>LPNX011109474.1:106302-255300 GCA_001517045.1 Pseudotsuga menziesii
TAAATTAAAAGAGTAATAACTATCTATGTTATTTCCTATGAACTGTATTGTAGGGTTTGTGTTAAATTATAACAGAAATAAGTTAGTAGCCAAATAACTTATATTTAAGTTCAGTTAGATAAAATATAAGAATAAAAAGTTATTTACCTTACAGCGTATTTAAAATCTTAAACCAATAGTTTTTCTTTAGAAATAAATCTAAGTTTATCTATCCTTGCTCACAGTTTGTTTGCTGTAAACAGTAGTTATTTAAACAATACAGGAAGGAAGTAAAATGTAGAGTTTAGAAAGTACTTTTATTTATCTAAACACTACACATCCAACTAATATAATTCTTCCTTTGATTTGAAAATAATTGTACAGATTACTAAAATGAATGCAGTATAGAAATTGTTTTAATTACCAGGTCCTACTGCCAAAACATATTACTGTTAATACAATGATATGGCTTCTTTTCTCTTACTAATAATCTGACATTTATAGTATAGGTCTAACTCTAATCCTTCTCCATGTACAGAATGCTATTTCTTCTGATAGTAAAATAAAAGTAAACATTCTCTTAATCAACAAACCTTTTATTCTATAATTGCATCATATTTCCTTTATATAATTTCACCACCTGTGCTGGAGTACGATCTGGATCACTCCAGATGAGGAAAAACATAAGTAGGGTTTGTTTCTCATTAAGCATAATTTCATTACTAAACAAACTGAGTTATCCTATCCTCTAAGTTTCTACATCATAAACTACAAATGCATCATTCCATGATACACAGATAATATCACATAAATTAAATAATAACAGAACCTGTTCTTAGAGCTTGGACGACAAAAGCAATGGGAGGCCGTTCCTCCCTACCAACTCCTGGAGAGCACTCAAACAGTGACTCCTTAGGACCCCCGTGCTTGCTCTGGTCTCCCTGGCTGGAACTAGGTGCAGCAAATAATAAAGTACTAGTCCTGAGACTTAATACTAGTCCTGAACTTATTAGTCAGTTTCTCTCAGCTAGCAAGTTGTTTTAGACCAAGTTATTGCAGTTTTTCTCTCAAAACACCTTCCTTACAGTTTTCCCTTTTCCCCAATGAATTCCTTGAAGTGCATTCCTCCTGAATGATTCTTCTCTTGGAAAATATCTGAGCAGCCTCAGCTCTCTACATTGGGTACTTTTAAAATATTGCGTAGGTCTTTTTGGGTTAGTTGTCATTTATTGAGCCACCTACTCTGATCCCACTTTCTTGGGGAATCATGACCCCAAATGTAGGGAAGTTGCCACCTACAACATAGGAAGTGTTTGAGGATACTGCCACTTGTCTTTTGCTCTCCACCTAGTTCCTTCCACTAGTTTGACCAGTAACACTCTTATTAACAGCTCTCCCAAGCTATTGTCTCCACTTTTTATTTATTAAAAATAAAATATTCAGAATTACATTCCACATCTTTTGACTCTGCTGAGTCATTAGTTCCTACTTAGCATTAAATTTAACATAATGTCTTAGGAATCAGATTAAAACAATTAACATTATTTTTACAAAATTGGGGTATGTGACAAGTTTAGATCAGTTTAATTATGGGAGGATTTTGTCTAAATAGATAAGTAGGACATTTTATTGAGTCATCAACTACTTAGTGTTTAAGAACAGACATTGTGAATTATCTTTGAAATAAAAATACTTCCCTGGGTTGACAATTTATATTGAGCATTCTGCATGATGAACTGGCATATAGAGTGACCAACAGGAATGATGTTGCAAACTAATGGTAGATTGAAACCATGCTTCAATAAAGTCCTTGTGCCATTGATTTCTCATAGTTGTTACATCATGAATCTATTTAGAAAATTGATCTTCTTGAATGCATAAGAGATTCAAATATGGTGACAATGATGCCGAAGGTCCTTTAGTTTTTTATTCTAATCCTTGTTCTTCATCAAATATTATGTGTGGCTTGTTGATATTGTCTTCTTGCTGAGGAGGACCAGAAGAAACTCCATCTGCAAATCTTGGACCTATAATCTGTTCAAGCCTTATGTGGACTTGCTACAACCGTGCACAATATTTTTGCAGTGGTGTAGGTGAGGTAGAGCGGGAGGGAAATGTAGGAAAATTTTGTAGTTCAACACTGTAAGAATACCGTACTGCTTTATTATGGTTAGGGTGGAGGGTGGATTGCACAGGAAATTGTGTTGGATACCAAGTAGTTTGATGAGAAGATAGATGTGGTTGGTGTAGAGGATTTTTTTGTAAGGTTGATATTGAAGGACCGAGTTGTGTTTCAATATGAGGGAGAGTGACCATGTGATCATAAGATATTCCATCCCAACCTTGTGGATAAGGTAGGTAAGAGTTAAATTGAGACTGCAATAGCTGCCATGGTGGAGGAGTATTTAATGATCGAGTATGGGAGTAAAGAACTGGAGGGATAGAGTTTTGAAGCACACATGTAGGCCACAATTTCCATGGTTGTTGTAATAAATTTGATGCAACTCCTAGATCTATTTGATATGATTCTTTCATCTTGGGTAAGGAGGGGCAACAATACATGGAATTATTCAAGTCACATATGCCACAAATTGTGAGACTGTCCAAAGGACAATCCACTGCAAGATGTTTCTTCTGGCACTAAGGGAAAACCGTTTCTTCAAATTCCTCATGCCTTTCCTTAACTTGCAAAACACCCAATTGTGAATTTAGTGAACCATTTATATCAACATTAAAATTTTCAAATAAATTACCGATTCCAGCTCCTACAGCTCCTATTTTTGTAGCAGATTTCAAAAATCTAGAGGAAAATTATTTAGAATTCTTACCAATCTTGGAGTTTTCTCTTGAATACCTTCTACCTAAATCACAAATATCATCATATTATAACTGAAATACATCACTTGTTCCCATGATATTTAATATTTCTAAAGATTCATGTTGGATTCCCTTAAGTCAGAGTGTTTTCAATGTCTCTTTCCCTAGTTGTCTTTGTTTGGATCTTTGAAGGTTTTATTGAAAGTGTTCCATGTAGTCCTCTAGACTCTCTTCTTCTCCTTGTGTCATTCTGAATATGTCTTCATTGACCCTGTCATAATATTGGTACCTTTTCAAGAACACATGTTTCATGTCTTCCCAAGTTTGTATGCAATTCCCACCGAGGATCATGAACCATTAAAGAGATGCTCTTTTTAGAGTAAGGGGAAACATATTCAACTTTTGATCATTCGTACAATATTATCCTCTACAAATTACTTTAAATTCAAATAAAAATACATCAGGGTCTTCAGTTTCCAAACCGTGAAAATTTGGTAGAACATGTGGGGAAATGCTTTACGTTGGTGTCACTCCTGAATCTCTAATAGGGAATTCAATGGTAACAATTTATTCACATTTCTTACTTGCAATCTCTTCGTTATGTTCTTCATGTTCTATTGTGAGCCTCCTTATTCGAATGTTCTTGTCAACTTGTTAGTATAATGGGTGGTGCTTACAACACCACTAAGGGGAATGATAAGATTGACACACCAAAAAATGAGAATAAAATAAAATTGAATGCAAGGAAAGAAAATCCACACTCAAAGAAAATTCAATAAATTTAAAAGAAATCATGCAACCTACATGCACTAATCCTTATGAGGCTGAGCCCATTACAGCATGTCGAACAATGTGTAGCTCTTCATTATGTCTTATCGCCCTGCACCTCAAGATCAGGAACACATCTACCATGATCTACTTTAACAATGAATCTACAAAACAATGTCAGATGTATTTTTGTACCATTGATAACTTCCTCGAAAATGTCTCCAAAATGTTGGGAAAATTAATTGTCTAATTAAATAAACAGCTGAAGCTCCTAGAACATAAATTGTCAACCTGAGGAAGTCTTTTATTTCAAAGCTATCATGCAATATCTATGCAATCATAATTTCTACCTAACACTGTTGATCTAGTGGTATGAAATTGAAACTCTTTTTAAACTAGATCACACCTTCTTGAAAATAAATAAAACCTCAAACCTATTCATAAAACCATACTATAAATATAAAAACAAAATCTACTCTTACGAAGTAATATCTAATTACATAAATATGAAAGAAATGCTATGATGGCCAACTATCTATCAAAAGAAATTAACATGAATAACAACAACGATAAATATAACAATGAATGAAAGAAAGAACTAAAACCACATTGTAAATCTAAAATCAAAATCACCTCTTATGAAGCAAGATCTAATTACATAAATCTGAAAGAAATGCTATGTTGGCCAATGATCTATCAAAATAAATTAACATGAATAACAACAACGATAAATCTAAAAATGAATGAAAGAAAGAACTAAATGATAAACAAATTCACACACTTACAATCAACACTACCAAAATCTTCTCAGGGAAGAGGTCCCTTCCTCAACTAAGCAGAAATGGATCTCCACAATGAAGGTCTACAACTCCAAAATTAAGAAACTGCAAGAATATATTATCATAATGAAATTATTACAACAGAGTCTAGATCAAATTATACAGCATAATATTGCTTTCTCTCCTATCTCCCCTTTCTCCATGAGATTGATTACATATTTATACATACAAATCATTCATGAGGATGAGGAACCGAATTCCAAACTTGGACACTGTTTTAACAAAATTGCTAATTTGAAAACTGTCTGTAACTGCAAATCTTGGAAAATATCTTATCGAAGAACCACTCGTATCTCTCAAACAATGGATGTTTTGGGATATTTTCACATGATTCAAGTAATTGAGGCCATTACATAGAAAACCCATGTCCCGTATTTTCGATATTCTTCTCCATCTTCCTGCAAATTGGAACACAAATCATTGTGTTATTATCTAGTACACGTTTTTGGTTGAGGCCGTTTGATCATGAGCTAGAGGCTGCCATGTTGGACGTGTACGAATTCAATATCACAAATACACATAATCAATCTTAGGAATGAAATCATGTTGTTAATTTCCATGTGGACGTGTGCTATCATGCCGAATTTAGAGACTTGAACCATGAGTGATGTTGCTGCTAATATGAAAAATCACTTCACAAACCATCACCAAAAAAATTATGCATAATAGTCTTCAATTCATAAAAAATAAAGGAAAATAATCATTATTAGTCACTAAAGCATCAATGGGAGTAATATGGTATTTTATAGGAAGTTACAACAAATAGATGGACAATGGAATGATAAATGGGTAATAATAGGAAGAAGATGGATGAAATAGAAATCGATAGGTGATGAAAATAGGGACAAATCTGTGACCCAACAATGCTGATCATATGGTGGATGATGATGAACCTACTTCACATCAGAAGTCAAAGGAAGCATTAAATGATGAATTTGTGCTTATGTCATCACTAACATGTACTGTTACTCATGGAAGTGATACCTAGTTAATTGATAGTGGTGCATATAAGCATATGACTAGTTACAAAGATTCACTCACAAATTTGCTCCAAAAATATTCATCTTATGAAGTGGAACTTGGGGAAAACTCCAAGTATGCAATTAAAGGAGTAGTAGTAGTTTCTTATCAGTATATATCAGGAAAATACATGAAGATGAAAGATGTTCTATTTGTACAAGGTTTAAATAAAATTATTCTCTCTATATCAACTTTAGAATATTGAGTCTTCAAAGTAGCATTTATAGATGGCCAAGATCTTATGTGGTCAAAAGGTTCAAGTATTGATTCAACTACTAAGATTGGTGTTCGAGAGGTAGGCCTATACAAATTGAAGGGACACCCAACTCAAGCCTTGGTGCATGACAATGTTAGCTCAAGTGAGCTATGGAAGATAAGGTTTTCTCATCTTCACTACAAGGATTTACCAATTTTTAGAAAGATGGTTACTAGACTACCAGACATCCAGGTGGAACATGAAGGTGTCTACAAAATATGTGCACTTATAAAGAATGTCAAAGGAAAATTTTCAAGTAGTGACAGTAGAGAAGAAGGAATCTTGGACATAGTACATTTAGATGTATGTGGACATATGTTAGCACCCTCCCTCAGTAATGTTTTGTATTATGTAAATTTTATTAATGGAGAAAGACATGGATATACTTAATGAAAAGAAAAGATGAAGTCTTTAGTAATTTCAAGGAATTCAAATATTTTGTCAAAAATATCTACCGAAGAAAGACTAAAGTTTTGAGGTTAGATAATGGAGGAGAATTAACCTCAAAATACTTCAATGAATTCTACAAGGAAACATGGATTAAGAGAGAGTTGACTACTCCCTACAATCCCTAGTAAAATGGAGTTGCAGAAAGGAATAATTGAGCCATCGTCGAAGCAACTGAAGCATCGATTCATGACCAAGATTTACCCATGCATCTATGGGAAGAGGAAACCAGGACAATTGTGTATGTAAAGAATATGAGTCCTCATCGAATTTTGGGAAACAAGACACCAAAAGAAGCATTTACCAGAAAGAAGCCAGAATTCAACCACTTGAGGATATTTGGCTATCTAGTGTATATACATGTTCCTAAGGATAATATGATGAAGTTAGACCCATTAGGAATAAATGGAACTCTTTTTCAGTTACAGTGATACTTTAAAGGCATACATAATTTACATCCTAGGACATAAAAAAATAAATATCAACAGGGATATGACATTTGATGAAGATACAATCTTCAACAAATCCAGAAAGTCTCACATGGATGAAGATTGTGAGGAGCCTAAATACCCAAAGAAAAAAAGTGCATAAGACTCTACTCTAGCATAATATATTCCAAAAAATCATGATGAGACGATCCAGAAGCACCAGTATATCCATTTAGAGAGATTACAATATCTAAGAAGAGATTAGCATGGTTCTTGAGCACAATTCAAGATGTAGAGAAGTATTGTTCTCCCAGTAGGACTTTTAGAGAAATAAAAATACCTCACCAACATTCCAATTACATGGCACTAATGAGTGACATCATTGATGCAAAACCTTCAATTAATGAAGAATATGTAGATCAACATATATGGAAGGAAGCCATGATGGAGGAATATCAATCCCTCATAAAAAGTGATGTGTGGGATTTCATTCCAATACCTGAAGGGAAGTCAGTGGTGACCACCGAATGGATCTAAAAAATCAAACATGCTACAGATGGAAGCATAGAGAAGTACAAATAAATATTCATGGCTAGAGGATTCTCTCATAAGGAGGGAGTATATTATGACACAATGCTTTCTCTAGTGTCCATACACACTTCTACTAAAGATATTATCTCCATAGCTTCTATGATGGGATGGAAATTATACCAAATGGATTTCAAGGATGCATTCTTGAATGGTGTAATTGAAGAAGACGTTCATATCAATAAAGCTACAGGATTTGAGACTATTGACATATAATCACATGTGTGTAAATTGAAGAAGGATTTGTATCAGCTTAAGCAAGCACCTAGAGCACAGTATGCCAAGATAGGTAGATTTCTTATGAACTTGGATTTAGCAAGAGTGAGTTAGATCCCAACCCTTGCTACAAGGTTATGGATGTCTATCCAGTTATATTAATACTGTATGTAGATGACCTGTTTCTCATAGGGGATGAGAATATCATAGATGAGTGCAAGCCTGGAGCTTTCAACACAATACAGAATGAAGGATTTATGTATGATGCATTAATTCTTGGGATTAGAAGTGTGAAAAATATCAAATGATATTTTCCTCAGTCAAGGAAAATACAAGTAGAGATCCTAGAGAGATTCGAGATGATGGATTGTAAGTCCATGGACATACCAATGGTGATGAATCTGAAGATGTTGAGTGGCTCTTCCTCAGATTTGGTGGATCCCATGATGTACAAACAAATGATTAGATCCTTGATGTATATGGTTAACACCATGGTAGGAGCGGAGGGAGATCCAAGAACGCCCAATTCAACAACTCTCTTCGCTCCAAGAAACTCTGGTGTGGGATGGGATTCAATGGTGAGATAGGGAGGGCTGACGCACTAATGGACGCCGCCTCCCGATTCACTTTCGCCCAGCAATCGACCACCATGAGGATGATCGTGCAGTCGGTCACTCTCTTAGCTTGAGCGGGAGCTGAGTACGATGCGAGCTATTTTATAGATTGTGCTTTCGGGGTTGAGTTCTTGGAGTGGCGGAGCGCAAGCGATGGAATCTCCTTGTGGATTTGCAGATATTTCTCGAGGAGCAGTCTAGAGTTTACAGAACAAGCTTCACTTGAGTCAGCTCCTCGCTTGTGCTCCAATAGCCTGGTTTCTTTCATCTCTGAACTGTCGGGATTTAGCTGCTCATCTTTAGCCGGGTTCAATGTGATATAGAGCTCGTTTCCCGCACTATTTTGCCCTAGTTTTGTGCTGTGGACGTCCACCCGGAGTCGTGGAGGGTTCGTGACTTCCAAGAATCATGGTGGAGCCTTTCGTGAGGCTATTTGGGTGGTGATAAGGATCTTGGTACGGAGCTGCAGGTTTCTTGGTGCGTGCGGACTTCTGGGTTCGAGAAGATTGGCTGTGTTTCTTGGATTATAGCCTGGTGGGGTGCGGTGCTGCCCTTTCCGAGCAAGATTGCCTGCCGTGGTCATGGAGGAGGGGGTGATTGGATCGATTGATGCGGCGAGTGCTTTGCCATGGATTTTTTGCCAATATTCATTGAATGCATTGAGGCTACACATCGCGGCTCCTATGGAAGACTGCTTGGGCTTCGGATCCAAGATCGATGGGCTTTGGCTCCATGAACCGGGGTAGAGTGCTCCAAGAACAAGATCAGTGCATTTTGATATATGACGGAGGCGGTGTCTATGGATATACTCTTGCGTGGAGACCCATTTTGTGGTCCTTAGGGATCTCTGTGGCGGCAATGGCATTCAAAGGCAGTGGCCTTTACTATCGGCAGTATGTCTGTTGTTTTCATCGGCCATTTCATGAAGCAGTTTTGGATCAGCATTGAGTTTTGGCTCAGGTTTTTGTGACCTGCTACTTTGATTTGGGTTGTGATACCCATATTTTTTATGTATCTAGCTGATATTTCTTCTGCTATAATAGTATGGGACAGTTTTGTAATTTTTGGTTATGACAATATGTGACAGCAAATATGTGACAATGTAGGGATCCTAGTGATCCTCTTACATGTGCAGATGTAATTTTTTTCTACTTTGAAATAAAATTACGAATTTTTTTCGAGGAAAAAAAATATGGTTAACACCATACTAGATATATGGTTTGTAGTGAACACTTTGATTCAATACATTATTTATCCCAAACATGTACATTTGATAACATCAAATCATGTGTTGAGATACTTGAAGGGTACAGTTGGATATGGACTCATATATGTCTCAGACAATGAAGTGAAATTGCAAGGGTATGTAGACTATGATTGGGAAGGGAGTGCAATGGACAAGAAAATCACTTTAGGATATTGCTTCATCTTGGGATTAACCATGATATCATGGTCTAGTAGAAAATAGACATCTGTTGCACTCAAAACTATAGAGGCAAGGCACATAGATGCTAGTGTTGCTAATTGCAAAGCAATATGGTTCCGAGAGTTACTTGCAGGGTTATTTGATCAAGAGTTATATATGACTTGTGTTGGCTGTCTGGGCAGACCCGGGTTTACTATCATGAACCAACAACACCCTTAGCTCACTGGCCCTTTCGGCGACAGACCGCGGAGCGATCTAAAGTCTCACCCGAAGTGATCCTAAAGGGTTGGTCGAGGACTCAAGTGTCTCGACCAAGTTCTGTATGGCATCCTATGTGCGTCTCGTAACCCTTCTTAGCTTGTGAGACTGCTCTTTCCTCTCTGTGACACGATGCACAGTTTCCTCTTGTTCGCAATGACTCCAGTCCCCTTATCACATCCCTGCATCCTCAACAAAACCTACTTCTCTCCTATGCTTACTTCTCAACCCGCAGTATTGCGCACCACAGCTCCTCTGCTGGTGCGATATCGCCTCCCTGCGATATCCTACCGCTGCGACTCAACATACTTATCTTACTGGTGTTAACTTACCGGACACAATGCACAGAGCTGTTTTATACTGCGACTCTTAACTGTCTCAAGGGAAAATTACACAAATACTTCTACAGAATACCTAAAGACTTCATCTTGCATTTATCTTTGTCATATGCCGTGAACTGAATAACATACACATACATATATTTACTGTAAGCAAAGTTCATGTAAAGAATGACAGATATAACAAGCAAATACAATCACATGAATCAGACACATAACGCTCAGACTTTACGTGGTTCACTTCTAGGATGGAAGTTATGTCCACAGAACTGTGTTTCTATATTATAACTTGAGATAGGTACACAGTTTTGCTGCACCGCATATGCAGCTAGAGATATTCTGGGTAACTCCGCACTCATTGCCTGGAGCCCTTCTCTCCTAGATCTCTTCTCTGTCTCAATATTGCCTTCTTACAATATTCTCTCTCTCTCTCTCTCTCTCTCTCTCTGTGTCAATCCTTGTGGATTGTTACATACAAAATAACAGTAAGCTAATAGACTACTGATAATCTGACAAGATGGATGGCCTAAAATGCCCAAAATGCCAACCTTTTACAATACAAAATACATCCCTTTATAGGCGTCCCGAAGGTCTCACCTTTACAACACTATGGGCCTGTCCCAACAGTAACCCAAACCCTAATTAGTGACAGTTGATGTATCTGTACTTGGGGTAGCCACTTTCCGTCACACCACTGCTCTCTGTAGTCTTCCATGCTTCCCGACGCTGACCATGGGTACTATGCACCGCTTCCCGTTTTCTATCCTTCGCCTTCAATACCTCAGCCTCGTTGCTCCTTTTCCTTTATGAGGGTAGCTGAGCCCTCCTATCTTTTCCACTGCCTTCAATGCAGTGGTTGAGCTCTCTCTTCTCGGTCGCTCAGGTACTGTCATCTTCTTTGACTTCTTTGTTCCAACAGTCATGGTTTTCGGCTCTACTCTACAGCTAGAAACATGCTATGGCATCGTAGCTTCACCTTATCTCTTCGCCTTCAACAAACTATCTATCCACCAAAATGGCAGCTTTTCCTGTAGCTACGGGACCTTGCTCCAATAGTCCCCTAATGCTTACTTGTGGCTCGTCCTCGAGCCACTACCAACAGGCTTCTCCTACTGTAGCTTCTCCTTGGCTTCCTACGAAGTGTGCTGAATTTTGTCCTAAAGTCCTGCGACTTCGTTCTCCATAGCTGTGACACGCTCTTTCTAGTTTTTGTAACTTAGTTCATTGGGCTCTCTTATCTTTCCTGCCCTTAGTCATGCTCTCGCTCTCGGCACTTGCGAGACCTTTTTAAGGATCTCCAGGTCTTGAGAAGTCTTCCACAGATATCCTTTCCTCTTTATCTAGTTTAGAACTTTTATCACAAGGAAAATATGTATCTTCCAGCCTTCTCAACATTTCATTCAGTCTGGAGCCTACTTATGCAAAAGGTATACAAACCAGGAATTCCATTCCGAGAATAAGCCTTTGTCTGCATCTTGAAGTTCTGCTTGTTCAGTTTGTTTTCCCTTTCACTTTTCTTCTCAGCAACTCGCTCCAGGTATTCATGCTGCTTGGGTTCCGCATATTTTCATTCTTGACCTTTGGAACCGCTTGTTCTTCTCTTTGCTGATGAGATAGGTCATCTTCCTTCTCCCGTGGCTTTCTTTTTCTCATTTTTACTTTCTTCCTACCGGGAGATTTCTTCTCATCATTCCACTGCTCTGCTTTCTTATCTTCAGTGATCAACTCTTCTTTCTTCTTCTCCTCAGTAGAGACTTTGATGACATCTTCTACATCCTGTGCTTGATTCCTCATTCTTGGAAATTGTCTGACCTGTGATGTTCCTAATTTCACAACCCTGGGCGACGTCGTCATAGCGGGCATACAGCCACCATGCTCGAAGCGCCTCAGAGTGTCTTATAAAGGTTCCTCCTCCGACAGAACCCACTCAGTGTTATACTTTGGATTGGCAATGGCTAAAAACTCTAAAAATCACAGCACTCTGTAACGAAATTAGCTCTAGACAGGGGAAACTTAACACTGCACTCTATAGCTCTCGGTTCTTTGCAAAAGTAACCCTCCCGAATGAATAATTTCTGCTTTTATACTGAAGGCGGTAATCCCAGACGCAACGGTCATCTAGACTGAACCCGTCGGTCATATTAATTGCTTAGACGAGACCACACCCGTCATTCCATTCCTCAATAAATGCTAAAATCCGATCAATTTTCCTCGAAACGTGTGTGTACAGCTGCTGGTCTTGTCGAAGATTTTCCAAATCTGGAAAAATTGATTATGCCATGCCAAATCTATGGTAAGGTATACCAGTCATTTCCTCATTAACTGCTTGTCAGACGGTGACTTGACTAGCCCTTTGTCTCGTTCCAAAACTGGGTACGTGGCACGGAGAAACATCGCACTGCTGCGATGCAACACCGCATCCCTTGCTCAAAACAAACTTACACGTGTCTCTCTTTTTTTTTCTTTTTTCTTTTTACAATGAACCGTCCTTATGTGATTCCTTATACTTAGAATACGTGCCGGTGTAGACTAATTCCCAGTGCGATGCGTCCTTTCAACTACACTGGACATCTGCACTTTTCGCGACTCTGAATTAGGGCTGGGGGGTGGAGTGACTGTCACTATAAAGCTTAAGCCTACTTCCATTTATCATCGTGGGAAGAAGCTCCCCATTTAGTTTACTGAGCTGAACGGCTCCTCCCTCTATGACTTGCTGTATCTGATATGGCCCCAACCAATGTGTCTTGAACTTACTAGAAACTTAAGAAATTTACTGTCATAGAGGAGTACTAGATCTCCAATCTGAAGAGTCTTACTCTTAATGTGCCTGTCATGCCAAGATTTTTCTCATGCCTTTTGCACTTTTTGATGGAATCTAGCGATGAATCTGTCTTCTTCTAAGGAAAGCAGCTGCACTAGCCTCTCATGCACCGTGTCTGTATCAGCCATTCCAATGATCTGAGCAATTCTTAAACTGGGAAGGATATACTCCATAGGAATAATAGCCTCCTTTCCGTACACCAAGCTGAAAGGTGTGTGTCCTGTAAGTTTCTTGCATGTAGTCCTATATGCCCATAATACATCGTTAACTCTGAGATCCCAATCATTCCTTTGGCTATTGCATATCTTAGTAAGAGAATTTTCTAAAATCTTGTTAAAGGCCTCCACCGTACCATTAGCTTGCGGGTGGTAGGGAGTGCTCTTATGGTGCTGTATCTGAAATTCTTTCATCAAGGCCTCAATGGTGTAGTTCACGAAGTGTGTGCCTTGATCGCTCATCAAAATTACTGGGCATCCAAATCTAGTGATGATGTTTTCAAAAATGAACTGTGCGGCTATAGCAACATCACAGTTTCTTACTGCTTTGGCCTCGGCCCACCTCGTGAGGTACTCTATTACAGTGATGATATATCTCGCACCAGTTCATTTTCCTGGTGGGTTGATAGGACCCACAAAATATATAGCCCATTTGTCAAATGCGCGCAACGTCACCTGCGGTCGCAGCGGCATTTCATCTCTCCGCGAGGGTTTTCCTACCCTCTGGCAGATATCGCAGCATCTTCAAAATTCCTTAGTGTCTTTATGTAACGTAGGCCACCATAATCCTACGGTTAGGATTTTCTGCACAGTCGGCTTTCCAGCGAAATGACCTCCTGCGGTACCTGAATGTGCTTCTCTGATAATAGCCTCTTTTTCATGCGGCATCACACATCTACGCAGGACTTCATCTAGACCTAACTTATATAGCTGTCCAGCGATCAGGGTGAAGTTTGCTGCTTTAACGACCAACTGCCTCTTTTGATGCTTGGTAAACTCCTCAGGTGCCCTTCCTGTAGTTAGAAAGTGAATGACATCAGCATAGTACTCATCTACGATCTGAATAGAAAACAATTGTGCATCTGGCAAATTGTCCTCTAGATTACTTAGCTCTTCTCCTGAGTCTATTCGCAACAGATGGTCAGGTCCAGCATTCAATCTTCCTGGTTTGACAATGATTTCAAAACCATACTCTTGAAAGAGGAGTAACCATCTGCAGATTCTTCCCCCTAAAACCGGCTTATTGACCAGATACTTCAATGTGGAATGGTCAGTAAACATCTTGAACGAGGCACCCAACAAGTAATGCCTGAAATTTTGTAGTGCATACACCATAGCTAAGCCTTCTCTTTCTTTCGTGGTGTAGTTCTTTTCTGCTGTCGATAGCTTTCTACTAGAGTATGCGATAGGATGATCGATACCTCCTTCTCCTGGTTGCATTAAAACAACCCCTAGTGCGATGCCAGATGCATCCACATGTACATGAAACAGTTTAGTCCAGTCTGGGAATACTAAGATGGGTGCTGTAACCATCTTTTCTTTAAGGGTGTTTAGACTCTACTGGCATTCCTCATTCCATAGGAATTTTACATCTTTCTTTAACAGTTTTTCCATCGGTGCTGTAATCTTTGCGTATCCCTTGATGAATTTTCTGTAGTACCCGGTATGACCAAGTACTGTTCTCAATTGTTTGACTAAGTTGGGTGCTGGAAGATTTACAATGATGGCAATCTTTGTGGGATCTACCATCAAGCCTTGCCTGCAAACAATGTGACCCAACAAAATACCAAATGGCACACAGAATATGCATTTTTTCTAGTTCAGAGAAATCTAGTATTGCCTACATTTTTCTAACATCAGTCTTAAATCTCCTATGTGCTTGTCAATTAACCCAAATACAGCCCAATCATCAAAATAAACTTCTAGGAATTTGTGGATGTATTCTTTAAATACAACAACTACTACTCTAGAAAAGATAGCTGGTGCATTCTTAAGACCAAAGGGCATTACCGTATACTGGAATGAGCCCCATTCTGTTGCAAACGTGGTCTTATGGTGATCTTCTGGGTGGATCCTGATCTGGTGATAGCCTAAAAATCCATCAGTGAAGGAGTAGACCTCCTGTCCTCCCACATTGTATAGTACTTCATCAATGAAAGGTGTCGGAAATGGGTCATGAAGCGATGTGTCATTGAGTTTATGCAAGTCGACACAGATCCTGATGTCTCCTTTGGTTTTCTTCTCTTGCACGACCATGGGACTAACCCATTCACTCTCTTCCATGGGCTCAATGATGCCTGCTGCTAGCATCTTATCGATCTCATCCTTAACTTTTTCTTTGTAGCATGGATTCAATCTATATGGACGCTGCTTGACTGGTCTAGCATCCTCTGTCAGTGGTATCCTCATTACTCCCAGGTCTCTGACTATTCCTTTCATCTCTGTGAATTTGGTGGGAAATAGGTCCTGATAGTCATGTAACAAGTATGCAATCTGTCCAACTGTTTCATCGGTCCAATAGTCTCCAATAGAGGCAAACTTTGGTTCTGTGTCTGTGCCAATATTGATATTTTTAATCTTGAGCGGCTCTGTGATTTCTGGAGTCTGTAGCTTCGGTCCATCAACATCGCGAGTCCCTTCTGACTCTAGAATGTTGATGTTGCGAGGATCCTCATCCTCCTCCTCTGGTTCTAATGCAAAATTATAGCATTCAAGCGCATATTCTAACTGGATGGCCCACTTAGGTTGAGTTTGTACTGACAGGGTAGAACCCTCAAATATCTTAACCTTTATTATCTCTAGGTCCTGATCAACATTTGGATACTCAGATTCAAAATCAAAGGTGAGTAGAAAGATGTCTATTAGAAGTGGCCATGTAATCGTTCCCTTGCGCAATTCAGTATCTGTGTACCAGTTCTGTGGAACTAGGTCTAAAGTGTGAATGAATCGGTGAACCCATTCATCCTTGGGAATGTCTGACCAATCCTGTTCACATGTCTGAATGTGTGTCCTGGGGTCACTTTATCCTATGAATTTCTACTGGGTATGCTTTCTGTCGGTAGAGAATCTGATCGCCATCAATCTCTTAAGATCATCCCATGATGCGATATTCTCTTTATGTGCATACCACCATCTTGCAGGTGTAGCTTGTACTGCAAGGTCCATAGCTGCAATCCTCTGCTCGTGAGGGATTTGTTGTTCAAACTGCATGAGAAAGTCCTGGATGTCTGTTAGACCATGAAATGATGGAATATCATTGATCTCTGCAGCAATCCATCGCAGTGACTTAGTCATATATGCACATCTGCGCACTGAGACTTCGTAAAGTTTGTTCTGCCAGTTCTCTAGACCAACATCCGAATCCGATGCGCATGAGCTGTTGCATCACCAACTAATGTTCCCTTCTGCGGTTGGATTGATGTAGTTGCTCTGGTTCGCAGTCATCTGATAGAGACTGTCCATGTTACGTGCCTCTTCCTCTGCTTGAATAGGTTCAATGTATCTAGGACCCTGAAGAGGATCTAACGGTGCGATGACCCGGATCTGCGCATCCTCAAAGGTCATTTGTCTTCTCTTTAAGTTGATAATGGCCATGTTACCGATCACCCAATCAATGCCTAGTAGTGTTGGATATGGTTTACTATCGCCAAGAATTTCTATAACTTCAAAGTCTGTAGAGCTGCGAACTCCATCAATGTCAACTGGCACCTGCGACAATCGACCCAGGGGTGATACCTTCTGTTGATTAGCTAATATAAGGTGGATAGGCGATTTGACTAACTTAGGGCTACCCATCTATTCCCATGTCTACTTATTCAGAACATTTACCTCTGATCCCAGATCTAGGATGACCTCATCCATTTCAAATTCTCCAACCTGTGCTGTGAGTCGCATCTCTCTTCCTGTTCTTGTATGTCCCCTAATACTATGAACAACACGCTGTGCACTGCTCACGGAAGAAGATGGCTGACACTGATCTATGATGTGCTGAAGTTCTCCAATAGCTTGCTCATTTCTCACGAGTTTTAAACAATTGCACATGAAGGATTGTACACTTCCTGCCAGCTCGTCTTTGTCGCAAGCGCCCGATGTGGTAGCCTGCGATGTCTAGTCAGGGCTAACGCCACAAGGTGCTTGCTGTGGTATGCCCCTAGATGATGGTACCTGCGATATTGATTGCATAGGGTCATCAAAGAAAGTCTTAGCTTCCTGAAATGTCTGCTTGTTCTTATGTAGGTCAAGTGGTGTTGCTTTGTTAGGAGCTTTACGCACCCACTCCTGACCTGTGGTCTTTTCAGTAACCTGCGATGTCTCATTGGTGGAAACACCACTGCGAGTCACAATGTTGACTCTTAGTTATGGTTCTTCCTGCTCAGTAGCAATAAATTGGATGTTCTAGTGTGTTGCTGGCTTAGGTTCTCTGATCTTAGCTATCAAGGTAGGACAGTCTTCTATAGCGTGATTGTAAGATTTGCAATAGTTACATGTTGTGGTAGGGCTCTGACAGTCCCTAGCATAATGTCCTACAACTCCATAGTTGTAACAAGTGACTGGTCTGTGACCACAGCCAAATCCTTCTCCACGGAAAAAGCCTCTCAATCCTCCTCATCCCCTGAATCCTCCTCCACGACCACCATAAGCCGGATCATGCTGTGGTCCTGCTGCTTGACCCTGTGTTTCTGATTGGACTCTGTACAGGTCTTGCTTTGCTCCGACCATGAGATCATAGGCTCGGCAATCGTGTTCATCATGGCCTACTGACTTATAGAAGACGCAGTATAAGTTCTTAGGTGTTTGCACGTACTTCTAAAGTAGAGGGCACTGGTGAGGTAGATGTCCTCTTGTTTTGCATATTTCACACCACGGCCCATGGGTCTGTGGTAAGGGGTTAGGAGCCCCGGTTGCTAGATATTCTACAAAGACTGGACAATTATCTTTAGTATGGCCTTGTGCTTTACAATTTACGCACCATATGTCTTGCGTAACCTCTTTCCCTTTATTAAGTTCATGCATCTGTATCGTGAGATTAGCCAACTCGTTTTGCAGATTTGTCATACCTGTGCTAGTTTCAGCTAGAGGTGAAGCCTCTAGTTTCATTGCCATCTCCAATGCGTCATCCTGCATCTGGAGTTTCCACTGCATTAATGGTAGTCTGATGTGAGGGAGCAGCACTGCAATAAACCATTCCTTATGCTGCTCTGGTGCAAACTCAAAGCTGACTTGGTCTATAAGGGATTTAAATTTCTGATCGAAGTCCCACACTGACTCTGTAGGTAACTGTTTGATGTCTTTAAGCTCTGTAATGCACTGTGAATCAGACTTTGGTTTCTTGAACTCTTTAATCATGGTGGTCCTAACCTGGATAAGTGTTCTGGGTACCGCTGAGGTAACCGGTGAGGTATACTTCATGTACCATGTTAAGGCTCGTTCTCTCAGTGTGGTGACCAACTGTACAAGTTTACTATTATCATCATTGATTTCTTTAATGGTCCACACGGCTTCACATAGAAACCAATGCTGCTCTGGGTCCTCTGCCCCTGTACCCTTAAACATAGTTAGCTTCATATCATCCCCCATTCTATTTCTATGTGGTGGGTGTTGATTTGATGTGTTACTACCACTCGGTGGTGTAGGTGGAGGTGATGTAGCGGTAGTATGTACTGTCTGGGAACTACTAGACGGGGTTCCTACGGGATTGCTTTGAGTCCCGATCTGTTTCTGTGGGGTATAAGGGTGGTAAGGGATACCCCCTTCTATTCTGTCTGTGGTACTGTGACTCTGTTGTCTAGTATTATCTAAACTGTCTTCAAATATGGGAGATCTGAAATCTACTTTGTATTTCTTTCCACTACGTGTACGTCCAATGTCATCAAAATCACTTTCAAACTCTTGTGACATTACTATCTTTACTTATTCATCTGAAACTAGATCCATTCTTCCTTTTTCATATAATAGCATCTTAATGGACAAGTTTAAAGATTTTAGGTACTTACCATGATATCCTTTGAAGAAGTACCGTTCAGCCTCGCTGAAGCTTTTTCTCTAGTCGACTGCAAACTCTGTGACGAAGCCTTCTAGCACACTCATAAGCCAGAAGTCTACTATCCTCGTAATGGGATTATCAAGGTTCTTCATGGTCTGAATCAGCTTCGGTGTCCAGACGATGTTTCTTTTCTTCTTGAATATGTTCTTATCAGTCTACTTTGATAACTAGTCGTAAAGCTTGTTTCCAAAGGTTGCAAAAAATATCGCGTGTAGGTCTGTAACGATATGTTTTTGTAACCAGTCCTCTGAACTCAGTCTAGGACTCTTGTTCTCTCGTTCAGCAAACGCTTTCTCATTAGACACAACCCACTCGTTGATTTCATCTCTAGTAGGATGCCAACAGAACATCAGTGCTCAGTTTGTTCAAAACTGGCGACGGAACCATTTGTTGGCTGTCTGGGCAGACCCGAGTTTACTATCATGAACCAACAACACCCCTAGCTCACTGGCCCTTTCGGTGACAGACCGCGGAGCGGTCTGAAGTCTCACCCGAAGTGATCCTAATGGGTTGGTCGAGGACTCAAGTGTCTCAACCAGGTTCTGTATGGCATCCTATGTGCGTCTCGTAACCCTTCTTAGCTCGCAAGACTTCTCTTTCCTCTCTGCGACGCGATGCGCAGTTTCCTCTTATTCGCAATGACTCCAGTCCCCTTATCGCATCGCTGCGTCCTCATCAACACCTACTTCTCTCCTATTCTTACTTCTCAACCCACAGTATCGCGCACCGCAGCTCCTCTGCTAGTGCGATATCGCCTCCCTACGATATCCTACCATTGCGACTCAGCGTACTTATCTTACTGGTGTTAACTTACCGGACACAATGCACAGAGCTTTTTTATACTGCGACTCTTAACTGTCTCAAGGGAAACTTACACAAATCCTTATACAGAATAACTAAAGACTTCATCTTGCATTTATCTTTGTCATATGCTGTGAACTGAATAACATACACATACATATATTTACTGTAAGCAAAGTTCATGTAAAGAATGACAAATATAACAAGCAAATACAATCACATGAATCAGACACATAACGCTCATATTTTACGTGGTTCACTTCTAGGATGGAAGTTATGTCCATAGAACTGTGTTTCTATATTATAACTTGAGAGAGGTACACAGTTCTGCTGCACCGCATATGCAGCTAGAGACCTTCTGGGTAACTCCGCACTCACTGCCTGGAGCCCTTCTCTCCTAGATCTCTTCTCTGTCTCAATATTGCCTTCTTACAATATTCTCTCTCTCTCTCTCTCTGTCAATCCCTGTGGATTGTTACATACAAAATAACAGTAAGCTAACAGACTACTGATAATCTAACTAGCTGGATGGCCTAAAATGCCCAAAATGCCAACCTTTTACAATACAAAATACATCCCTTTATAGGCACCTCGAAGGTCTCACCTTTACAACACTATGGGCCTGTCCCAACAGTAACCCAAACCCTAATTAATGACAGTCGGTGTATCTGTACTTGGGGTAGCCGCTTTCCGTCACACCACTGCTCTCCGCAGTCTTCCATGCTTCCCGGCGCTGACCATGGGTACTATGCACCGCTTCCTGTTTTTTGTCCTTTGCCTTCAATACCTCGGCCTCGTTGCTCCTTTTCCTTTATGAGGGTAGCTGAGCCCTCCTGTCTTCGCCGCTGCCTTCAATGCAGTGGTTGAGCTCTCTCTTCTCAGCCGCTTAGGTACTGTCATCTTGTTTGACTTCTCTGTTCCAAAATTCATGGTTTTTGGCTCTGCTCTGCAGCTAGAAACATGCTACGACGTCGTAGCTTCACCTTCTCTCTTCGCCTTCAACAAACTGTCTATATGCCAAAATGGCAGCTTTTCCTGTAGCTGCGGGACCCTGCTCCAACAACTTGGATCTACTATAATAACCAAAGTTGTGTGAATATTTCAAATCATCCAGTATTTCATGACAAGTCGAAGCATATAGATATACAATACCATTTAACATTCGAGACATGGTGTAAAGGGGAGCAATGAATCTCCAGTACATATCCACAGATGAGCATATTGCCTACATACTTACCAAGTATATATCTAAAGTAAAGTTTGAGTACTTATTGGACAATATTGGTGTAGTAAAAAATGACTCCCCTTGCTGAGAGGAAGTGTTGATGCTTATCCATGGGCAGCAATAGGTAGTCATCCCCCCCCCCGCCACCAACTAGTTAGTTATGTGGTACATGAATTAGGAATTTTTCCCCACTGATAAGTCATGTAATAATACCTAACTCAAACAATGGTAAGTCATGTAGTGCTACATGTATTAGGTACCAGTAAGTCATGGTACATGGTTTAGTATCTCATGTGGAGTGCACTCACATGAGCATAGAAGTAGTCAATACCTCAGATGACTATCAAACAATAGTCAAGGTCTCCAAGAATATTTGTGACTATCAGATACTCGATTGAGTTATAGCTAGGAATATTGGGGAACATTCAAACATATTGGAGAGGTAATATAGACATATACCTGGGTAGTGGGATACAATGGCACACTGAAAAATAAAGAAGCCACTTTGGAAGTGGTAAATCCTTGGAGAACATCATAGAGGATGGAAATCTCACAGAGAAATTCTCTAGACCATAGAATATTCCATAAGTCAACAAGAAAAAGTCAATTGAATAAAAAGGGAAATAAAATATCATTTAAAGAGAGAATAACAACAAGCCCAAGAACAAGTCGGACTAGATAAAGTAAAATTGACCTAGTAAAAAATGTCAAATTGACCCAGTGAGAGAAAGTGACTTTATGGTATAAATAAAAGTGAATTTTCCTGATTTTAACACACACAAATTCACTCAAGCAAGTAAGAAACTGCAGATATCCAAGGAATCTTAGACAAGAGATCAAGACACATTAAGAAGAAATCTTCTGGGTTTTATATCCTTCTCTCTCTTCTTTGTTCTCACAAGGGCTCAACTACTCAGAGGTTATTCTATATATTTCTTGTATATCATTATTTTGTTTCTGTAACTAGTGCCAGACACTAGATTTGAAAATCTATCTTGTTGAAGAATCTTATCTAGATAAGTTGCTAGGATTTTCCATAGAGAGCATTTTCCCAGGGTAAACATTGTGTCTACTCTATATGTGTTTCTTTCAGTGATCGTTATATGCATGTAGTTTATGTTTATGTGATATAATTTTTTTTTAAGTTTAAAAACATCCAACTACTATGAAAAATCAGTAGAGTAGGGATCCTCCTACTTTATTCTTGACCCACTCTCTATCTCTAGAGACTTGGAAGTAGGCCCAAATATTGTGTATGTCGAGTAATGAGAACAAAGAGAGGAACCCATAGTGTAAACAACAAAATGACTGCAAATCTCGTCAACAACCTTCAATATATTTGAGGAAGAGAAGGATCCAAGCCATATAAAGGAAATGATAAATGGAACCATATGGCATATCCCTTATTTGGAGTGATGTTTGAGAATCATGATATCGTGCCTAAATATTGTCGTTAAAATTGTGTGTTGCCTAGAGACACTACCAAAAAATTATCTTCAGTAATAAATGCATTTGATTTTATGTTGAAATATCAAATTTTAACTCAAAGTATTCACCATAGTTGTTAAAGTATATTTATGAAACAACAAATCTCCCGTGTGTGTGTGTTTTCTACCATAATGATGAAATACCATATTACAACAAAAATGCATTCAACAAAAATGTTTGTCATGTTTACATAATTGATAAATACAAAGTAATTAATATTGTAATTGTTTTTAAGAATTTCCAAATAATGTTATGAATAATATTAAATTTAATTTTTGAAAAAGGAGCCATTATTCTTTTGCCATTGTATATGTCAGGGAATAACAAGTTTGGTATTTGAAGTTGGGTTTGCAAATGAATAAATTAAAAATTAAATTTCAACAATGTTAAAATTCAAACTAATATATTTTGTGTTCAAATCCTAAACCCTGGACACACTAAGCCCCAAACTGTAGTTTTCCATTTCCTAGAGTAATGTAGATTTGTATATACTCATGTCCTATAAGTGGTTCCATATGATTCAACAACCCAACCAATGACATTACGTATCATAGAAATGATGACTATCATTACAAACTGCATCCGTTATCAATGAGTCTCTTATTGTCGAGATTCAAAATAACACTCCATTGATTTTACACATAATAACGACCACAACCCACAGTTTCTCCCACCACTCATTATCAACCATGATATCCAAATTTGATCTTTCTAAATATGGAATGATATCTACTTGGATCTTCCTAAATAAGGAATACAATATTACAATAATGTTTTTTAATTTACACGGTGCTCCATAATAATAAAACACACTGGTACATCCTAATTAAATGAACACACTGGTGCTTCTAAACCACAAATTCACTATGGTGGAATATCCACAAAAAACCCATAAAATAAACTATCTGCTATATTTGATAGCAGATAGTTATCTACGATGTTTTCAATATTGTTGAAAACAATGTGCTTACTATATATAGACACATCATTGTAGTTGAAGTCTCTTTAGACACTGTAGTATGTTTGTTTTTTATTTTTCTTTGGTTTTCAATATGGTGTGTCGTGAAAAAAAAACAAAACCAAGGCGTTCATATCTAGTTAGATCAACGCTACTCCAAAATGGTTTTTGAATTTTTTAATGGACGATGCATTTTAAGTTAGGATATACTGGTGCATATATTTAAAGAGCACAACGATGTATAAAAAAATAAAAAATAAAAATTCGATGAATTATTTCCTTGACTAAAAAATGAGCTGGAATTTCAATTCTAAAAACTAATTCTACAAGGTATTGAAAAAAAAAATCATTATTTCATTATGGTGCTGAAATTTTGAGGGGAGAGTGTTGGGAGAGAGTTATCAGGGATGAGTTTGGAGCAACCAAATTATTATGAAGATCAAATTTTGCAAGGTATGTTGAATCAAACAAATCATTTCATAGTAGAAATTTTAAGTATGTAAATTATCGCTATTATTTTCTTATTTAGGTTTTCTTCTTGCCTCCTTTCATTTTATGTGGTTGAAAGTGTTTAGTAGATGCATCATTTTACATTACAGTTTAAATTCATCTATTATTTCACAATTAAGATTTTTATTTTTAAGGATTTTAAATCTAATGGGTTTGTAGTTTTATACATAAGCCATTGGGTTCTATGGGACCACATATTAGGTCAAATATGAAACCATGTCGACCTTGTCAGTTTTTTTTTAAATTCTTTTGAGAAAAATGCTTATGCAATTTTTGGTGTTTTCAATATGTCCAAAAGTACCGGTGAATTTATAGTAATAACACACTAAACATGTCTGGTGTGTTTTTTGAATTAAAAAAAACTTACACAGTTTTTAGTACAATAAAGTTGTTCTAAAGCATCGATCTGTTAGTATTGAAAGCGTACCATCTTGATTGTAGGTGATTTATAATGAAGAAATCACACCGATAAATTTAGATATGAATATTTTTATCTTGTTTTGGTTAATGGTTCATTCAATTACAGTGCACCAGTGCGGTCATATATGAGAAATGTGTAGTTCGTATGTTTAAACACATTGAAATCGTAGGTTTTTTTGTTTGTTTTGAAGATATGTATTTTTTTGTATGATATATTTAATAGATTTTTTATTTAATGGTCTAGGTTGTTTATTGATAGGAAATGCATGATAAAATTCCAATGAACAACAATTCTAGTTGACATGATGGGGGCACATCCAAAGTTGCGAAGAAGGCAAGTTCTTTGTGATTTATGTATTAAATTAATATGTTCGAATTATTTGTAAATTTAACTAAAATGTGTTGGTTAATGTATCACATGCAGATCCATAAAATGAGGAAGCTCAATAATATTCTTTGAAATATAATTTCATAAGAGTGTAAAACCTTGATGAAAAAGTTGCAGAGAGATGAATAAGGTGAATAAGAAATAAATCAATATGATTTTGTCTTGAATTTTTAGTAATATTGTACTTGAGAATATTCGTTAATAAGTTTCAAATAATATAATTCACATATGTTGAATGTTATGCAAGGACTGGCATCAATAGAAGGGAATATTAGCATAAGAAAACTGAGACGGTATAAAACTTGCAGGAAACAAAGTATGGGATGGAGCCAACATAAGACATGTTGAAAGAAGGAACGAGATATGGTTTTTAAATAATGTGTATCATTCAGGACTCAATTATTTTTATGGTACATCTATTTTCAATTTACATTAATGTATATTATCTATTTTAATTTTCATTATTCTTAGAAATGTAGATCATACACTCATTACACTTTATTTTATGTTTGTAGAAGGAAGATGGAGAAGATGAAAACAATCAAGGGAATGAACAAAACATTCAGCCAAATAACCCAAGTCATAGAAGTGGATTGAGCATTGATAACAGTTCCAACAAAGAATGATGATCCATATTGTTTGAATGTTAATGCAAAATGTTGTATATTTTGAAATAATTGTCTGTTAAAATCAAACATCTTAATGTATAATGTACTGGACATAGTGTCCCAATTGAAAGAATACAGGTTACCAATAGGTGTAACAATTACATGCATGTTGATATTTTGATTATTGTGAACTCTATGTTGTCCCATTTTGTAAGACAAAGGGTCTCTTATTGGTATATAATAAAATGAATATTTTTATTATATTGCATTCTCCAATGTTGTGAAATGTTAAATCGCTAATTAAATATATGGATGATTAAATATTACAATAGATGCAAAACTTTATGATATATTAAATCAATCCAAACACAATAATACAAATTCAAATGGATACTAAAATAAGAAATATCTCAATTTTTTTATGAATAATTAAATAAAATAAAATAAAATAAAATATTTTAGTTTGATGTCAGTAGTCATGGTTCACCAAATAGAAAATAATCAGCGGTGCTTTTCATTGTTATGACAACGTTAGTGCATTTTATACATTGCAACAAGAATGTGTTTTATACATTGCAACACCAATGTGTTTCCTTGATTGTCATGTTAGGGCACTTTAAACAACATAGTCTCAGAGCAACATTATACTTGTTGCATACCCTGGGGATTTTAATTATATTATTATGCCTCAGTGCACTACGTTATTGATCACATTGGTAAATTTTAAAAATATAGCGAGCATCAACATCTTAGTCAACTTTATCGATGTGTTTTCTTTTCGGTGTGGCACCGGTGATTTGTAATATTTAGAGAGCATTGGTTATTTTTGAAAGTTCGTAAGAATCGATGATTATTTTAATATAACACAATGATGGTTATGTTGTTATATATTACTGGTGCAATTTAATACATTGTAATAAATGATGCATATGTTGTTATAAAGCATTGGTTCCTATTAAAATTTTATGGGCACCAGTTCTATATGTGTTGTTATGCACTTTTGCTTGTTGTTTTTATGCGCATTGGTGCTATTATTTCTTTAAAACACACTGGTGATTGTTATGTTAGTTAATATTGGTGCATTCCATCCAATGAAGTTCACCGAAAAATAAAACATCCACAAAAACCTTCGGTCGCTAAGTTTTTTAGTTATAACACATTTCCATAAAAATCTCCACTAAAACATCTGGTACCATTTACAGAGGTTGTAGTTGAGTTTTTTTCAACAATTTTGGACAATTTTGTAAACTAAAAAACTCTACTATAACCTCCACTACAGGGCCTTTTCCTTGTAGTGTGATGTTAAATGGGGAGAGAAGGAACATGATCATGATGACAGGAAGAGTATGATGGTTTCCATCAAATGAAAAAGGGGGATATTATTGAATAAGTTTTTCATTGATGTCAACATCCAAGAATAAGTGTATATAACTCCAAAATTGTCCCCTTATGGTGTATCTACCAAGCATGGTCCTCATAGGATGAGATAACACGTGGTTGTTTCCAAATGCCCACTTTGAGTTTCACACAAATGGAGTAAGTGAAGAAGCCCATAAATTTATGATTATGTGTTCAAATAACCATGATTATGTGAAGTGTAAAGAGTCCCCTTGATGAAGACATCAAGTGGTCAAGAAGACAAGTCAAATCCAATTGAAAAATTAAAGCAAGATGCCATGAATAAAAATACAGGGGGATTCTCATGAGAATTATGCTAATGAAAAAATGGGACTTTTTTCCCATAAAGGTTTTCCAAATGAAAGAAAAAGTTCCATAATCACATAGCCTATTTTAATATGTTTATGATGGTAGGTGGGACAATTCCTAACTCCATGTGGTTAAGGAGAAATGAAGTTTTCTTCATTTTGAGTCATAATTTGGTTAGGGATGACTTAACATGAGGCTGGAATTTGGTTAGGGACAACCTAACCTAAAAGTAATTTTAAAAAGTGACCTGGAGATGTATAAATAAGTACTTCAAATTTTCATTTGAATGATCCAAGTTCACATCTCTTATGTGAAATTCTAAGGAGGACAAGAAGAGAAGCAAAATTCAAGAGAAGGATCAAGTGATGAAGATTGACATAAACTTGCATAACATTTTCATATGGTATCGGATTCAAAAAAAATTCTCATTGGAAATAATGTTGTAATGGATATGTGATGACATAATCTAGGTTTTTTTTTGTGAAGGAAATGATGCATGACTAGGGTTTCTCTCTTGTTTCTTCATCTTGTAATCTTGGTAAAGGTATGGATCTTGCATATGTATTGGGGTTTCTCTCTTGGTGAATCTTGGTGAATCTTGGTAAAGATATTGCATAGACTATGATGATGTCTAAATATTGAAGGAGCCAAGGAATATGAAGCTTATGTATGACTATTTATGGGATTTGTTGGAGATATTCACAATGATAGTGACAATGACAGTGGTAAATTGATACTCTTACTCGTAACAGGGTTGAAGGGTGGCTCAAGGGAAGGTTGGAGCCTATGATCTCAAGGGGTTGTAGCCTCCTTCTAGTGGATACTAGAAAATAAATGAAGTGGGTGCTTCCTTCCAGTTGGAGCTGGTAAAGATAGGTGGTTGTATCTTCTTTTGGGTTGGAGCTCATAAATCAGAAGTTGACACTTCCTAATAAATGTAATCTTGTAATCATCTTATATTATAAGAAAAGATTTATATCGTGTGCACTATGTATGAGTTTATGTGTTTATGAATGACATTGTTAATTGTTATTATTACATGATGTGATTAAAGTTGGAAATGGTAAAATGTTCTCAATACTGATTCACCTCCCCCTTCTCAGTATTGGTGATATTTTCAACATATTTAACCAACACATGGCATATTTATCTCAACCTCGCTTGAGGCCTAGGTGGTTGTGAATTAAATTTAAAGAATTTTTTGGAAGTCTTTGGTCTCCCAAGTTATTTAACTTTTCCTTCTACATTAGGTACCTACTCATAGATTTTTTTCCCTGAAGAAAAAATTCTTGTATTTATATTGATCAAAAATAGGTTCTTTACATAGTAGGTATGCCCTGCATACCACTGTTAACATCCAGAAACAAAAAGAAAAAAACAAGCCTCCAAATTTCCAGGTCATAAGACTTGGTCCTTAAACTGTCGATGAATCACTAATGAGATGAAAATATCAAAACTATATCAGTCTCCTTGAGTCCCACATAGTTCTGAAGATGTTACAATAATCAAATCCCCAAAAGATTGCAAAAAAAATTGTTGAAAAAGTCTGATTTTTCAGGAGGTATTTTCAACAGGAATTAATTTTGTGAATGGCCTGTGAGGTACCTAGTCGTAAGTATGCTCTCAATGGGGGAAATAACCACTTCAATCAGGAGAATAGGATATGGTGTATTGATTTTCATTTCAAGATTGTAAGTTATAAAATTCTTTTGGATTTTATCAATCCTTCTCCAAGATTCTCTAGAGAGGTTGCAGCCCCCAAACTTCACACTCATAAAGGAGAATGGGAGTGATCAGAGTTTCAAAGAGTAATTTATTTTTATTCCACATTGATCAAGGTGCTCCAGGTGCATGATGAGGAAAACAGTTCAATTGTATGAATTGAGTGCTGTTATGGTGGAAGCATAATAATAATAAGCAAAGCAGTAAATTAACTACACACATAAATATACATAGACACACACAAACAATATGCAAGAATTTGAACCAATATCTGTTACTTTATTACTTCCCTATTACTGCCTCATATTACAATAATGTACATGCTTAAAAAGAGTGCTAAGAATGCTTGGGTTTTCTTCCCATTATGTTCAGTTACAAGAGAATTTGGAATGGTTCCAAAATTTCAACCATTACAGATGACTGTAAGACAGAGAGACAATCTGTCGTAGTTCGTTGGTCACCAGTGTCGATGATGCATGTCGAGGTCTTGAATTTGTCGAAGTAACTTAATTGAACCTATCAAACCACTCTGTATTAAGGGAACAAAAGTGGTACCCTTGGTAAAATGGGAAAAAGAGAAGTTTTTTGAGGCTTCTAGATCATGAGCCTCGTGTCCCCCCTTATCCCGATCAATATGGTTTATTTTGAGCTCGAGATCCCTCTTGGTAGGATCTTAGAGCCACCTCACCCACAATTCTCTCAACTATCCCTATCCATTGAGCCCTATAAATACAAGCTCATATCCATAGTTGAGGGGGAGAATTGAATGGTATTGTTATGCTGTTGAATTGACTACCTAGTCCAATCCATTGGAGAGCACAAGAAAGAAAGTTGGATCTTTTGGGGATGAGGTGATTGTCTTGTGGAGGAGTTTGTCAACACTAAGGAAATGGTTGTAATCTTCTTCATTAATTTCTTAATGAAAATATGATTTCCATCCCACATATCTATTGTATTGATCTCATATGTATATGTTAGTGGATTCCTTAGTCAATAGTATGGATTTGTGAATAATTTTCTGGTAGCTTTGATGTTCTTGTTTGTTTGACATGTTTGCAGGTACACAGGTTCATGATCAAATCATTATTCCAGGTGTTTAAAACATTCAGGGAAGGTCTTCATCCTTTGTCATTCACTCATTTGTTCTGGATCAAAACCATTCAGACTAGAGGAACAACTTCTGTCTGCAGAAGGTGCAATATTTCTGACTATAGAAACCAATTGGACGGGTATCTAACCTTGTCGTAGATGTTGAAGGTATGAGGACTCGTGCTGATTTTTACTTAATTGAGGTTGTTAATGGTGAACAATCCTACCCCACTCTGCTAGGGGTTGGATGGGCCAATGATAACATGACATTCATTAACTTCAAGAAGAGGATGATGACTATTGAGAACCAAGATATTAGGGTCATCGTGCCTATGGACCTTGATGAAGGCCAACAATACATTGAACCAGTAAAATATGGAGTTGGCATAGGGTGGAATCATGCCTACAATATTTCTAAATATTATTTTCACCCCATGGTTGGCGCAGAGCTAGTTCTTCATCTTCTGATTCTGAGGATGTGCTGGAAAATTGGCAAAATCGAATGCATGAGGTGTCCTTTAGGAAGTGAGAATTAATCACGTATTCATTGCACCATGTTGCGACTAAGATGGTAGAATTACCAGTTTATGAAGGACTGCCTAAACTTTCTGTGATCTTAATGGAATTTGAAGAAAAGGTCTTGGAACCGTAGTCATTGTTGGAACTGGAGGAAGCACTGAAGGCTACTCCAGCGCGTTGGTGGGAAACTCACAAAAACACAATTACTGGATGGGCCCAATGTCAACGCTTGATGATAGTTCACTTCTGCAATGCAGAGCCATACCACGTTGGGTGGTATGATGGAAGGAATGACCCTAGCAGCCATTTGAGGGAATTCCAAAGGTATTCCAAATGAAAGAAAAAGTTCCATAATCACATAGCCTATTTTAATATCTTTATGATGGTAGGTGGAACAATTTGTAACTCCATGTGGTTAAGGAGAAATGAAGTTTTCTTCGTATTGAGTCATAATTTGGTTAGGGCCGACTTAACATGAGGCTGGAATTTGGTTAGGGAAAACCTAACCTAAAAGTAATTTTAAAAAGTGACTTGGAGGTGTATAAATAAGTACTCCAAATTTTCATTTGAATGATCCAAGTTCACATCTCTTATGTTAAATTCTAAGGAGGACAAGAAGAGAAGCAAAATTCAAGAGAAGGATCAAGTGATGAAGATTGACATAAACTTGCATAACATTTTCATATGGTATCAGAATCAAAAAAAATTCTCATTGGAAATAATGTTGTAATGGATATGTGATGACATAATCTAGGTTTTTTTTTGTGAAGGACACGATGCATGACTAGGGTTTCTCTCTTGTTTCTTCATCTTGTGATCTTGGTAAAGGTATGGATATTGCATATGTATTGGGGTTTCTCTCTTGGTGAATCTTGGTAAAGATATTGCATAGACTATGATGATGTTTAAATATTGAAGGAGCCAAGGAATATGAAGCTTATGGATGACTATTTCTGAGATTTGTTGGAGATATTCACAATGATAGTGACAATGACAGTGGGAAATTGATACTCTTACTCATAACAGGGTGGAAGGGTGGCTCAAGGGAAGGTTGGAGCCTATGATCTCAAGGGGTTGTAGCCTCCTTCTAGTGGATACTAGAAAATAGATGAAGTGGGTGCTTCCTTCCAGTTGGAGCTGGTAAAGATAGGTGGTTGTATCATCTTTTGGGTTGGAACTCATAAATCAGAAGTTGACACTTCCTAATAAATGCAATCTTGTAATCATGTTACATTATAAGAAAAGATTTATATCTTGTGCACTATGCATGAGTTTATGTGTTTATGAATGACATTGTTAATTGTTATTATTACATGATGTGATTAAAGTTGGAAATTGTAAAATGTTCTCAATACTGATTCACCTCCCCCTTCTTAGTATTGGTGATATTTTCAACATATTTAACCAACACATGGCATATTTATCCCAACCTCACTTGAGGTCTAGGTGGTTGTGAATTAAATTTGAAGAAATTTTTGGAAGTATTTGGTCTCCCAAGTTATTTAATTTTTTATTCTACATTAGGTACCTACTCATAGATTTTTTTCCCTGAAGAAAAAAATCTTGTATTTATATTGATCAAAAAGATGTTCTTTACATAGTAGGTATGCCCTGCATACCACTGTTAACATCCAGAAACAAAACGAAAAAAACAAGCCTCCAAATTTCCAGGTCATAATACTTGGTCCTTAAACTGTCGATGAATCACTAATGAGCTGAAAATATCAAAACTATATCAGTATCCTTGAGTCCACATAGTTCTAAAGATGTTACAACAATCAAATCCCCAAAAGATTGCAAAAACAATTGTTGAAAAAGTTTGATTTTTCAGGAGGTATTTTTGGTAGGAATTAAGTTTGTGAAGGGCCTGTGAGGTACCTAGTCATAACTATGCTCTCAATGGGGGAAATACCCACTTCAATCAGGAGAATAGGATATTTTGTATTGATTTTCATTTCAAGATTTTAAGTTATAAAATTCTTGTGGATTTTCTCAATCCTTATCCAAGATTCTCTAGAGAGGTTGCAGCCCCAAACTTCACACTCATAAAGGAGAATGGGAGTGATAAGAGTTTCAAAGAGTAATTTATTTTTATTCCACATTAATCAAGGTGCCCCAGGTGCATGACGGGGAAAACGGTTCAATTGTATGAATTGAGTACTGTTATGGTGGAAGCATAATAATAATAAGAAAAGAAGGAAATAAATTAAACACATAAAGATACATAGACACAGACAAACAATATGCAAGAATTTGAACCAATAATTGTTACTTTAATACTTCCCTATTACTGCCTCATATTACAATAATGTACATGCTTAAAAAGAGTGCTAAGAATTCTTGGGTTGTCTTCCCATTATGTTTAGTTACAAGAGAATTTGGAATGGTTCCAAAATTTCAACCATTACAGATGACTGTATGACAGAGAGACAATCTGTCGTAGTTCGTTGGTCACCAGTGTCGATGATGCATGTCGAGGTGTTGAATTTTTCAAAGTAACTTAATTGAACCCATCGACATCATGTCGATGTGTGGAACTTGTCGAATTCGATGTTGGCACCCGTCGTATCTAAAAAACAATGCTAAATGCTGGGTGGATCATGCCTCCTTTCTTAAGTAACAATGGTCCCCATTGTTTGCTCATACATATGAGGAAACTTGTTGGTTAGTTTAGTGGAAGAGTACCATTTTCCTTGTGTTGGTAGGTGTCTGGATCTAGCCACCTGAAACAAGGGAATTGTGTTCATCCTTGTATGGAATATTCGTTGTCCCACAATGGTGTTGTAAGGAAGAGGCTCCTGAACATATGGATGGATGTCTTCGAGTTATGATATCTACAAGTTAGTTTGTTGCAACAGTGGTGTTTGGTATGGTCAAAGTAGATCCACATTAATTACTAGATGCAGACCAAGGCGTGAAGGAATGTCGATATGGAAAGCATTTTCTCCAATATGGTTAAGAATATTGTATGAACCATATCGCAAAGGATTTATATTCATTTATGGACCAGTGAAGCATTCCTTCTTGAGATGCAACTAGACTTGATCCCCAATTTGAAATGAATGAGGGACTTAGCCTTCACATTAGCTCGTTGTAACATTTCCTATGATTGTTTTTGTATGTTGCATATTTGATCTTGAAAATTCAATGCTTTTTCAACTTTTCGTCAGTCAGAGTTGGTGTTGTTCGACTATGTTGATGAACTAATCAAGTCAATAAGAGTCAAGGGTTGAAATCCATAACAAATATCAAATGGAATCTTTCCTATAGAGTTGTGTTGAGCATGATTGTCACTGTGTTGTATATATGGGATAGTTCATCCCATGTTTAACAATGCTTGTGGTTGTACATGCAGAGAAGTTGTACTACCAAGAAATTCACAACTTTCATCTGTCTGTCTTTTTGAGGATGAAAAGTTGTTGATAAGGAGAGTCTTGTATCGAGCTATTTCTAGAGAGTCTTCCAAAATATGCTAATAAATATAGCATCTATGTCAGAAATGATGGTCATCGGTAAGCCATAATTTTTCCAAACATGTTCGAATAAGAGATGAGGAGTCTGTTGCGCTGTCGTAGTCTTCATGCATGGAATGAGAATGGCCATCTTGGAAAATCTATCGACTACTACTAATATCACATCATGTTGATGTTTGGTAGTAGGATATCCTGTCAAGTAGTCCATAGAATTAGATTCTCATGATCGACTAGGAACTGAAAAAGGCATGTACAATCCTTGTCGTTGATTCGATGGTTTAGCAATGGTACAAACCATGCATCATCGAATGTACCTCTTGAAATTGAATGCTATCTATTTTGATTTGTGGGTGGATGCACAGAAGTAATATGATTAGACAGATGTTGATATGAGTCACTGTTGTCTTATTTTGTCTTACTATCTTTCTGTTCCTAATGATGAATGTTAAGTGAATCTGAAATATGGATCTATGATGCTATGTTTTCCCCTTTATGAATGCTATCACGTTTTCCGATCTAGGTTTGTTACAATTATGAATGAATGATGTGCAATAATGAATGGTTTTGTTGGAAAAATTGATTTGATCCGATTGTTGAGTTGATGAACCGTCGATGCCCTAGCCGTCTTCTATACTGTGGAAACTTGGTTCCATCAGCCTTCCCTCAAAAATATCGAGTGAGGCCTCATCTGCTCTGCGGGTGTTTCTAGAGAGGGTAAAACCTGTCTGATTCGATGCTCAAGGAGATCGTTGCGACTCGAGTTTCGATAGAGTGGGACCCTTGTCGACTGGGTTTGTTAGTTTAGGGTTGAGACAACAAATGGTTCTGTTTCCAGGACTTTGTTGTGACTGAGAGGAGGGGATGTGGCATCCAACACGACTAGAAATCCAATATTGGTTTGACCAAAAGCTATAAGAATTTGTTGAAGCAAAAAATTAGAACCTGGGATTGACCACAGACAAGTGGTTAGCGAACTACATACACTATGTTCCTCATGAGTATTTCTTCTGTGAGTTTCCCATTATACTGTATGAGTGGTTGGCATAGTTTACATACAAGAACAAAAATTTCCAAGGAGGAGAACGAACATCCTAGCCCCCTGAATTGATCCAGGAACTACAAGAAACCGACAATAGAGCATCATGATCTGTTGAGGTTTGGATGGATAGCATCGTAGAATGCTGCATTACAGAGTTCACAGTTGACACTACCAAGTCTTACATCAAAGCAGAAAGAGAATTTTTGAATGGGCCCAGAGGTAGGTTCTTATTATCTCTACAGATGTCAATTAAAATGATTATCTACAAAAAGGGAATACTAAAGATGCACCTAGAGTAGTCAAAATATGGTGTGTGGAGGTGGTGGATATTGCGACTAAATGGGGGAGATGAATGGGAATATAAGGGGTAGATGGGTGCAAGTTTCGACGAGACTGTGAGTGAAGCTAAGGAAGAAAGTGGTTGTACAAGAGGAGGAGAAAGTTTTCGACAAGAGAAGAGGCAGAGGGCAGGGGAAGGTCCTGTTGCGATCGAAATGCAAAACTGTGAAGGAAAACCAAATGGGACAAAGAAACCATACAGTGAAAAAGAGGATGACCAGACCCAGACTACGCCTAGGATAGCGACAAGATCAAACCCTAGCAGCAATGTGCCCATGCCTCCGTGCACCACTTCAAAGTCAGAAAGAAACACGAACTCTACATTTCCTTTCTCAACATGTCAACACTAAATTACCTTTGTTTCATGGGAATGGGACTGATGATCCCGAGCAGTATTGGTTCCTTTGCGAGGAAGCATGGAATATTAAATAGGACACCAATGATGATGTCAAGAAAGGCCAACTGGCGACTACCCTGTGGGGTCATGCACTAGATTGGTTCATGAAATTCATTCAAGTTCCTACGGGTACGCCTACAAAAACATTGGATGAAGTTCGACAAGGGATGATCGAAGAATTATGGAAGCCTAAGTCTGAGGATCAATACATTACTAAGTTGAAATAGATTAAGCTGAGTTTCCTAATGAGACTGTTTGGGACTTCGACCAGAGATTCAAGACATTGATGTCACAGGTTAGATTTAAGATGAGAGATGTTCAACATAAAGAGTGGTTTAATGCAGCCTTGGTACCTCACATCTGGAAACCAATGATGTAGCAGAAGATTGCAACACAAAGAGAGGCTCTAGAGATTGTGATGAAGTTGGAAGTTTCAGCAGTTAGAGAGAGTGTAGTTTTCATGAATCAAATCCAGGCGCAGCTGAAAAATCTAACACTTCAGCTATAAGAAATGAAGAAGGTGAAGGAAGAGTGCGATGATCTTTGGTGCACTCAGTGTCACGCAGACGGACACACCAAATATAACTACCCCAGTTTATGAAATTATGTAGTTTTAGGATTTCCAAACCCATTAAGTTGCAGCAGTGTACCATGGTGTTGTATATGTCAAGTTTATGGGCACCGACACAAAGAGTGTAGCTACATCTAGAAAATGGTGTCAAAACCAACCAACTTATACTATTCTTTTTGTAAATCGGTGGGACATGAAGACATAGACTATCGGGCATATGATTTGCTTCATGAGAGAACATATGATTCATATTTTGTGAAGGTTGAAGATCATCGCACAGTTCAGGAGCCATAGATGCAACCTTAGATGATAAATGCTTGACCACGGTATACACCACCACCGCAAATGCAATTTATATTTTCGCAGCTGCAACCATAATTCACACCACAGCCGCACTTTGCACCATAGATGTAGTACAATCAAATGATGATGCCTGAGCTGCAACCATAGTATGTTCAAGATACACAATATTCTCAGTAGTAGATGAATCCCATGCCACAATAGACAGTGCAACCGCAGTACCAACAATAGGGAGGATTCCGAGGAAGAAGAGGAGGATGAGGTCTCGGATTAGTCCAGTGTTACAATTGTGGGGTATTTGGGCACTATCAGAGAGACTTCCCACACTTGCAATGCTCATGTACATATTGGACGACGATCGATCACATGGTTAAAAACTACCCATAGTTAATCACCAGATAGCAGGCTCGAAATGTCCCTCAGTTATAGAGCTCGAACGAGGTCCAGAAATTGAATCAGCTACAAAACCAAAACTAGTTGCCAACCTAGAATCAAGTTCCAATCCAGAATCAAATGTTGAGCCAACATATGAACCCACCATTGAATCAGAATCCACCGCTGACTTAGAATCCCCAAATGAACCAGAATCAAGGCCGACGGTAGCAATGATCTCAGCGGAGCACATAATAGCAGATGTTGATGTTTTCGTTGTCACCCGCGTAGGAGACATAACAGGAGAGGATGGGCCTCGCCCACAAATTCGACTGGATAGTCAAAATAAGGAATTATTCGATATCGCAACTGAAAAGGAGACATTTTTTGGATCACGGGATGCAATCAGAAGAAATCTTGGTAAGTCACCTGTCATTGAAATGCCTCCTGCTTTTTATTCTACACTAGAGGCAGCACCATTGCGGAAGCATGGTACCTTGTAACACTTCTTTGAGAGTTGTTTATTGCTAGCAAGAGGCCTAGACACTTTGGATGAGATTGAAAATTTGTTGCGCCACCCAGGTAAGGAGTCCACGATTAACTATTTACATAAGAAAAAGATAGGAAAGGAGACGTGTATGAATATTCAGATTGGAGACTATGAAGTCGACTCGGTCATTATAGATCTAGGGTCGGGCGTAAATATCTTAACAAAGCAGACATGGGAAATGATGGGGCAGTCGACATTGGGATGGTCCCCGATGCAGCTGTGATTAGCCAATCAAGTGAAGGTGAAACTGTTATACCCAAATCCTGTCATTAACATGTGATGATATCCTTAACCCCTATGTTTTCCCTAAATCCCAAAACTTGGAGTGGAAAATTTCTCTGGATATCAATTCTACATGAAAAAATCTAGCACCACGGTTTCCCTTTGGCTGATGAGCGGAACCTTGTTCAACACCACCTGTGTCCTATTATAAAGAAGCGGTGCCACTGCAGAAGTACTTTGTTCTTGAAGCAGTTCTCACCTAAACTACTCTGTCTTAAGGAAACAAAAGCGGTACCCTTGGTAAAATGGGAAAAAGAGAAGTTTCTCGAGGCTTCAAGATCATGAGCCTCGTGTCCCTCCCTTATCCCTATCAATATGGGTTAGTTTGAGCTCGAGATCCCTCTTGGTAGGATCTTAGAGCCACCTCACCCACAATTCTCTCAACTATCCCTATCCATTGAGCCCTATAAATACAATCTTATATCCATAGTTGAGGGGGAGAATTGAATGGTACTGTTATGCTGTTGAATTGACTACCTAGTCCAATCCATTGGAGAGCACAAGAGAGCAAGTTGGAGCTTTTGGGGATGAGGTGATTATCTTCTGGAGGAGTTTGTCAACACTAAGGCAATGGTTGTAAGCTTCTTCATTCATTTCTTAATGCAAAGATGATTTCCGTCCCACATATCTGTTGTATTGATCTCATATGTATATGTTACTGGATTCCTTAGTCGCTAGTATAGATTTGTGAATGATTTTCTGGTAGCTTTGATGTTCTTGTTTGTTTGACATGTTTGTAGGTACATAGGTTCACAATCAAAGTATTATTCCAGGCGTTTACAACATTCAGGGAAGGTCTTCATCCTTTGTCGTTCACTCATTTGTTCTGGATCTAAACCATTTAGACCAAAGGAACAACTTCTGTCTGCAGAAGGTGCAATATTCCTGACTACAAATCTGGAGACTCCATTGGGGAACAAAGAAAATTTCAGTTGATCTGATCTTCCTCAATCCTTTAACACTTATCTGAATCCACGCTCCAGTCTGTAACTCTCTTCAGTCATATCTACCATCTGACTTAGTGAATTTTGGTTTAAAAATTTCAGATCTGAATTGCTTTGACTTTATATGCTCTGTTTTATTGTCAATTCATCAGTCTTTACCTTGATTTGATCAATTTTTAAATTGAATTCTCATTCTCCTTATGTTTTGGATTTATTCAAAGAACCATGCATGTGTTGTAGCCAACAAGCGGTGCCACCGCCTGAACTCTGTTAGCCATAAGCAGTGCAACTGCTTGAGTGCAATGCTCCATAAGCGGTGCTTGTCCAGAACCGCTCTCTCAAGACCCCTCCAGCACAATGCCAGGTAGGCCCTATTCCAGACTTTGTATTTTCATTTTTGTGTGTTTTTGGCTTACTTTTTGATGAAAATGAAGTGTATTCTTCCTGCATTCAAAGAGAGTTTGTGTTTCTTGCATTAGATTCTACATTCTTTTCTTTTCTTAAAACCTCTTTCTCTTTTCTGTAGATATTATTTGTTAAAATTAGGAAATATACATTTCATTTTCTTTTGTATGCTTTGGTTTGTTTCAGACTTGGAATGCATGAGTGATCCATGTTGTTTTGAGTCTTTCTTTGCTTGGGGTGATTCTTGTTTCCTTTTGCATGCTGATTTTTTCAGTGCTTGGTAGGAAAGATTGGTTCTTCGTTTCCTTGTCTGTTTCAAAGAGAAGTTTTAGTTTTCTCTCTCTTTTGCTTTATTCACAAGTTTGTTGAACGATTTTCTTCTTGTTTTGTGCATGATTGTTTGAAATTCTAGATCTTACTTTCATTAAGAAGAAATATTTGTTTTTATCTTTGCGTGCATTAGAGTTAGTTTTGTTTGGAAACGTTAGTGAAATCATCTTTCCATTAAGTTTTTATGCATATTTTTCAAGCATGAAAAGATAGGAAACATTTTTTATTTATGTTAGATGTTCTCTAGATCTCTTTTTTATTTGCTTTGAAGATTTTTTGGGGTGCATTGATATTTCACTTTTCATTTGAAAAGATAGAATTGCATTTGAATTTGGCTGTGTATTTTTGGGAAGAAAAGTAAATCTCTCTCCCTCTTCTAGGAAGAATTTCATTGAAGAGGAAAACTTGCGTTATCATATAGATCAGTATGCATCTTCTTTAAATTCATGTTTTCACTCCATGGTTCCACCTAAACACACAAGATAAAATTAACGGTAGTACTAGGTTAAAACTTTTATCAATTTGAGTGATAGGTTAGAGACGTGTTTGGGCATCGTTAAACGTAGGATCTGTTGTACTTGTCTGCACTACAACTCGGGACTTGTGCGGTTCTTTCGCATACCGTCGGTATATCGAATGACCTTTCATGTACCCTTGAGGTATATAGAAAGGTACTTCATGTACTCGATTGTATATTGGAAGGCCCCTTATGAATGGTTGTGCATTAGACAACACTACTACCCATTTGAGCTCCCACATACCTAGCGTATATTGGGATACCCTTTTAGGAATCCTCAAACCATATGAGTTATCCTTTTGGCTTGTCCTATGAGATTCCTGACTCTTATCCACTCCTTTCACATGTTTTCTTGTTGCTTTTAGTTTGATTAGTACTTTCTTGTGCATGGTAGTTAGGGGGTTTTTAGCAAGTTTAGAGATGGCATCCTCATCTGGGACTACCACTCAAGAGGTCCCATTCCAAGGTGTACCTTTTGTACTCCCTCCAAGTGAAGGTATTGGTCCTCCCTTTATTGCCACTCTAAATATTTCTTGGTTAACTATAGGATTACCAGTCTGGCTGTTTAATCCGGTAATTCCTGTTACACCTAATGTCTCAAATGTTACCTCTCCTCCGAGAGAGGATCAAACTCAACCTAATCCCTCTCCTTCTTTGTCAGTTGTGGCTTCATCCCTTTCTTCTTCTTCGCTTGACCAGAGCTCTATGGTTAGTAGTCATGTGGATAAGAAGAAGAAGAAAGGAAAGGGTAAGAAGAAGAACGATAAGAAAGAGAAAAAGAAATAGCCATCTGCTCTTGATGGTTCCCGTTCTAAGAGAACACCCGAAAAACCCAAGTTCCCTTGTGAGTTTTGCAAGGGGGACCACCTTCTTAAGGAGTGTCTTGGTATCTCCCGTGTACAAGAAGAGTGGTCTAAAAGGTCCAAACCATCTATGTCATCAACCTCTGATCATCATGTTGACGATACTCCCTCAACCAGTGACCCATTGGTAAAAGGTCATAAGGGTAAAGTCTTGTATCCTTGTTTGATATGCAAGGCTATGCATCATATTTTTCTTTGTCCAAGCATGGATGAAGCTTCACGTTGGTTGGAAAATATTACTGATCATCAACAGGTGATTCCAACAATTGATAGTAAGTTATTTCTCGATTCCTTGCTGGTTGACCAAGTGATCAATTTAGTTTCATCTATAATTGATCCCACTCTTCCTTCAGAGAGTGAAGTGGTCGAGTCGATGTCATTTCCACCCGATCCTGCTCTTTCATCAGAGAGTGTTAAGACTAAAGTGGTCTCTTTGACCAATTATTCTTCTTGTTCTTCTCTTTTAGTAGAGAATGAACCGAAACCTGCTGAATTTTTTATGCTTCCTTCTGATTATTCTTGACAAGAAGAAATTTTGTCTGTTTCGATAGAACCCTCTCCAAGTAATGAGGTTATTTCCTTTGACTGGAGTAACCTAACAAAGTCTCATATTCATCCGAGTGTTTCTTTCCAGATAGTTGTGAATGTTACTGCTAGGCGGATACTTCGTACTATTGTTGACGAAGGGGATTATGTTAGTATTCTATCCTCAACTGCTTGGAAAGCTTTAGGTTCACCTCATCTTGTGCATCCATCGATCAGATACTAGATTTTAATCACAGGCTTACTACACCTTTAGGGACCCTTCCTTATTTTCCTATTACATTAGGAGGGAGAATTGTATGTATTGATGTTATGGTGGTCCAAGGTCCTTTAGATTTCAGTCTGCTCATTGGATGTGATTATGTTTACGCCATGAAGGCTGTAGTGTCCACACTCTTTAGAGATATGCATTTTCCCCATGATGGGAATATTGTGACCATTGATCATCTTTCTTTTGTTACACCTGACCATCGCATCAATCCTAGTAATCAGATTGCCCTGAATATGCTACATGTTCTTGTGGTTCCTTCTCCTTCTTCTAGTTAGCTTCTTTACGTCATAGGTAAAATGGGGGGCATGGCTCTAGTCTATGGACATCATAATGGAGCTAAGCCGCTAGCTTTTATGAAATGGGGGAAACCTACCAACCTTTGGATATCATATTGGGCAAGAGCAGGCTTTTTGAGCCAAGTTCCCATTCTTCATCAGGCTCGTTAAAAAATGAAACAGATTCCTATGAGCAATGTTCCCATTCTATGTCAATCTTGTTAAAAAATGAAATGGATCTCCTCAAGCATAGTTTACCTTTTGGTTTCAAGCTTGCGTAAAAATGAAACCATTCCTGATCGTAGTTCATTTTCTATTTCAAGCTCATTAAAAAATGAAGTAGGTCTCCTCAAGCATAGTTAACCTTTTGGTTTCAAGCTTGCATAAAAATGAAACTATGTTCCAAGCATAGTTACCTTCTGTTTCAAGCTTGTGTAAAAATGAAACAGATCCCCTTCCCTTGAGTCAAGTCTTCACTTTAGTGTTAGAACTTGAACCTTGTTTTCACTTGCCTGATTCTCATTCTTCCTACCCCCTTGGTCAACATTTTCACATTAATAACCAGGTTTTTAGGTTGGGTATGGAAGAAGAATCGTCAAATGAAATGAAGCTTGGGGGCATGTCGAGCCGCTAGAAACCATGCTAGGGGTGAGCTTCGCTAGCAGTCATGCTGGGGGAAAGCTTCCAACCTTTGTATATCATGTTAATGGGATTTTTTCAAGCATAGTTTACCCATTGGTTTCGAGCTTGCGTAAAAATGAAATCAATCTTTGAGCATTCTTTCAACTGATCTTCGAGCTCGTTAAAAACAGTAAGATGGTGTTAAGCTTACTTTTCATTTTTCTTGCTATGGTTAAAACATGAATTTTGGTTTGAGCTTAGGTTATTACTTTTTTGTGCTCTAGATTTAAACATGAAAAACTATAATAGAGTCTTCTTTAAGCTCTTTTCGGACTCTTAAAATGTTAAAAGATAGTCGAGTACTTGTCTTCTTCATACTCGTAAACGTATTTGAAGAGTCGTCTCTCCGATGGTAGGTTATCTCTTTTTTGGTTAGGATAGACTATTTATGAAAAAGGAACACTCTAGCCAATCATGACTGGAAGAGCTCTCTAAGGTATTATTTTATACTTTTTCAGGCCTTAGGGACTAAATCATATGAGAAAGGACCCTTTGGAGTTTTCTTTAGTTTGTTCAGACTCTCTAAACGTGAACTACACCGAGTTTTCTTTCGTTGGACTCGTTAACCTAAAAATTGAAAGACCCTTTTTTGGGAACGAACCCCTCCTTTCTCAGGTTCGTGAAATATATGGGAATGGAGTTATCTTCGGATGAGCTAAAATGAGTGTTTGTTACCCTCTTTGAACTCGTAAAAACGAAAAGATGCACTCATCAATCATGATGGGGAAATTAAGGGAAAGGGAAATTTTTTTGCAATAATGGTAGTTGTTAGTCACCTTTGAACATGGCACTTGTCTACATTTCTTTAAATCAATTGGGTATTCAGATAATTTCCATGACAATCCACTTTCATGAGTCATGTCACTCCTTTGAGTTTTTCAAAAGAATGCATTGTCCACCGTCATACTATGTGTTTGTCTGGTCTAGTCATGTTTCCAAGTCTTTTGTTGTGCCACCCAATGTTCAAAGGGAAGTTGAAGAAGTTTTACCTCTACAATCAAAATAGTCTCTATGTCATTAATTTTGAGTCAGTCTTATGGTTACCTCATTCACATCATTCTAGAACTTTGTTATGAGTTTTGTGTCATCGATGTGGGATTCATCATGGCCCTACTTCGACGAGACTATTCCTGTCGACATCAACTCCTCATCTAGGAAATAGTCTTAGAAACAAATTTAGTACCTTGAGATCTGTATGCCTCAATGATAGATTCTCTCAGTCTCGACATAGGTTCACATCATTGACCTTTGATTGATAGAATCAACTGGGTCTTCAACATTAAGACATCTATTCACGCATAGTAGATTGTACTAGGGTACCTCAGGAATCATTGACATCAATGGTGATCTCCCTCGCACTTGTTAACGGTTCACATCATTGGCCGGTAATCAAGTGGCTTCTACCATGTTTGACTTTAGAGAATTGTAATCACATGGATAGAATCGTACTTTGTGGAAAACGAGACGAAGACCCTGTGAACTTGTTTAACACTCATTGATTTCCCCAGGTTGCGATGGAGTTTTGTATATCAAGCATGGATCCACATTTGTATGGTCGTGGCTATGCTCAAATTTGCATTTGTATGACATAGATATACATTGTATGCCTGGTAGCTATGTCCAAGTTTGAGTCCTCTATCACATGTATCTATGCTATATTCTAGTAGCCATGGTTGTTTAATCCTCTCATGGATCTTACTTGTATTGTTTTGCAGCCATGAGTTGGTTACATTTGTCTATGAGTCAAAAGTATTGATGTACTACAGATGCCTACTCTATGACACTCTCTGACCGATATGACTCTCACTTCGAAGTGACAACTTGTTCTCTCAAATCTCTCCCTTATCGTATCCCTCTAAGCCTCATGCTTTGGGGGGAATTCTGTTATACCCAAATCCTATCACCAACATGCGATGAGATCCTTAGCCCTATGTTTTCCCTAAATCCCAAAACTTGGAGTGGAAATTTGCTCTGGATATCAATTCTACATGAAAAAAGTGAGCACCGTGCTTTCCCTTTGGATGATGAGTGGAACCTTGTTCAGCACCACCTGTGTCCTATTATAGAGAAGCGGTGCCATTGTGGAAGTACTTTGTTCTTGAAGCGATTCTCACCTAAATAACTCTGTCTTAAGGGAACAAAAGTGGTACCCTTGGTAAAATGGGAAAAAGAGAAGTTTCTCGAGGCTTCTAGATCATGAGCCTCGTGTCCTCCCTTATCCCTATCAATATGGGTTAGTTTGAGCTCGAGATCCCTCTTGGTAGGATCTTAGAGCCACCTCACCCACAATTCTCTCAACTATCCCTATCCATTGATCCCTATAAATACAAGCTCATATCCATAGTTGAGGGGGAGAACTAAATGGTATTGTTATGTTGTTGAATTGACTACCTAGTCCAATCCATTGGAGAGCACAAGAGAGCAATTTGGAGCTTTTGGGGATGAGGTGTTTGTCTTGTGGAGGAGTTTTTCAACACTAAGGCAATGGTTGTAAGCTTCTTCATTCATTTCTTAATGAAAAGCTGATTTCCATCCCACATACCTGTTGTATTGTTCTCATATGTATATGTTACTAGATTCCTTAGTCACTAGTATGGATTTGTGAATAATTTTCTGGTAGCTTTGATGTTCTTGTTTGTTTGACATGTTTGCAGGTACACAGGTTCATGACCAAAGCATTATTCTAGGAGTTTACAACATTCAGGGAAGGTCTTCATCCTTTGTCGTTCACTCATTTGTTATGGATTTGAACCATTCAGACTAGAGGAACAGCTTCTGTCTGCGGAAGGTGCAATATTCCTGACTACAAAAACCAATTGGATGGGTATCTAACCTTGTCGTAGATGTTGAAGGTATGAGGACTCGTACTTATTTTGACTTAATTGAGATTGTTAATGGTGAACAATCCTACCCCGCTCTGCTAGGGGTTGGATGGGCCAATGATAACATGGCATTCATTAACTTCAAGAAGAGGACGATGACTGTTGAGAACCAAGATATTCGGGTCATCACGCCTATGGACCCTGATGAAGGCCGAAAATACATTGAACTATTAAAATATTAAGTTGTCAGAGGGTGGGATCATGCCTACAATATTTTTGAAGATTATTTTCACCCCATGGTTGACGGAGAACTCGGTTGGCACAGAGCTAGTTCTACGTCTTCTGATTTGAGGATGCGCTAGAAAATTGGCAAAATCGAATGCATGAGGTGTCCTTTAGGAAGTGAGAATTAATCATGTAGTCATTGCACCATGTTGCAACTGAGATGGTAGAATTACCGGTTTATGAAGGAATGCCTGAAATTTCTGTGTTCTTAATGGAATTTGAAGAAAAGGTCTCGAAACCACAGCGATTGCTGGAACTAGAGGAAGCACTGAAGGCTACTCCAACGCACTGGTGGGAAACTCACAAAAACACAATTACTAGATGGGCCCAGTGTCAACTCTTGATGATAGTTCACTTCAGCAATGAAGAGGCATACCACGTTGGGTGGTATGATGGAAGGAATGAACCTAGTAGCCATTTGAGGGAATGCCAAACATTGTGGGCATCACAACCAAAGGATGAATGGGTCCATGCCTTTATTCACACCATGGATGAAATGACAAGATCATGGTATATAGCCACGGAGCTGCGAATGGACATAACCACTTGGGAGGAGCTGACATTTTGTTTTACGCAGACCTTTTGCTTTGTAGACGCTAACCCCAATGTTAAGAATGCACTTCAGATTATTCGGGACGTGGTCCTAAAAGTTGTACCAGTCGCATACCCCATGGATCCACATGCGCATTTCCATATGCAGTCGATAATGGAATTCTATAACATGTCTGGAGAGCCTGAAGATGATGATGAACTACAACATTTCAATATCCCAGAGACAGAAGGAAGTAGGGATGTTGCAGCACTAGATGTACCAACTGATCCCATGAGTCAGCCATTGAAGATCTAGATGGTTAACATTGGGATAGAAGAGAACCTGAAATTTGGAAGTGTTGGAGACTATTGGGATGAGGATACCATGGAAAAAATCATGGACCTGCTACATTGATTTCAAGATATCTTTCCGACTAAGTTCTCAGAGATGAAGGGGATACTGGGCGATCTCGGAGAGATGAAGATCCTGCTAAAACCAGATGCAAAATTGGTGCGATAGAGACCGTATTGCTTAAATCCACGGTACAAAGAAAGAGTTAAGGTCGAACTTGATTGGATGTTGGATGCCAAGATTATCGATCCTATAGAAGAATTAGAATGGATTAGTCCCATGGTGGTCCAAGATAAGAAAATGGGTGAAGTTCAAATCTGTGTTGATTTACGAAAACTAAATGATGCTTGTATGCATGACCCATTTCTGACCCCATTCATCGATGAGGTACTTGAATGAGTAGGCGGTCAAGAAATGTACTCTTTCACAGATGGATTATATGGTTATAACCAGATCAGAATCACCAAGGAGGATCGACACAAAACTACCATTGTCACTGAGTGGGGATACTTCCAATACATGGTGATGTCATTTGGGTTGAAGAATGCACCCACAATATTTTCCTGCATTGTTGTCGGATCATTTAAATATTTCATTTAGAAGTTCCTACAGGTGTATACTGATGATTGGATAGTGTGTGGTATAATCAAGGATAATTTGGCCAACCTTCGACTGATGTTGGAGAGATGTCGACAACATCAGATTGCACTGAAATCCAAGAAGTACATTTTTTGCACCCCATTCGGGATCCTGTTGGGTCAGATTGTGTGCAATCAAGGATTACTGGTTGATCCTGCAAAGATAGCACTCATTTTGAGCTTGCGATCATCAACCAATGTAAATATGGTAAGGGAAACACTAGGACACACTGGATACTATCACAAATTTATCAAAGGATATGCTGCAATCATTGCCCTGATAAAGAAACTAGTGAAAAAGTATGTTGTCTTTATATGGAGTCGAGAATGTCAAGGTAGCTTCGACACACTGAAGGCCAAGATGACTTCAGCACCAACACTTGTATTCCCAGATTGGAACAAAGAATTCCACATACATGTTGATGCATCTTCTGTTGCGCTAGGAGTAGTGCTTGCAAAGCTAGGAGAAGGAGATTTGGATCACCCAATTGCTTTCGCTAGTCAAAAGTTGTCGTTTGCTGAGAAGAATTACATGACCACAAAGTGTGAAGGTATGTCGATGGTCTATGCGCTGCAAAAATTCAGGAATTAAATTTTAGGTGGCCACTTCAATATGTTTACTGACCACTCTGCTTTGAAGTACCTGGTAAATAATCCTGTGTTATGGGGGAAGATATGCCATTGGTTACTTCTCTTTCAGGAGTTTGATTTTTAAGTAATTGTAAATCCAGGTCGCTTAAATGTTGGCCTCGATCATTTTTCCAGAATTGAAACAGGCGAAGAACCTACTAATATTGAAGATGGACTGCTTGATGCATAGTTATTTCAAGTTGACATGGTAGATGACCATTATGCCCCAATAATCTAGTTTTTGGTGACAGGAATCGCACCAGAATAAATTTCCACAAGTCAAAAGAAGAAGTTGGTAGTTAAAGATTCTGATTATCAGTTGATTGTCGTACACCTGTATAAACTAGGACCCGATGAAATCTTGAGGTCATGTGTCCTACCACATGAACAAGGGAGGATCTTAGAGGAAGCACATGCATGAGTCGTTGGGGGGCACTATGGGGGTTGTGCAACTACAAGGGAGGTGCTTTGCGTAGGTCTTTGGTGGCCTACCATCCACAATGATGCAGCATATTATGCGTGAAGCTGCGATATATGTCAACGCAATGGGAATCCATTGCGATGCAATGAGATGCTGCTAGTGCCACATGTGACTTTGCAACCTTTTGATAAATGGGCTATGGATTCTGTGGGCCCAGTCAACCCACCTGGAAAAAGAATTGTTGCGCGTTACATAATCACAGCAACAGACTACTTGACAAGATGGGTAGAGGCTGCCCCGGTTGTGGACTGCACTGCTGTAAAAGCAACAATATTTCCATTTGATAACATTGTGACATAGTTTGGATGTCCAAGAGTATTGATGAGCGACCATGGAAGCCATTTTATAAATAGCACAGTACAATAATTGATATAGGAACTACAGATACAACACAAGAAAAGTACACCATATCATTCGTAGGAAAACGAGACCGTAGAAGCCTTCAACAAAATCTTGGAGCATGTGCTTACAAAGGTATGTAATGCTAACCGTGATGACTGGGATTTGAAGATTCTAGCTATGCTATGGGCTTATCACACCACTTGCAAGAGATTAATGGGGAAAACACCGTTCAAATTAGTATATGGGAAAGAGGCATTCATGCCTATGGAGTACATCATTCCTAGACTGCGCATTGCAGCCACGACATGCATGGATGATGAAGCTGTGCTAGAAGAGCATGCAATGCAGTTACTATAGATTGAAGAAGACTATTTTATTGCAGGATTCCATCAGTACATCAAGAATGATCGACAGAAGGTGTGGCATGATCACCATATAAAAAACAAATTGTTTCAGCAAGGAGATTTAGTGCTACTCTACGAAAACAAGTTCTTGAAGCATCCAGGTAAGTTACAGATGCACTGGTTAGGACCCTATCTTGTTAATTCTATTACCTCTGGGGGTGCAATTCAATTGTAGTAGTTAGATGCGGGGGTGCTACCAAAACTTGTGAATGGCAGCTGCTTGAAGCCATATCAGACGGAGAAAGAACCACGCAATGCCTGAGGTATTGTGTAATGAAAAAAAGAGAGAGAAGAGAATAGATATAGGATAGATAGAAAATATAAGGGTGCACCAGAAGGAAGGGGATGCACAAGAATAGGGGGAAGTAGCACAGTTCCGTAGCTAGACCACGACAACCGCAGGGCTGCGATTTAGTCAAATTAGCCATAAATACCGGTAGTTAAGAGTAGTTAGTCAATGATGCTTGTTGAAGCGATGCGCATTTATGGATGATCCGACTGTTGGGTTGGCAGAATCAACGATGGATTTGATTAATTAATCCAGGATTTAGTCATGATCATCACGGCTGATTTAGTAATGATGAATGATGGATTGTATAGATGCTATATGAAGGGGTACGACATAGGATGGAAGAACCATTGAGCTGAGTTGTAGTTGGAAAGAGTGATTGAGATAGGACTACAAAGGGTGTTGAGTGAATTGGGAGTTTGTAGGGTGAAGGTGAGGGTGCCTCATGATTGTGGGTAAGTGGTCTAGGATGTAGAGTAACCCCATCATGGTTGATATTTCTAGTGAACGAGACTCACCCATTCAACTAGTTTCCATAGTAGAAGAAGTCACCAGCATGCAGATTGGGTCATCCAGCATCCCAACGAAGAAACGGTGGGGGGGCAGCAACAAGGCTCCCCAGTGCTGAGCAAGAGGAAGACACAGACATTAGCAAGGACACAAGAAGACATAGCTACCTAGGCAGGGCCATCCATCTCCAGAGCAGCAGACTCCACTGTTCACACTAGGGTCTCTGTCAAGTACATTCCTGGTTACATTGCTCCTACCTGACCTAGTGCAAAGCCCCGATGATTGACCAAGAACCAAAAATATCAACCAAATATGTCGCTGTTGCCGCAAGGGATGGTGTGCACTACTTACATAGTCCCTGCATTGATGAAAATGAAGTATAAGGACCATGAATTCCTCCTACTGAGGGATGTAGCGAACGAGCCCTATGAGTCGTTGCCTTCCGTCGCAGGTGGACCAATTGTGCATATTCCATAGCCATCGGAACAATGGCTCAACAAATATGGGTTTCTAGGGCTCATTAACATGTCACATTTTGGGTGGTTTAATGAATTGAAGGCGTGTGCAAAGAAACTTTTGGCTTGCTTTCATGGAGGAACAGTTTGGTTGGACACACCCATTGAAGTTACGGTGGACTTGATTACAGAGATCACGAGGTTGCCAAAGGATGGGCTCGACCCATCAAAATATTTCAAAGGCTGAGATAATGACAAGTGGTTGGCTACATAGTTAAAGGAGAGGTATGATTTGCAGCACGATGGCATAGCCTATTGCATCGAAAACATTAACGACAGAACAGTGTGGATCGCTGCACAGATTTTGGCACGCAATATCGTCAGGAAGAATCACTCGATTCAGTGCACTTCGGGGGTGATTGCATGTGCGTAGAAATTTGTCGAGGGAGTTGAAATGAATTGGTCCCTCTTTTTGTTGAACCAATTAACTGAGGATGCGGTCGCAATCCAGACTGGGAAGCAACCCTTCATGTATAGTTGGTTATTGATATTAATTGCATTAGTGGCTTGGATGGAGCTAGAATACTACCAACGCATGGATGTGGAAGCCATTAAAGTGTGCAAAGGTGCACGATATCAAAATTTGTGGTGGGTAGAAGAGGCCAGTCGGCAAGTGGATTATGTGATCCACTTTTTGGTCTACTAGGAGGCGTTACAAGAAATAGTAGTCAAAATTCCACTGTTATCAAGTGCAACAGCAGTAAAGTATCAGGGGATTATGCGGTTCACCATCAGGCCGCATACTATTTAGATCCAAGATCGTCGTGACCCTTAAAATCAATGGCTACCAATGGATTATAAGGTGATAGATGAAGACTTGGATGCAACAGTTCAGGATTGGACAGCATAGTGGTGTGAACCAGTAAGTGTTGAGGAAGTATCAATAGGACCACCCACAGACACACCAGAGGATCCGATCATAGGAGATGAATAGAAAAGTCACCACGAATATGATGGCGAATCCTCCACAGAAACCCTCATTGATGTTGAGGTGCAATGTGTATTTAAAGAGATTAGGATGAAGCAGAAAATGTACCAAGATGCAAACAGTAGTACCAGATCCAAGTCGGAATCATAATTACAGTGGCTTATTAAGGTCATCATGGACTAGTCTGACATTGTCGCAAAAAGAAATGTGGTGGTCTGTTCAGGAATGTTTTGTCGAGGTACATACAAAGCTATATTCTATATATAATTTGTAGCAAGAAGAGGACTAGAAAGTGTAGTTGTGTAGGAATTTGTGTCGATTAGCACTAAGCCATGGGCCAAGAACATTCAGGATCCCCTGAGTGTGATCAACGCTGGATGAGATGATATCAAATCCTCACTGCAGCAGCTATAGAGAATTGTGTTGGACATCAAAAAAATATTGAACCAGATGATAGTACACATGTAGTAGGTCGCCACCTAGGAGTTTGCTGATAGGAAAAATGAGATAAGTGACCGGTACCTGGGGCACAAGACGAAGATGAGAAAATAAAGAAGGAAGTAGAGGAGCTGCGACAGGTAAAGGAGCAACTAGCAGCAAAAAGAGAGCAAGAGATCGAAGCATTGAAGACGGCGTAGGGAGAAATGAAGATGAAAGATGCTGAGGAGATTACTGCATTAAAAAAGGAAAATGACCGCCTTGTTATCGAGAAGGCGCGAATTTTTTCTAGTAGAGGCGAGGTCGAAGAGGTTGTTGCTAAGGCCTGTCAACACATCCACAAAATCACGGTGGAGCTAGACACCATCACCAAATCCAAGTGACTTGGAGAAGTCATTGTGTAGCTACAGTTGGACAACAACCTATTAAATGATATGGTTTACCCAGAGACAGCACCAGAGTAGGTTGCATAAAGGAAGAGTGCCATTGAAGAGATTGCAGCACAGTTTGAAGACATGGAGTAGGATGCAAAGAAGGTCACGGAGGCAACGACACAATTTTGGGATGAGCATCTTGATCAACTAATCAAGTAGTTACAGGAATTCGAGACCCAGTTGGCAACATTGAAGATGACGTTAAGGACAATGCCACCAATTGTTTCGATCACACGATCTGCAGAACTGAAGGATATCCAACAGCGAGTTGCAAAGGCACATGAGTGACAATAGAAACGCAGTGACCAGCTCGACAAGTTCCAGGAGATTGGTGCACAAATATCAGGAAAATCAGTCGCTGTGCTACAGGTAGTGTAGTATGGAAAGAAATAGGTCAATGCCAAGATGGTGGAGCACTTGTTGAAGCAGGATCACCTTACGTGTCAGGATGTCGCTGAGAAATTCAAAGCACAAGTCACATAAATTTCTTAGAAATACAAGGAATTCAAGATTAAACTCAATGAGTACACTAAGTCTACCTACTGTGGCTTGAGGACGAGCCACAAGACTGTGTTGGGGGATAAGAAGGCTAAGAAGAAGAACACTAAGAAGAAGGTCATCGCTCCAACCTCTAACCTTCATGTTGGAATCCCACCAGCCACTGGTCATCATGCTGGGGGTATTGGTGTACCTGTTTCTGACACTCGTAAAGCTAAGTTCCCTTATAGATTGTGCAAGGGTGATCACCTTCTCAAGGACTGTCTTGGTCTTTCCCTAGTGTTAGAAGTGTGGTCTAAACATCCTGTGTCATTAGTATCTGATCATCATTCCTATGATGCCTCGTCAACCAGTGAATCTTTGGTTAAGAGTCGAAAAGGAAAGGTTAGATATCCTTGCTTGCTATGTAAGGATATGTACCGCACTTACCTTTGTCCTTGCATGGATGAAGCTTCATAGTTGTTTGAATATCTTCTTGTTCCTCGGCAATAGCTTCCAACTGGTTATCCTAAGTTGTCCCTTGACACTCTATTGGTTGCTCAAGTGGTCGATCCAAGTTCATACGTAGTCAATTCCACTCTTATGTTAAAGAGTGAAGTTGAAGCAATCCATCCAAGTCCATCCTTGGTTGATCCCACTCTTTCTCTGGAGAGTGAATTTAAACTGGTCGAGTCGATGTCATCTTCACCCGATCCCACTCTTTCATCAGAGAGTGTTGAGACTGAAGTAGTCCCTTCGACAGAGTCTTCGTCTTCTCACTCTCTTCCAATTGAGAGTGAAAACCATCCTACTGAAGTTTTCATAGTTAGTTCTGATTGTTCTATGCAAGAAGAAGTTTTGTCTCTTTCGACAGAACCCTCTCCAAGTAGTGAGGTTATTTATTTTGACTGAAGTAACCTAATAGAATATTGTCTTCATTTGAATGTTCCTTTCTAGATAGCTATGCGAGTTAATTATAAGAGTATACCCTGCATTATCGTTGACGAACGGGATTCTGTTAGCATTCTATCCTCTACTTCTTCGAAAGCCATAGGTTCTCCTCTGCGTGTACTAGCTACCGATCAGATACTGGCTTTTAATCAAAGACCTATAGCACCTTTAAGGATCCTTTCTCAGTTACCTATTAATTTGGAAGGAAAAACTATCTGTATTGATGTTATGGTAGTCCAAGGTCCTTTAGATTTTAATCTTCTCCTTGGGCATGATTATGTTTACACCATGAAAGCTGTAGTTTCCATGCTCTTTCGAGTGATGTATTTTCCCCATGATGGGAATATTGTGACCATTGATCAGCTTTCCTTCATTAAACCTGATTATTGTGTGACTCCTAGTCATCAGACTTCCCTGAATGTCCCGCATGTTCTTGTGGTTCCTTCCCCTTCTAGTTAGCTTCTTCCCATCATAGGTAAAATGGGGGGGCATGGCTCTAGCCTCTGGATATCATACTGGAGTTAAGTCGCTAGCTTCCTATGTAAGGGGAAACCTTCCAACCTATGGACATCATGTTGGCTTAGAACAAACATTGTGAGCATAGTTCCCTTTTTGTGTCAAGCTCATCAAAAAATGAAAAAGGTTAGTGAGCATAGTTCTTTTCTGTGTCAAGCTTGTTAAAAAATGAAACAGACATTGCGAGCATAGTTCCCATTCTATTTCAAGATCGTTAAAAAATGAAATAGATTCTTGTGAGCATAGTTCCTATTCTGTGTCAAGCTTGTTAAAAAATAAAATAGATGCTTGTGAGCATAGTTCTTATCCTGTGTCAAGCTCGTTAAAAAATGAAACAGACATGGTGAGCATAGTTCCCATTATGTGTCGAGCTCATTAAAAAATGAAATGGATGTCCTCAAGAATAGTTACTTTCTATTTCAAGATTGCATAAAAATGAAATAGATCCCCTCAAGCATAGTTACTGTATGTTTCAATCTTGTGTAAAAATGAAACAGGTTCCCACAAGCATAGTTACTTTCTGTTTCAAGCTTGTTTAAAAATGAAACAGGTCACCTTTGAGTAGTGTTTATTCTTGGTTTCAAGGTCTCGTTAAAAAATTAAATAGATTCTTGTGAGCATAGTTCCTATTCTGTGTCAAGCTCGTTAAGAAATGAAATAGATGCTTGTGAGCATAGTTCTTATCCTTTGTCAAGCTCGTTAAAAAATGAAACAGACATGGTGAGCATAGTTCCCATTCTGTGTCAAGCTCATTAAAAAATGAAATGGATATCCTCAAGCATAGTTAATTTATATTTCAAGCTTGTGTAAAAATGAAACATATCCCCTCAAGCATAGTTACTTTATGTTTCAAGCTTGTGTAAAAATGAAACAGGTTCCCACAAGCATAGTTAATTTATGTTTCAAGCTTGTGTAAAAATGAAATAGGTCACCTTTGAGTAGTGTTTATTCTTGGTTTCAAGCTCATCAAAAAATAAAAATGACCTTGAGCAAAGTTCCTTTTTCGTGTCAAGCTTGTTAAAAAATGAAATGGATCCTTCCATTCTTTTCATTTTTCGTGCTTTGGTTAAACTATCAAAAGTGGTTTGAGCTTAATTTATCGTTTTTTTGTGTTCTGGATTCAAACATGAAAAAGGTTCTGATATTCTTTTATACCTTTAGCGTGCTCGTTAAAAACTCAGTGAAGAGGTATCAAGTATATTTTTACTGTTTTTCAAACTCGTTAAAATTGTATTATGAAAAAGGAACCTAGTTCAGGAGTTATATTTAAGATCTTTTCAGTCTCCTTAAAACACAAAAAGATTGCTAAGCGAACTTGTTATGTTCATGCTTGTAAAAGAATCAGAAAAATCGACTAGTCGGGGGTTGGTTATCTCTTTTTCGGATTGTTTATCCTTATTTACGAAAAATGACCTTTTGGAGTCTTCTTAGTCATTTCAGACTCTCTAAATATGAAACGACAAATGATTTTTCTTTCATCGGACTCATAAAATCAAATGATGAAGGACCCTTTCTGGGAAGGAACCCATGCTTTCTCAGGTTCGTAAAACATATGAGATTGGAATCGTCCTAAGGATGATCTATATCAAGCATTTGTTACCCTTTTCCAGCTTGTTAAAAAGAAAAAGAGGCACTCATCAATCATGATGGGGAAATCAAGGAAAGAGTTTGTATTTTGTTATGGAAGTACATAGTCACGCTTGAACATGGCACTTGTTTGCATATGCAATAAATACTTGGGTAATACGTTTGTCTTTGAGTCCTACTAATTCCTAGAGTCTTCTTACTTCTTTGAGTTGTCCAAGAATACTCTCACCGTCAGTTGCATTGGGGGATTGGTATCATTCTCGTGTCAATACTGCCAAGTCATGCCATGCCCATGTTCAAGAGAAGTTTGGTCATCTTATCACTGTCTGTAGTCAGCTTTCCTTCTATTATGTTGGTCATCCCTGAGTCAGTTTCATACATCACTCTACTGTCTGATTTACTCCAAAACATCTTTGATCATGTTTCGTGTCGATGATGGGGGATTCATCATGGCCCTCCTTCAACGAGTCTATTCCTATCGACTTCAAATCCTTATCCAGGAATTAGACTTAGAAACCAAGTCAAGTACCTTGGGCCTTCATGCCTTAATGGCAGGTTACCTTGCTTTCAACATGAGTTTACATCATTGACTCTTGATTGAAGGATCACATTGAGTGTTCGACTCCAATTCCTTTATTCACATTCGATGGTATGTACGGTGATACCTTGGGGATAATTAACATCAATGGTGATTTCCCTCGCACTTGTTAATAGTTTACATTATTGACTAGTAATCAAGTGGTTTCTACCATGTTCGATGTCAAGAAATTGTAATCACATGGTTAGATTCGTATCGTTTCGGGTTCGGCTTGAATACCCTGGGTTGTCATATATCTTCGACTAGGTTGCGATGGAGTTTTTTTGGGTCATATTACACAGATCCACTTTGTATTGGTCATGGCTGTGTTATCATCTCATCATGGATCTACACTTGTGTCTAGTAGCCATGATTGTGTTCAGTCGATCTCTACTACCATGGATCTGCATTGTATTGGTCGACAACCATGTTATGAGTTATATGATATTTGAGTCAATGGTACTACAGCAGCTTCCAGCCAACATCCTTGCCTTATATTTCTTCACTTTGCAAAGAATTCACCTATCACATTCCTCTAACTTCATGCTTTGGGGGACATTCTGTTACACCGAAATCTTGTACTCTTGATCCATGTGTCAACCCTTTTCCTAATCCCCAAGTTTCTCTCTACTAAATTTGATTGAGATTGAGGTTTTTCTAGCCTTTTTCCCTCTCTAGGAAGGTCGATGCTCTTATCCTTCATGCTGGGAGCGCTGAAGGTGCTTTTTCCCTTCATGCTAAGTGCACTAGTGCCGACGCTCTATCTCCCACTGCTGGGGGCGTCGATGGTGCTTTTTCCCTTTTTGGAAAGTGCACTAGTGGAGTTTTGAGGGAAAAAAATGAAGATTTGAGACCCTTATCAAAGGTGGATGAGGTGGTGGTTTATCCCTATTATCTAGGTGAGGTGGCATTCTAGTTCCTAACCTATAGGGAAGATCCCTTAGATCCCCCCTCCTAATCCTCAACCTATTCTATCCCTTTATCCTTATAAATTAAACCCTCTCTCCTTTTGGAAGGGAGGAAGGACTATGGTACTCTTATGATGGTGGAATTTCTAGGTGGCTTACTAGCTTGCTTTGGAGGCTTTGGCTTGGATTGTTGGATGGAAGATTGTAGCGTTAAGGCTAGGTTGTGATGTTCTCTCCTATGTAATTCTATGTATCTCCATGATTTCATTAATACAAATCTCTTTTTATAAATATTATTGTGTTAATAATGTTTATAGCTTTCTTCCTTAACTGTTAACTTAGATCAATTATATGTTTGTATGCACATATACTATTTGTTTGTTTCCACATGCTTTATAGGGTTTTGTAGCTGTAGATATGAAGATTTTGGAGCTTGGATCAACAAAGAGAGAAGAGGATCTGTGAATATCGGGTAAGTGATCTATCTGTGTCTTTTCATTTCTAATTGATCTAGAAAAGTATATTGTATTATGTATTTGATTTGTTCAAGATCCACTTGGACTAGGGAGATCTAGCTTGATCCTGATTGAGTAGATTTATCCGATAACAATTGGTCATTAGTCAGTTAAATAAGTTAGGAGTTAGATAGAAGTGGACCATGAATGTAAAGGCACAAGCCTATATATAGAAAGAAGAATTGTGAATGAAGACATCTCAGAACAATTGATACGATAGAACCATTGAGTTATTGTAGACGAATTGTTATCTATTTTGATCTATGGGTGGATGCATAGAAGTAATATGATAAGATGGATGTTGATCTGAATCATTGTTGTCTTCTTTTGTATTTACTATCTTTCTATTCCTGATGATGAATGTTAAGTGAATCTAAAATATGGATCTATGATGCTACGTTGTTCCCTTTATGAATGATGTCATGTTTTTCGATCTAGATATGTTACAGTTATGAATGAATGATGCGCAATAATGAATGTTTCTATTGGAAAATTTGATCTGATCTGGTTGTTCAGTTGATGATCCGTCGATGCCCTAAACCTCTTCTATACTGTGCAAACTTGATTCCATCAGCCCTCCCTTGAACATCTTGGGTGAGACCCCATCCTCTCTGCGGGTGTTGCTAGAAAGGGTAAAACATGTCTGGGTCGATGCTCAGGGATATCATGGGTCGACAGAGTGGGACACCTGTCGACTGGGTTTCGTTGGTTGATGGTTGAGCCAATAGTGTTGTATCCTTGCATACTCATCACTATGAAAAGGAGAGTAATGGGTGGTCGACTCAAACAATCGGTTGTGGCAAGGGACTTACCTTTTTTATACTTAATTACCAACTAGAATTTTTGCAGGTAATTAATCCACTTGAGTTGTCGAGTTGTTTGTAACTTCGAATGGGATGGGGCAAACTATAAAGTCTTGTGGTCTCTAAGAATGATCATCTCCTTTCCAAGAATGTAATGTTTGCATTTCTTAAGGGCTTGTACAATAGCATATGATTCCTTTTCATATGTTGAATACCCTATGATGGTATCGTTAAAAGTTTCAGAATGAAAAGAAACTGGGTGACCAGATTAAGTGATCAATGTGCCCAAGGAATAGTTCAATGCATCCATGTCAATCTCAAAATCCTGATGTAAATCAGGTAACACAAGTACTGGTGCAATACAAAGCTTGTGTTTGAGATGCTTAAAATCTTGTTGTTATGTTGATGTCCTTTTGAAGACATTTTTCCCATTTCCCTTAGTCAACTGATTCAAAGGCTAGGACATGTGACTGAAGCTGAGTATGAATCGTTGATAAAAAAATTTCAAACTAATAAAACTTCTTAGTTCATGAATGTTTATAGGAATGGGCCACTCTTTAAGGATTTGTACATTGTCTGGATCGACGTGAATTCCTATAGAGTTGACTACATACCCCAAATATTTGATGTTGTTCATCGCAAATGAACATTTTTCTATGTTCAAATAGAGTTGATGTTGTTAAAGAGTGTCGAGGACTTGTTTAAACTATCAGACATGTTCTTCCCATGATCGACTAAAAATCAAGATATCATCTAGATAGACAATGACACACTTGCTAATGAAAGGTTGAAGAATGTCATCCATATATCACATGAAGGTTGTGAGTGCATTGGTTAAGCCAAAAGGCATGACTAACCATTCAAACAATCATTATTTTGTTTTGAAAGTAGTTTTCCATACATCAGTGAGATTGATTGAAATTTGATGATATCCTGATTGAGCTCAACCTTTGTAAAGAATTTATCACCTTTTAGACGATCTATTAGTTCACCTATCCTTGGCAGAGGGTATCTATTCTTTACCAAAATATTGTTGAGATCCTGGTAGTCAATGTACATGCACCAAGTCCCATATTTCTTTGGAACGAGGAGGGGAGTTGGGTCAGCTATGACCTTTGATGATCAAATATTGAATATGTTTGTGAATATCTTCATTATCGATAATTGATCTTCTATAAAAATATGCATTAGGTAATGAAGAACCAAGAACAAGTTCAATGGAGTGTTTTACCTGGAAATGTAGAGGTACTCCACCTGGCTCTTGAAATACATTCCAATATTCATCAAGAATATTGTCAATCTGCTACTACTGTTGGGAGATGCATTGGTTGGTGAATCGACTAGTTGCTGCAGTATTCTTGGGATGATGAGGCTTAATCATGATCAATGTGAATCTCTAAGTATGGTTGATGCAATTATTTGTATATTTAGAAGATATAATCGCAACTGTTTGTGTAGGTCATCGCTTTGGTATACCATACCATTGATTCTGTATTTTGATAATCACCTTATGAGGTTGTGACTGATAAATCCCATATGGATCCCATAAGTAAGGTTTCCCAAACAAGGCGTCAGGTACGGAAAGCAGTGCCATGTGATAGAGTACTTCATCTTCAAAAGGTTCAATGAAGTAGATGAGTTTATATTGTCAGGTGATCTTTAGTTCCTATCCGTCCTTCATCCAACCAATCTTATAAGGCTAAGAATGTGGACTGGTGACAAGACCTAGTTTCTTCACGAGATCCTTAGAAAAAAGTTCTTCTGGCTACCATTATCCACAATAAAATGCAACGGGTTATTTTGAACCCATATCTGTGTATGGAACAAGCACTCTCATTCCTCCTCGTCGATGATATTCAAGGATTTTGGAGTGGTTGATGTCGATGTCAAAAGGGTCAATGATTTTTTATCACATTCTACCAAGGTTTTGTCAAACAAGTTAAAGGTAGACAATTTTTCCAAAAAATGTCTTCTGAGCCTTACATTCAGACATATCATGCCATGATGAATTGTGGTAATCACACCATTTCTCGATAGGACGTTGTTTGATACATTCCCTCTTGTATTTTTGAGAGTGTTATTTTCCATGGTCTTTCTTTAGAAGGGTTGGCTGAGAAGGGTGTATTGACTTGTCGGAGTCAGCTGGTGACTTCTTGTCAGATGTTCGTCCTGTCGGCTTAGTCACGAAGTGTGATTTTCCTTTCTTTTTTGCTTCAATCTTATTGACATAGTGGAATGCATCTGCAAGCATACTAACAGTTAGAAACTCCATCTCTTGCTGAATGTGCAGGGACAATACAATGACGTACTTAAAAAAAAGCAATTTATCTTCTTCTTGAATGCCAAGTCTAGCCATTAGTCAATAGAACTCATTGGTATAACTCTGCAAAGACTAGTGTTTCCACTGCCTTAGCGGCTGCCACTTATTATACTGATGTTCAATGTAATTGGGTGGGTAGAAATCCTTCCAGATGTACTCAAAAAATTTCTCCCATGTGTCTATGGGTTCTCCATCTTTCTCCATCTTTGTTGATAAGTTCTCCCACCAACAATGCACAAAGGTCGACATCTTCAAGGATGCAACAATGATCTTTTCAACTTCTGAGAGTTGGTTCATAGAGTAATAGGATTCCATTTGTTGTACCCAATTGTCTATGTATTCTGTGCCAATATTTACTTCTAGATTTGGTATGTTCAATTTATTTGCACCTTGAATTGACTGATTTTGTCAGATTTGGATCTTGTCGAGAATCCACTTCACGTCGAGGTGAATCGCATGAGAATCTCATTGAATTGGGTGAAAATTTGGGTTTGTTATTGAGCTAGTGATTTCTCTATGAGTTTCCCTCTCTCATTAGTTACATGTCTATTATCTGTTTCTTCAGCCATATTCAGTCTAGTGGTGCGAGTAGATAGATACTACGAAGTTGAAGATAGTGTCTTCTCTGATTGCTGAGTCTGTGAGTGTGTTTGAACATGCATAAGTTAGGTAACCTTGATAGAAGTGTCTACACATGACTTAAGCATGAACAAGGTCTGATATCAGTGATCTGGGTGCCCTAGGTGCACGACGGGGACATTAGTTCGATTGTATGAATCAAGTACTGTTATGGCGAAAGAATAATAATAGTAAGCAAAGAAGCAAATACACTACACATATAAACATACACACATAGACAATATGCAAGAATTCGACCCAATCTATGTTACTTTATTACTGGTCTATTTATGCCTCATATTACAATAATTTACATGCTTAAATAGATTTCTAAGAATGCTTAGGTTGTCTTCCCATTACGTTGAGTTACTAGAGAAGTTGGAACGGTTCTAGAATTTCAACCTTTACGAACGAATGGAAGACAGAGAGACAATATGTCGTAGTTTGTCGATTGTCGGTGTTGATGATGTATGCCGAGGTGTCGAATCTGTCGAAGTCAACATCGAACCTGTCAATGTCGTGTCAAGGTGCAGAACTTGTTGAATTCGATGTTGGCACCCGTCATCTCCAACAAAAAATGACAACTGCTGGGTGGATCAACATCATAAGGTTTGTTGACTTACAATTTTTTTTCAATACCAAAATAATATTTCCACCCTCCATTGATCATTTGCTTGATGTTGTAGTTCAAGTTAAGCTTGTGATGGACATCAATCCCAAGATATTTGTAGGAAGTGACTACATCCAAGTTGTTATTATCATATAAAAAAGGGGCCTAAGAGATTTTATTAAGCTTTATCTACATAAATTTGGTTTTTTGTGTACTGATAGTCATGCCCATACCAGAGCAAAAATTCTTGATAATTCTTAATTTCTTATCAATATTGGAGGGACATCTCACCAGAAGAATAATACCATTAGCATAAGGAAGGTGTATGATGAAAATTCCTGCTAACATTGTGCCATTGCAATCTTCCTCTATTAAACAGCCTTCTAACTTATCAATGTATATACCAAAAATGGTAGGGGAGAGGGGGAAGTCTTGTTTAACTCCTATATTATAATTAATATCTTCAAACCAATCCTTAGATTTCTTAAACTTGGTAATGGCGTTCTAGTACAACCTTATTGCAATAACCCTTGACTCGAAAGGAACCTTTAACTCTTCTAATATTTCCCACAAGTTATTTCTAGGCATTGTATCAAAATATTTCCCAAAGTCCAAAAAGAAAAAAAGGATATTGATCTCTTTATTGTGATATTACTCTGCAATGATCCTGAGAGTAATGAGGTGGTTTATGCTGGAATGATACATTCTAAAACCGGATTTCCCTTTAGCTCTTTTACCTTGACTTTCTAGCCATATGTTGTTCTTATTTGCCAAAATAATACCATATAACTTGGCTAAGAGAGGGATAATGATTACTTCATTACAATATTTATTTCATATTAAATTTGTAACTTATTTATATTGATTAAAAAATATTTAAAAATTATTAAAATTATTTTTAAAAACATATCTTTGACCCAACCCAAAACAATTTGTTCTTATTAATCTCTTTAATCCATTTTAATATTTATGTAATGTTTTTAATTGTACATTCATTAATATCATTGTTTGATGAATAGATTGCAATTTAGAAAATTTTATTTGCCTAAGATAGCATTTTTAATGTCGTGTTTACATACAAATGACTTTCAAGAGGTGAAATGTGAAATAATGATTACCCAAATGTTTTAAATTTTTGTTCAAGTAAATAAATGCTTAAGAATCTTTAGAAGCCACCTGATATGTATCATATCTAAACAATAGATGCTTAGGGTTAATGTCCTTGTGCTTTTAGCTATTGAAGATATATTGCTTAAAAAAAGCTATAAAAGCATTGATTAAGTTCAAATTTTATTTGTAAGAAAGGAGAATATTATTTAGCTATAGCACATAAAAAAACCTTGTAAAATTTTAATCTCTGTTTTTCTAACATTTTGCTGGCAGATGGAAAAAAGACTGTAAAATTTGAGAAAATGCCATATTAAACTCTATTTCAATGTAAAAATGATTTATGAAAATACCATGATATTTTAAGCAAATGAACATTTAAATATGCACCAATTTATATAAATTTAAGCAAATGAACATTTAAAGATGCACCAATTTATATAAATGTAATCAATGGATGAATGGGAAAATTAATGAACGTTGTTTTTTTGTGTTCCTATACATGTTTCATATCCTACATCAAAACAGGCTATTGTTTCATATACTCCACAATAGCATATGATTTATATGAGTAACACACTTATCTGTATATGTATATGTATATGGTGTGGACTAAGCCCAATGGAATATAGTTTTAAATCATTTTATGATTTTTCATAAAATCATAAAATCGGGGTTCATAGACCCTCCAATCTCTTAATAACGGCGATGCAATGGGTGTGACAGGATCGGGCCACTGAGTGTCCTAGGGTGCTTGCCACTCGAGAGTTCTTGGTCATTGCTCATGTGTCCGTTTTCATGGGAGTTGTTTTCAAAAGCCTAGGGTGCTCGCCACTAGGGATTTCTCGGACATTGCTCATGTGTTCATTTTCATGGGAGTTGTTGGTTGAAACCCTATTCACCAAAAAAGTAGAAAACCCCGCCAAAAAAACGTGCTCAAATCAGAGATGAACTTAAACAAATATTTTTTTAAGGTTCTTCGAACTTCAAACCTAGAGTAGGTTTGATGAACCTTGTGACTTAGCATAAAACTTTGACCATATCATATATGCACTTAGAAAAAGAGTAAATATGAATTGAGGTTGACAAAAGTTGAAAAGGAATCTAATTTCTACCAATATATCACATTTTTAAAATAATTTTCAAGCCATTAATTTCTTAAGGTGGAGGCTACTTCCAACATATAATCTGTGTTTTTTATCTCTTTAGAAACCATGTGAGTGAACTCTTTCATGGTATTGTCACTTGGAATCCTAAGAGACTTTGAGATGGAATATTTGTATTTTCTGAAAAAATACAATAGAGGTGAATTATTGAATTGAGAGATTACCAGATTGTGTATTGTTTGCAGTATTTGATGGTGAATATAGCTTCAATGGTCATTTAAATCTAGTTACCATGAATTTGATAAGATTGTGGGTTTTTTTTTAAATGGATTACATTTATATTGAATGCTATCTACTTACATGAACTGCAAGAGCACTTGGGAAAATGAATTGGAGGAATTCTATTAAAATGGAAACTTCAAGTCAAAGTACCAACTCTATACAAACCTATAAGGGAAAAAAAGAAGAGATATGAATATGCTTTAACATCAATGGTTTTCTCTAATTATTATGAACTGTTATTTAAAAAGTAATTCCCTTAGTGGTAAGCATCATCAATAACACACGGCATGAAACCAAACCAAAAGAGTTTGTAGGAATTATTTTCTTTAGAGGATCATGAATCAACTTGTTTTTTATTATGAAGACCTACATTCAAGCTGTAGATTGGGATATTTGAACAAATGTTTTGGTAATGAAAGGTAAAATTCCATTTGAGAGGCCTATCCTTCAGGGTGTCTTCTCCTCACAAAGAGGCAAAATGTAAGAACCCATTTGAAATTTGACAAGTAAATGACCACAAGAAAGTATGTGACATATTCGATGTTGATCCTTGTAATCAAACATTTATTTCAAGACTAAATTTTGACAGATGGTCTTGCCTCTTTTCATATCGACAAAATCATAAAAAAAAAAATTAGGCATTCTTTACCTACTTAGAAAAAAAATAATACTGTAACCACATTTAAGAACTTCTCTAGATAAATACCAGCCTTCTACACATCATATTGAAGTAATGTTCACTCATGAATAACTTCTCCATAGATAAATAAACACCCCTTATCTTTAAAGAGTAGTAGTGTGGATGAATTTGGAAATATCAGTTGTAATCCTTTGCATCCAAGGAAACAATGAGAATATTAGTTAGTAGTTATTGTCTCCCTTCATCCACATAGAGATTCAACACATGGTATTTATCTCAACCAACACCCCATTCAAGGTCATGATTATTAATGTCATGTTTGGGTTCATATCTTTCTCCAAAAAAAAATCTAATTCATCATGAGGGGGAATAGGTGGGGAAGGAACATGAGTCGGGTCAGGAGCCATTAAAATTATCTGTACACAAGAAATACTAAAGATTAAAAAACATGATGAATTGAATTTTATATGTGCTGAATTGGTATATAAGGAGTAGAAATTAAATATCAAGGGGAAATTCTCAGTGGATTCGAGGGAAGAGCCAAACTCTCTGGTAAGTAATCATGAAACAAAATGAGTGATCACCTGGGAAATTGAATAAGGAAATAAGGGGTTGTAATCATTTTTGGGATTATGCAAAAAATATGATAACATTAATTCAATACCTACAATGAAAAGGAGGATGAAGAACACCTCCCTAACAAAATGCTTGTAAGCCTTAATTAAAGCAACCCACGCCTCCATTTTTGTTTATGTGATTACATTCCAAATAGTAATGGAAAGTAATATCGATACGCATAGATTTTCAATTAAGCTCCAAGACGAAAGAGATCCTAACTTGAGACATCCATGACCTTCATGAATGGAATAATTTGGAGTTCATGCCAGAATCATTGGTGATTATAACAAAAATGAGTTAAACAAGCAAGGGAAATACAAATATCAGTCACCATTGTTATACACCTGAATGGCACCTCTCTTTCTGAGTGCTGACATCCCTCAAGTTGGCACACAAAAGGACACTTATGGATAGAGGTTTTCCCAAAACACTATAGCTTGGTTTATGATGAAATACATTCCCTATATACCCAGCTGGTTACTTTGCTATTTTACCATGTTGAGATGTATTCACGACTATTCTTTTATACAACTCACGAGTCATTCACGAGTCCCGGTTGATGCAAGTCGTGAATCCTTGTATTCGCGGGTTGCCCTTATGATTAGTCGCGAATCATTCACGGGTTGCTCTACTACATACCCATGAATGTGTCTCTTAACATTAAAGCATAAAAATAGGCGCTAATGGAAGATTAGTTAACCTATTTAACTTAATTTCCTTAACTGCTACAACTTCCCCAACCTTCGAGAACTGCCTTATTTCACCCATATAAATACAAGCCTTGGGGAGGGTGTTGGATATATACACTTGGAGAGCAAAGTTATGCTGGTGGATTGTTGACAGAAGTCTTTGGAGCAGTGAAACTCAGAATCCTTTGGTTGCAGAGGAGTTCTTGTCTCAGACGTTGGGTTGTAACCTTAAACTCTTTCCATTATTGATAATAAAGAGATTACTTCTTCCTTATGTGTTTCATGTCTTGTGTTCTGATAAATGTTTATATTTCAGTATGATATGTGTTTTATCTAACCTACTTATATGTACATGAATCATCTTGTATCTGGGAGAGTGTTTCTTGACAGGTGAAAGAGGAGCAATCTTGAAGACTTTGGAAGTGGAACAAAGAGGAAGAGGATAGCAAGGATCAACCTTTGTTTCACAAGTAAGTCCTTCTAACCCTCGTATTTCCTATTCTGTACTTTAGAAGTCAATTGTCTGCAAGTAATTGAGTATGTTGGTAACCCCAGACCTATGGTTATTAGGTGCATAATCCTATACAATAGAACTGGAGACTCCACTGGGGATAGCCTAGACTACTGTAGGTTGCCTCTGTCCTCCTGACTAGTCTTTGCCTGTGAGTCTGTTTATGATTTTTATCGTGGTTTTTTCTTGATTTTTTGAGAAATTTTTTATACCCATTCGCGAGTTGTCTTTCTAGACAGTCGCGAATACTGGTTTACATTCACGGGTTGTAATACTAGACAATCGCGAATCATTCACGACTTGCTCTCATACACAGTCGTGGATACTCCTAGAAATTGGGATTTTTAAGTAAGAGTTTGCTTGTTCTTTTCTTGGTGTAATCCCTGTTTTCTGAGAAGATTTTCTTTAAGAATGCTGTAGAGTTTGTTTGAATGCCTCAGGTGATCACACTTCATGCTTCTTGAAAGCCCTTGAGTCTTTTGTGCTTGATTTATTTACTGTTTGCATCCTGAAGTATTTTGGCCTGTTTGGGTTGTGGGTTAAAGTGTCTTAGTACAGATCAGTGATCAGGGTTTTGGGCTCTGTTTTTTCCAGTCTATCTTTTAACAGTAGCTGGTTGGCACTTGCCTTAGTAAGTCTGTAGTGATTCTTTGTCATTGTTTGCACCCAAGCTAGGGTTCCTAGTCTTCCTTTAGTGGTTGTCTGTTGGTTCTATCAGCCTGTTTGCTTCAGTTTGTGGCTTTTATACAGTTTATAAGTTTCAAGTTTACTCAAGTAGAGTGCATTGTAGATGCATAGTAGATTTTTGAGAATTTTTAAACGTGGAAAGAAAACATAGTTAACCTTTTGCATTGTGATTTTGCATAAGTAGTGTTTGTTTCATTTTAAAAATATAATCTCAAAATATACAAAAATATAGGTTTAGTTTCTCTTATTGTTGCATTTAATTCGTCAATACATATTTGCAAGAAAATGAAAAGAAGTTTATTTTATAGTAGTAGTTTGCTTTGAATACACCTTTACTTTCATTTGTTTCTTGTTTGAGTCAAAACACCATACAGTATATCACTCCGTTACCTCTTGAGTAAAGAACAACCCTCTAAAATAAACGCATAAATTAAAATTTACTAGTAAGTTTTTATTTTTAGGGGCCTTTCACCCACTAGCTTAGGCTAGACTTGTGGGCTAGGGAGTGTAAACTTCCCACAAGTTATAAACTCAGATGTAGTGGACCTTTCTTGAGGTAAATCCTTGACTCTATCACTGTATCTGGGAAGCTCCTCTCAAACGGGAGCTAAGCACTAGGCCGCATGGAGGCTTGGACAGAGGAGATAACCCTCCGAATCCTTGTCAAAGAATAACCCAGGAATTTTGCGCATCTGGGGATTCTGTCCTAGACAGAGTTTCAGGCTCAGCTACCCTGCCCATGTGTACGAGTTTGGCTGACGAGTGTCCCCCCAGACTGTTGGTATTGCCAAGGTATCCTTTAGTCTCTTGTCTTTTAGGGTTCATACCTAGGTAAACCGGAAGGTTATTTCTAGTTCACCTTGAATGGGCTTGGAAGGTAACCCTTGTTGAAAGTGTAGGAGGGCGGTGGGTGATTCCTCTGCTTGTGCCTAAGAACCACTTCAAGGACGCCAAGTAATCGTTCATTAGATTTCTTTGGGAAAGTATATCTTTTACCCTGGTTTGATTGCTTGAGACTTTAGGAATTTTTAGTGTATGCTCTGTGGTTTTGCCTGTGTTTAGTTGGCCTTAGGGTGTGATTTGTCAAATTTTCAATTCTGGAGGACCAACCTTTTAGAAGGTCAAGAAGATTGAGAAACCTTCCTCCTATCAACACATTGGAGCCTCCACCTTTACCCCAAAGGAGGAGATTAGACATAGACGGTTCGTTCGAACCTGTAGGAATAAGTGAAGTTCTTGGTGAACCAGAACTCATTGCTAACCATTTTAATCTTGATACAGTCGAGATAGAAGAATTGCATACTGACGAGTTTGCAAGAAATTTTAACACCCCCTTGACTGATTTAAACGATCCTGTGATCGTGCAGGTTAGACCATTTGATTCACCAGTACTAGGTGTCCCTGTGGGTAGGACCATGTCTTCGGCGGAAGAAAGTTCTTTTGTGTTCACCTCAACCATTCTAGTTGAAGGGGTACTACCTGCCCCGGTTAGTGCCCCTAGATCTAGTTTTCCTTCTACACCTTTGACTCCAGCAATCTGGGTGGTCCAACCACCGGTTCACTCCAACATAGGAGGTACTTCTGGTGACATGGTTGCTGGGATCCCCAGTATACCTACCATTCCTTCTTCCTTTCCTTACACTACCCAGAGTGGTCCAGTAGGATCCTCGGCTTATGTTTAAGGATTTCCTTGGAATGGGGGGCACATTCCCCCATCCAATCCATACGTAGGTCCATCTCCTTCATATGTAGGAGTGCATTTTGGGAGCAACACCTCTTATGGGCAAAGCTTCCAAACCCCTATTTTGGTCCCATACACGAGCTCTCCCTTTTCGTTGTTTAGCGGAGGGATACCTGCTCCAGTCTTTCAGACCCCTGCTTCTATGGGGATGACTCGAACCACTTACACTGCACCTCCCACCCATAATCCTGTGGCTTACGTATGGAACCCGTTTCAAAGCAACCTTCCCACTTCACAACCGGTGGCTGGGGGCAACCCCACTTTTTCCCATGAGCATTCAAGGGCAGGTCCCTCTAATCCCCAAGCTGGAACATCTAGTGCCCCGGTTAGGCCCAAACTTCCTTTTCTGGAAACTTTAAAATTGCCAGACTTGTCAAAATTGATGAATGACCCGGTGAGGCATGACCCCTTGTGGCCACCTGTTCCCACCAAGTTTCCCTCGGATATCCCTAAGTTCGAAGGTAAAGCTGGTGAAGATCCTGGGGCACATGCCACCACTTTTCACTTATGGTGTTCTTCCAATTCGTTGAATGAGGATTCAATTAGATTGAGGCTATTCCAGAGGACCTTGACAGGTACGGCTGCAAAATGGTATATTGAATTGCCCTCTGCTGCCTTTAGTAGTTTCTGGGATTTGGCTACTGCTTTCCTTAGACACTTTCAGCTTCCGGTTCGATACAATTTCAGAACGGACTTGTTGTCTACTTTTAGACAAAACAAGGCTACCCACATCTTGGATCATATCCAAGAGTGGAGGAGGAAAAAGAGTCTTATCAAAGCCACCATTCCTCCTGAGTTTCTATTAGAATGGTTCCTTAAATCACTGTTGCCATACATATCTAAGGATGTTTCCACATCAGGAGTAACGAACGAAGAAGAATCCATACTCAGGGCCCAACAGTTAGATTTGATTTATTCACAGTCTGGGATCTTATATGAGATCATCCCTGAGGCACCGAGGCCTTCGCACGAATTGGAGAATCCTAAGCCTAGACCCCATGCCGATCGTGTGGTTGGGTCTGTTAACTCTCCCACTATATAATATTTGACTAAACAACTTCACCAATTTTCTGTCAAATAGTCTACGGTGGAGGCAGCAAAGGCTGCCCCCTCTCCTCAAAATGAAAATGTTTTTGCGCAAACTTCTCAGAAGGGCAATCAGCAGCCCGGTGGGAAGAAAAAGAAGGGTAAAAAAGGAGAGAGAAACCAAAACAAGCCAAAGCCCGCAAACAATGATGATGGGGGCAAAGAAGAAAAGAAGAAGGTCAAGTTCCCTTGTAAGTTGTACCAAGAGGACCACCTTACTCACCTTTGTCCCCTTATGGATCAAGCCTAGAAGCTGCTCAAAGCTCAACAACCGGCTGTCCTGAAGGATCCTTTTCCCCAAGGACAGAACACTGCTTCAGCTTATAATGTAGCAGGGGGCACTCAAACTGCCCTGACCCTAATTATATCAACATGGTTTGATCTTCGACTTTGTTGCAAACCAGGAACAAAAACTATGAGAACAAGACTCTTGAGAAGGGTAAAGCTGTAGGTGAACCTTCCAACCCTCTCACAATAGAGAAACCTGCCGAAACTATGCCGAAAATATCGAAAGGTGTCTTTAAGAAGACCTTGAATAACCCCAATGCTAGGGCTGCTTCAAACTACTATGTGGTTGAAGATTTAGCTCAAACCCCGTGTGCAATGTCAGCTTTAGAGGTGTTACAGAGTTGTCCCGCACAGCGAGATGCTCTCTTAGCAGCTTTAGGTAGCATGGATTCTTCGAGTCTCATGGAGAAATTCAATCTATCTGATGTCAAAATTTGCCTGCCTTACCATGTATCCCTATCAATAGATGTCGTCCATGGTGGTAAGACCATTGGAAGGGCAGTTGTTGATGAGGGAGCCTCTACATGTGTTATGTCCCTGGCCTGCTGGAAAGCTCTTGGATCCCCAGAGCTGGTCCCATCAAACACTTTACTTACTGCTTTTGATGGAAGATCCTTCTATCCTCATGGTATCCTGCTAGCTTTTGAGATTAAGTTAGCAGGAAAAGCAGTGTCTGTTGAAGTAGAAGTGATTGATGCTCCCTTGGACTATAATTTGCTTCTGGGAAGGAATTGGAATTATGCAATGTTTGCTGTTGCATTGGTTGTTATTCATGTCATGGTTTTTCCACATGAGGGCAAGTTGGTTACTGTTGAACAACTTGATTTTACCCGAAAAGGTCGTTTAGAGTCTAAAGATTCCACTGTGCCATTGGTTGATCAGGCCAAACTTGCTGCACAGAGCTTGGGGGCTGGAATGTACGCATCATTAATGGGCACATTCGATCTTCCAGCCCCGGTGAACTACATTGGTTCTACTACTATGGGGAATTCCATCACTACGGTTGTCGATAGGACTGATCCTTGGGTCCTCCCAACTCCCCATGAACCAGAAGTGCCCTTTTTTGCAACAAAGAAATCGACTTAGTAGTACTTCCATCCTATTGCATTCCATGAATCTTCTTAGTGAAACAATTTCTGGTATCTCGTATGAGTCTTCCCTATTTGCACCTTCCAATGTACAACACTTATATTCATCAATCCTCTACACACTCCACATGCATGCAGTCCCCTCAAGGCATGATTGAACCTTATACTTGGACTTCTTGGTGCTTCTAAGGAATGAGGCAAGTCATCCCAACTCACCTCCTCTGCAATATTTCACCGCACTAAGTTCCATGCATGCTTCTCTTAATCCCACAATGTGTTGGGTGCCCCTCTAACATATTTCTCACTTACTATGTTTTGGGAACCTCCTGCACCACTTATTGGTTTTCTGAAACCTCATGAGTTTCCTCGAAAACTTCCTTACTTCCTTCCACATTGTCTGAATTCCTTGTATTTTCCAAGTGTGCTGAATCACCAAGATTCTAGTGCACTAATGAAAATTTCTTAATGGGTTAAACTCTACATTGGTTGAGGCTCCTAAGCACACCTCGCCCCACACTTCTCTCAACTTGATTATCTTCACATGCATCTTTCCAATATTACCATAATGTTGTTGCTTTTCAACAACCTTTTGCAAGCTAGGCGCACTTCTCCTAAGCAAGCCAATCTTTGGGTGATCCTCTCCTAGGAACCCTGGGCACACTCCAACTTGAGCACATGCCCACTCGAAACTAAGTATGCTCTCATGAATATAATAAAGCACCATGGCATACATCTTGGAACTCCTTTCAACTTATTACCTACCAATGTGCTCCAACACTTAAACACAACTCATCTTAGTACAAAACTTCACTGAGTGTTGGGCACACTTGTTCTTGGCAACAACCATCCTTCTAGCACCTAGTGACACCTTTTAACATCCATCAAGTGCTTGCTTCCATCCCCTTCCAACATCTCAATTGGACTTCCATCACCACTTCTTGAATACCTTCGTTCTTGTCTTCCTTGCGATTGGGATGAGTGCTCCATTTCCTAGCTCACACTACTTTACACTTGCACCAAGTCTAGGCATATTTCATCTCAATGTAACCTCTTTTGTTTGTATTACCTATGCATATGAAAAATTCGGCAACACCAAGACTCATCTCACCATCAAGTGCACTTCATAGTGCTGACATCCTCTATCATGTACAAGGCACTTCACTACCAATTTCTTCTATTGTGTCGGTGTACCTTATTGCTATGCCTCTTTCTCCCCATCCATGAACTCTTTTCATTGAACACCGTCGCAATTAATCCTTTCAAGTTTTTTGCAGGGTGCCAACTCTTGGGCGCACTTCAATGTCGATTGTTCCACATTGTGGTCACCCAAGGCAAGGAATGCATGCTATTGTTTAGCTCACCTATCGACTTCTGACCAGTCTATTCCACAATAAACTTCCCAACTGTGAAACTTCTTGGAATGTCATCTACGTCTCGATGAAGAACATCATTCATAATTATGTTTTGTCAAATATGCCATAAGTTCATCTGTGCCAACTATTTCTAACAGAGCTTTCACATCTATAGATATTGTTATAGCGTGATTTTCTACATCATATGCATCATGCATTGATGGCCTTCCCTTGTCCCTATGCATACTTACAAATCCCTCCTCACACAGTATAACCCTAAAAAAAGGCATTTTTGGAGGTACATGCAAGTCAATAGTTATGCATCTCATGTATACCCAACTTGCACCATTACAACCCGTGTACATCAGGTTTTTTTGCTCAAAGACAAAAATATATGGAGTTTTTATCATCAAGTAACGAATATCTTGATCCTTGACCTTCCATATGCCTAGAAACAATCTTATTTGACCCTCCATTTCCCATTTGAGGGCTATATATTGAACCATTGTGAAGCATCGGAGGAGGAGAAACTTTGAGAGTAAGGAAACTATAGAAATTTTTTCCCCGTTTCCATATGCTTGAGTATGCATCCCTTTATCCTTGTTGATAGAACTCTTTATGTTCATCTCCCAAGATCTCCATTATCTTTATGAGATTTACTTGCCATGGAGGATTGAGGTGGTGGAGGCCTAGGTGCATGAACTTGGTTTCTCGATTCCGACGAGGTGCTGACAGAGGTTGTCACATTGTATCTATGTTTTTACATTAATAGAAATATCCATTTATCATTCAAATTTCATGTGCAATTGTTTATATTTGTATCCATGGGTATAGTTTCTATATACTATGTTTAAATGGATTATGATAGTTTAAATTCTAACATTTAATATATTTTATGCTTGTATATATTATTGGTGTTGAGGGAAAATTGTAGGAAACAAGCAGTTGTTCACGAGCTGAACGATGGTCTTCTTTGAACATCCGATTGAGGTACAATTTCTATCCCTTAGTTGTTAGCTTCTTTTATATATCTACCATATTTGAGAATGGATGTGATTTCTTGTGGCATCTTGTCTGTTGTGGTTCACCCCAAGCCAGAGGAGTATTTTTCCATAACAAAATTGGTAGCTCCACTTGGGAAGTCTCCTTTTGTTGGGGTTTTTAGGTGGAGTTTGGCTTAAATTGCTCTATGTTTCTTTGTTTTTCTATGTCTCATTTGGTAGTATAGTCATACGTTGACAGTTCCTTCGAGTGTTTTGTCCCTAATATTTATTTTTTATCGCCTTTTATTTGTATATGTGGGTCATAGTATTTATAATCGCATATATACACGAGCTGTCTGTTGGAAGGTTGCATACATATGTTGTTGTTCTCTGAACAAACGCATACAACTCAAGTTTTGGTTGATATCTTGATTTGATGGATTTTTGGGTGGGTTGTGAGTGTTTCTGAGTCTTCCAGGGTCCTTGTGTTATATGTTGGATGCTTCTTTTATGGCTGGAAACCCCCTTTTTTATCAATTGTTTAGAGGAGTTGTTCTTGTCATTTTCTCCTTTTTGTTTTTCTTTTAGTGCACGAATCATTGAGTCTTGGTGTCTTGCTTGAATCATGCCTTTATAATTGCTACGACGGCAAGGATTTTAGTGGTTCTCTTTTGAATTTTCATTTATTTATTTTAAAAATACAAAAATATTTGTATTATTGCATGTTCATTTGCATTCTGCATTTGCATTGAAAGAAGCACTTTCATTGGTTTGCTTGGAATGGAATTTTTCTAGGATTTCATTTAGGAAAGATTACATTAGCATTTGAAAGGAAAGGGAATTATTTTTGTGCATTTCATTTAGTGACATACCATAATTTCATTAAGAAAACAAGATTGCACTTGCCATTATTTTAGGTGTGCATATTTTCTTTTATTCCTGACTCATAACATCACTAGTTTCACGGCCATATCCCTTGAGTAAGAACGACCTATTAAAATGCATTTTTAATTTAAAATTGATTAGAATGATTTTATTATTGGAATATATTAAAACCACACATAACTTAGGATAAAGTATTTAATCATTATTTGATTAAATTCCTACCCACTAGGTAATTAGTTGGCATCCACTTGCACCTTAAAGATAACACATGCCATCTATACCCAAGTAATGATTTATTTATGATTTTGGGTTGATATTGAACAATTTATGGACATCCATAATTAGTAACTATGCTAAACTGTGGATTCTTCCTTATTCTACTTTTATCCTGCTTTTATGTGGATAAGGTAAAGCTAGTTAACTAGGAAAATGCTATCTTTTGTTTCCAACCCATCCTCCATGATTTTATCTCCATATTCCAGGATTATCATGTTTATCCATCACTCTTGACAAATCACTCATTATGTTGCTAATTCATGAGGTCCTTGACTGATTTGGGAAGTGCTTTAGCCACCTATGGGGGTTTATCGTATTTGATAAGTCTAACTTTCTAAGATTTATGAGTTTCCTCCATACAAATCGATTTTACTATGAGATATGTACTATTTATGTACACTATTATTCATCATTAATTAATGGAAGGATACACTCCAATATTCATCTCTTCATTCATGTGATTCAGTCTCTTTTCTTCTCTCTATTTTTCCTTTGTATGCTTGTGAGGAATATCTTAGTAGAAAGATCTATTTCCTGCGCTTCTTCTTAGCATAATTGCTAATAGAATTGAAGATATTATTTCTACATCGTATAAAAGTGCAAGGTTTATCAAGTTCTATTGAGTTGAGGAGCTATCTGTTCTCTCCAGTAGAGCTCATCCAGTCTCATATTCCTCTCTAAATAAGAGCTTGTGTAGGTTACAAGATTTTATCCTAGTTTTTTTTTTGCAGGTTGCAGAGAGTATCTCCTAGAGAATATCAACAAATTCAATATGGATTCAAAATTTCCTCTACTATATCCTTTCAACTATGTTAACTGGAAGCGCAAGATGAGTGCATACTTGAATAGGCAATGTCTCTTTGAAGTCTCCATTGGTGAATTGAGCAAACCTAGGTCTTATGAAGAGAATATTTATTGGCTGAATAATTGTTATAGAGATTATGGAATCATTTTTTTTGGAATGTCTCCAAATATACATCATCTCATATATTCTGTTGAATATCCATTTGAGCTTTGGAACAATTTGGACAAATATTTTGGTGTGCATGAAGTAGAAGATGAAGCATGGAGCGAACCCAACATCTCCTCATGTTATCTATCTCAAAATTTATTGGCCTCTACATTCTCTGATGAATTTGATCATGATGAAGAATTTTCTCATACAGTTCATGTTGCTGCTACCCTCTTTTATTCGAATGCTTCCTCCTTCAATCAAGAAGCAAATATTGAAGAGCCATCTTTTTATGTGTCTCTTGAAGGTGATTCTTCTTCTTGTGATGCTAATGATAAAAAATAAGTAACATATGGAGCTTCTATTGAGATTGATGATGATCCATTCACCCATTCATTGTTCTCTAAATCTCCTATCTTATATTTTGAGATCTATGTGCCAGATCCTTCACACTTTATGCATACCTCTCTCATTGATGGTGTGCAACCTAGTGTATTCCTGGATGTTTGCTTAGCCAAATCAAGTCCTATTAGTGTCATGCCACTTACCATGATTTATATCATGTGCTTATACATATACTCCTTTGTTCTTGGCATCAATACTTAGATCCTTCTTGAATTTTTTGAGCATCTCCTTCTTTCCTCCTTTCATACAGAGGATTCATTACCAGTGTATTCCCATGAGTCTAATGATATGCTTATATGTGATCCTTTGGATTTTTATTTATAAGAATGTTTTTAGGATGATAAAATAATAATACCACCATCCATACATCCTACCATACCTTTGAATAATCCTAAGACTATACAAATCCCAAGTTCACTAGTTGATTCCTCATTGGTCTCTTATGCAATGTTACTTATCTTACATGGTTTGAAGTATTTCCTATCTTTTAGTGGTTGGTTATCCATGAACTTAGTAATATTTGGAATGATATTAAAAATGTTTGGATATGTTCTAAGAACTTATGGTTCATATCTCAAGTCCATCCATCATTCAGATTTTTACAACTATCATTTTTCCCAAGTTGCCCATAGTTTTCCTAGTCTAGCCCTATATCCCCATGGAGTCACCGAAGACTGAAGAATTTGTATTTGCTTTTTTATATTATAATGTTTCTGATATATCATAGTTTTATAAGCCTCATATCAGATCTTTTAAGGTGCTACATCATATTAGAATAATGACATGTGATTCACATCACAATTTTGTAGCTATTCAGGGAATTGAGTGTGTAATAAATTGTCTTAATTTTTGTACTCTTTGAAAAGGAGTATGCACACATATATTTTCCATTTCAGATTATGTTTGCATATCATAGTTTGATAGCAGCAATAAACATTCATATACTTATCCTACTTCATCAGTTGATGAGATACAAGGAGTCTCTCCTCTTCCTTCTTGCAGGTTCTACACTCTAGCGCATGATCAGGGAGTTCATGATTTCTTCATCAAGTCTTCCATCCAGAAGCAGTTCATTCAACTCATTAAAGTGAAGATAAATATATGTTAAAGACATTTTATTACATATTTTGTGCCTTGTCCTTTCTTGAGAAAGGATTTTCCCCATGTGGTTTTTACTCTTTCCTCCATTTTTTTGGACATAATCATTTTTAAAGGGTGACCATAGCCTTGTTGTTGGGCCCTATATACACGTATACTTTTGACATACCATCATAAATTTAGAATTAAAGGGGGGTGTTGGAATATATTAAACCCACTCATAACTTAGGATAAAATATTTAATCATTATTTAATTAAATTCCTACCCACTAGCTAATTAGTTGGCATCCACTTGCACCTTAAAGTCAACATATACCATATATAGCCTAGGAATGATTTATTTCTGATTCTGGGTTGATCTTGATCACTTTATGGACATCCACAATTAGTAACTGTGCTTTCCTGTAGATTCTTCCTTATTCTTCTTTTATCCTGCTTTTCTGTGGATAAGGTAAAGCTAGTTAACTAGGAAACCAGTATCTTTTGTTGACAACCCATCCTTCATGATTTTATCTCAATTTTTGGGGATTAGCATGTTTATCCATCACTCTTGAAAACTCACTCATCCTTTTTCTAATTCGTGAGGTCCTTGACTGATTTGGGAATTTCTTTAGCTAGCTATGGGGATTTATCATATTTGGTAAGTCTACCTTTATGAGCTTTATGAGTTGTCTCCATACAACTCAATTTTTCCTATGAGGGATGTACTATCTATGTACACTATTATTCATCATTGATTAATGGAAGGATACACTCCAAAATTCATCTCTTCATTCATGTGATTCAGTCTCTTTTCTTCTCTCTATTTTTCCTGTGTATGCTTGTGAGAATTAGCTTAGTAGAAAGATCTATTTCCTATGATTCTTCTTAACATATTTGCTCATAATGTTGAATCTATTGTTTCTACATTTATAGGGTGCACCAAAAAGATTAAGTTTTAGAGTCTTACAGTAGAATTGTGTGAGTAAACTTCTCTAAGAATATAAAACATAAACAATTTAGGTGTCTAACTAGGGAGAGAATAAATCATTTATGTAATTGGTGTTCTGAAGAGGCCCCTCATACACAATAGTTAAGCACGAGACAATGTTATACACCTGAATGGCACCTCTCCGTCCGAGTGTTGATATCCCTCATGTCGACACACAAAAGGACACTTATGGATTGAGTTTGCCCATATTCACTATACCTTGGTTTATGATGAAGTACATTCCCTATACACCCAGCTGGTTACTTTGCCATTTTGCCATGTTGAGTTGTATTCACGACTCTCTATATTGACAACTCGCGCATCATTCGTGAGTCTCCTATACAACAAGTCGCGAATCCTTGTATTCGCGGGTTGCTCTTCTATATAGTCGCGAATCATTCGCGGGTTGCTCTACTACAGACCCGTGAATGGTTTCCTCAACATTAAAATATAAAACCACACGATACTGGAATATTAGTTTACTCATTTAACTTAATCTTCTTAACCACCACAACCTCCCTAACCTTCGAGAACTGCCTCATTTCATCCATATAAATAGAGGCCTTGGGGAGGGTGTTGAGAATAGATACTTGGAGAGCAAAGTTATGTTGGTGGATTGTTTACAGAAATCTTTGGAGCAGAGAAACTCAGAGTCCTTTGGTGACAGAGGAGTCCTTGTTCAGACATTGGGTTGTAACCTAAACTCTTTCTATTATTGTTAATAAAGATATCACTTCTTCCATATGTGTTTCATATCTTGTAGATTGGTAAATGTTTAAATTTCAATATAATATATGATTTGCCTAACCTGCATTTATATATATGATCCATCTTGTATCTGGAAGAGTGTTTATTAACAGGTGAAGGAGGAACTATCCTGGAGACTTTGGAAGTGGATCAGAGAGGGAGAAGATAGTAAGGATCAGCCTTCATTTAATACAAGTAAGTCCTTCTACTTTCCTATTTCCTATTTTGTGCTTTTAGAGTCAAACTGTCTGCAAGTTATGAGTATGTTGGTAACCCCCCAGACCTAGGTTATTAGGTGAATTATCCTGTACCACAGAACTGGCGACTCCACTGGGGAAGCCTAGTTTGCTTTAGGACTTTTTCTGTTTCCTGACCAGTGTTTGCTTGAAGTCTGCTTGTGATTTTTATCCTACTTCTTAATTACTTCAGCATTTGAAAGTCTTGGGTCTTTTTTCTCTGTTTTTGAGAAATTCTTATACCCATTCGCGGGTTGTCCTTCTGGACAGTCACGAATTTTGAGTTGCATTCGCGGGTTGTTCCACTGAAAAGTCGCGAATCATTCGTGACTTGCACTGCTTGACAGTCACGAGTACTCCTGGAAACTGGAATTTTTGTGTGAAAGTTTGCTTGGTCTTTTTCCTGTTACAAGTCCTATTTTCTGAGAAGATTTTCTTTAAGAGTGCTGTAGAGTTGTTTGAATGTCTCAGGTGATCACATCTTAGTGCTTTTGAAAGCCCTTGAGTCCTTTTTTACTTGTTTTATTTACTGTTTGCATATTGAAGTTTTTGGCCTGTTTGGGTTGTTGGTGAGAGTGCCTGAGACTAGATCAATGATCAGGGTCTTAGAATCTATCTTTCCAGTCTGCTTTCTATCAGTTATTGGTTTGCACTTGCATGTTTAAAGTTTGCATTGATTGTGTGTCAATGCTTGCACCCAAGCTAGGGTCCTAGCCTGCTTTTCTTGCTGGTCTTTTGGTCCTGTTTGCCTGTTTACTTCAGTTTGTAGTTTTTATACAGTCCATAAGTGTCAAGTTTACTCAAGCAGTGCATTGCAGATGCATAGTATTTTTTTTGAGCATTTTTTAAATTGAAAAACAAAACATAGTTAATCTTTTGCATTGTAATTTTTGCATAAAGTAGTGTTTGTTTCAGTTAAAAAATATTATCTCAGAAAAATACAAAAACATAGGCTAGTTTCTCTTATTAAGTGCTGTTAATTCATCAATATGTATCTGGAAAAATGAAAAGAAGTTTATTTTATAGTGTTAGTTTGCTTTAAATGCAATTTTACTTTCATTTATTTTCTACTCAGTCAAAACACCATATAGTCCATCACTTCCACTTCCTTTGAGTAAAAAACAGCCCTTAAAATTAACGCATAAATTTAAAATTTATTAGTAAGTTTTTATTTTTAGGGCCTTTCACCTACTAGCTTAGGCTAGATTTGTGGGCTAGGGAGTGTAAAATTCCCACAAATTATAAACTCAGACGTAGTGGACTATTCATTAGGTAAATCCTTGGTTCTACCGCTGTATCTGGGAAGCTCCTCTCAAACGGGAGTTAAGCACTAGGCCGCGTGGAGGCTTGGACATAGGGGATAACCCCCCGAATCCTTGTCAAAACGTAACCCAGGACTTTTACACATCTGGGGATTCTGTCCTAGATAGAGTTTCGGGCTCAGCTACCCTGCCCATGCGTACGAGTTCGGCTGACGACTGTCCCCCCAGACAGTAGGTATTGTCAAGGTAGCCTTAGTCTCTTGTCTTTTTAGGGCTCATACCCAGGTAAATCGAAAGGTTATTTCTGGTTCACCTTGAACGGACTTGGAAGGTAACCCTTGTGGAAAGTGTAGGAGGGTGGTTGGGTGATTCCTCCGCTTGTGCCTAAGAACCCCTCAAGGACGCCAAGTAACTGTTCATCAGCTTTCTTCGGGAAAACATATCTTTATAGCCTGTTTTGATTGCTTGAGACTCTAGGATCTTTTTAGTGTATGCTCTGTGGATCTGCTTGTGTTTAGTTGGCCTTAGGGTGTGATTTTTTTAAAGTCTTAATTCTGGAGGACCAACTTGTTAGAAGGTCAAGAAGGTTGAGAAACCTTCCTCCTCTCTCACTGCTGGAACCTCCACCTTTACCCCAAAGGCGGAGATTAAGCACAGGTGGTTCTTTTGAACCAGTAGGAGTAAGTGAGGTTCTTGGTGAACCAGAATTAATAGCTAACCACTTTGACTTTGACACAGTCGAGATAGAGGAATTGCAAACTGACGAGTTTACAAGAAATTATAATACCCCCTTGACTGATTTGAACGATCCAGTGATCGTGCAGGTTAGGCCTTTTAGTTCACCAGTACTAGGTGTACCTGTAGGTAGAGCTATGTCTTCTGAGGGAGAAAGTTCATTTGTTTTCAACTCAACCCTTCCAGTTGAAGGGGTACTAGCTCCCCTGGTTAGTACCCCTAGATCTAGTTTACCTTCCACACCCTTAACTCCAGCGAGCTGGGTGGTCCAACCACTGGTTTACTCGAACATAGGAAGTATGTCTGGTGATATGGCTACCGGGATTCCTAGTATGCCTACAATTCCTTCTTCCTTCCCTTACACTACCCACAGTGGTCTGATGGGATCCTCGGCCTTTGTCCAAGGATTCCCTTGGAATGGGGGGCACATACCCCCATCCAGTCCATACATAGGTCCACCTCCTTCATATGTAGGAGTGCAGTTTGGCAGCAACACCTCTTACGGGAAAAGCTACCAAACCCCTATTTCGGTCCCATACACGAGCTCTCCCTTCTCTTTGTTTAGTGGAGGGATACCTGCTCCAGTCTTTCAGACCCCTAATTCTATGGGGATGGCCCGAACCACTTACACTGCAACTCCCACCCAAAATCTGGTGGCTTACGGATGGAATCCGTTCCAAAGCAACCTTCCCACTTCACAACCAGTGTCTGGGGGCAACCCCACTTTTACTTATGGGCGATTGGGGGCAAGTCCCTCTAATCCCCAAGCTAGTACCTCTAGTACACCGGCTAGGCCAAAGCTTCCTTTTCTGGCAACTTTGAACTTGCCAGACTTATCGAAATTGATGAAAGATCCGATGAGGCATGACCCCTTGTGGCCACCTGTTCCCACCAAACTACCCTCGGACATCCCTAAGTTCGAAGGTAAGGCTGGTGAAGATCCTAGGGCACATGCCACCACCTTCCACTTATGGTGTTCTTCCAACTCATTGAATGAAGATTCAGTGAGATTGAGGCTGTTCCAAAGGACCTTGATAGGCACTGCAGCAAAATGGTACATTGAGTTTCCTTCTACCGCTTTTAGCAGCTTCTGGGACTTGGCTACCGCTTTCCTTAGCCACTTTCAGCTTCCAGTCCGTTACGACTTTAGAACGGACTTGTTGTCCACCTTTAGACAAAAGAAGGAAACCCACATCTCGAATCATATCCAAGAGTGGAGGAGGCAAAAGAGCCTTATCAAAGCTACCATCCCTCCTGAGTTTCTATTAGAATGGTTCCTTAAATCTTTATTGCCCTATATATCTAAGGATGTTTCCACATCAGGAGTGACTAGTGAGGAAGAAGCCATACTCAGGGCCCAGCAGTTGGACTTGATTTATTCACAGTCTGGGATTTTATATGAAATCATCCCCGAGGCACCTAGGCCTTCACATGAGGCCGAGAAACCAAAGCCTGGACCCCATGCCAATGGTGTGGTTGGGTCCGTAAACTCTCCCACTGTAGAGTCTTTGAAAAAACAACTTCACCAATTGTCTGTCAAATAGTCTACAGCGGAGGCAGCAAAGGCTTCCCCATCCCCCCAAAGTGCAAATGTTTTTGCACAAACCTCTTCGAAGGGCAATCAGCAGCCCGGCGGGAAGAAGAAGAAAGGTAAAAAGGGAGAGGGAAACCAAAATCAAAACAAGCCAAATCCCGCAAACAATGCTGATGGGGGAAAAAAGGAAAAGAAGAAAGTCAAGTTCCCTTGTAAGTTGTGCCAAGGGGACCACCTTAGTCATCTTTGTCCCCTCATGGATAAAGCTCAGAAGCTGTTACAAGCTCAACCGCCGGCTGCCCTGAAGGATCCGTTTCCCCAAGGGCAGAATTCTGCTTCAGCTTCTACCATAGAGGGGGGCAGTCAAACTTCTCCTGACCCTAATTATATCAACATGGTTAGATCCTCAAATTTGTTACAAACCAGGAACAAGAACTATGAGAAAGAGACCGATGAGAAGGGTAAAGCTGTAGTTGAATCTTCCAACCCTCTCACTATAGAGAAACCTGTGGAAATAATGCCAAAGATACCCAAAGGTGTCTTTAAGAAGACTTTGCATAACCCAAATTCCCGAGCCGCTTCTAACTACTCGATGGTTGAAGACTTGGCTTAGACTCCGTGTGCAATGTCAGCTTTGGAGGTGCTACAGAGCTATCCCTCTCAGTGGAATGCCCTCTTAGCAGCTCTAGGTAGCATGGACTCTTCAAGTCTCTTAGCGAAATTTAATCTCTCTGATGTTAAAATTCGCCTCCCTTATCATGTAGCTCTATCGATAGATGTTGTCCATGGTGGTAATACCATTGGACGGGTGGTTGTTGATGAGGGAGCCTCTACTTGTGTTATGTCCCTGGCTTGTTGGAAAGCTCTCGGATCCCCAGAGCTGGTCCCATCAACCACTTTACTTACTGCTTTTGATGGAAGGTCTTTCCATCCACATGGTATCCTACCAGCTTTCGAGATTAAGTTGGCTGGCAAAGAAGTCTCTGTTGAAGTCGAAGTGATTGATGCTCCATTGGACTACAATTTGCTTCTGGGTAGGAATTGGACTTATGCAATGTCTGCTGTTGCATCTGCTGTCTTTCGTGTCGTGGTTTTTCCACATGAGGGCAAGCTGGTCACTGTTGACCAACTTGATTTTACTCGTAAAGGCCGCTTAGAGTCTAAATATTCCACTATGCCATTGGTTGATCAGGCCAAACCTGCTGCACATAGCTTGGGGGCTGGACTGTACGCATCATTGATGGGCACTTTTGATATTCCAGCTCCAGTCCTTTATATCGGTTCTACTACTGTAGGGAATTCCATTGATTCGGTGGTCGATAGGACTGATCCTTGGGTCCTCCCAACCCCTCAGGAACCGGAAGTGCCCTTATCTGTAGTGGAAGTGGCGTATCAAGCTATTACCCAAACCACTGTAGATCCCATTCCAGATCCTCTTACAGTCTCGGATGATCTGGAAGAAGTTTATATGCCTACATGGGCGGATAACTCTTTACATTCCATATATTGCTTAGACACGGTTTTACCTTCAGATGAAGCTATTCTGGAAGCTATGTGTTCACGTGATAATATATGTGAGGATATTCATCACCGATCTTATTTCCTTCCCGAGCTAAGCAAGATAGAAAACCAAGAGTTTCATGTGAGACTGTCGGATGATGTTGATACACCTGTCAACCATTTACCTAGGGCAGGAGTGTTTGCCGAGGGGAATATGGAAAACATTTCCACTACTATACCGATCAACATCTCTGTAAAGCTAGATGTCGTGGAAAATATCTATATAGGTGCAAACTGCTCTCTGGAGGAGATTGCCATTTATACTTCCCTTTTCAAGGAATTCCGTGATATCTTTGTCTGGTCATATGAGGAGATGCCAGGTATTGATCCATCTATTGTTCAACATGAGATCCCAACCTATCTTGATGCTAATCCGGTTCAGCAAAAATTACGCCCCGTGAACCCGCGTAAAGCGGTGGCTGTGAAGGCAGAGGTAGAAAAGCTGTTGAAAGCAGGTTTTAAATATCCCGTTGCTTTGACTGAGTGGGTGTCCAACCCAGTTCCTATTGATAAAAAACAAGGGACTATTCGCGTTTCTACGGACTTTCGAGACCTTAACAAAGCCTATCCCAAGGATAACTACCCTACACCATTTATTGATCAAATCATAGATGCATGTGCGGGTAGTGAGGTATTCTTTTTTATGGATGGTTTCTCCGACTACAATCAAATTCAAATCAAACCGGAAGACTAGCATAAAACTTCTTTTATTTTCCCTTGGGGTACATTCGCGTATAGAAAAATGCCCTTTGGATTGAAAAATGCAGGGGCAACCTTTCAACGAGCCATGAACTTTGCTTTTCACGACATAAAAGCCATTGTCGAGCCCTACCTTGATGATCTACCTGCACATTCTCGCAAGAGGATCCAGCATCCAGATCATTTACTATTGATTTTTGAGAGATGCAGATACTATAAAATTCGCTTGAATCCCCACAAGTGTGTTTTCTGCATCAAATCAGGTATATTTCTTGGATTCATTGTCTCTAGTAGGGGCATACAGGTGGATTCGTTAAAAGTCGAGGCCATTGTAAATATGCCTCCTCCTCGTTCACTTAGGCAACTTCAGAGTCTACAAGGAAATTCTAACTTCCTTCGACGTTTTATCGTTAATTATGCCAAGATCACAAAAGGTTTCATGCACCTACTTAAAAAGGACACCCCATTTGTATGGTATGAAACTGCACAACTCGCGTTCAAGGCATTAAAGAAAGCCTTGTTGTCGGATCCTTTATTACGCCCGCCAGATTACTCTAGGGATTTTTTATTATATATGGCCGCGTCGGAGTCTACCATTGGGGTAGTGCTAGTTCAGGGGGATGACAAGCTCATTGAGCATGTTGTCTATTATCTTAGCCGCGCTCTGGTTGGACCTAAGCTTAAGTACTCCCATGTCAAGAAGTTAGCCTTAGCGGCTGTTTATGCTGTACAGAGGTTACGGCACTACATCTTACTGAGGACCACTACTGTAGTGGCGGATGTAAACCATTTCCAATATGTTTTATCCCGATGGATTGTTGGGGGAAAATTCAATAAGTGGATAGTCATTCTCCAAGAGTTTGACTTGGTTTTCCAATCTGCTAAATCCAAAAAGTCCTTAGTTTTTTCCGAGCTTATAGCAGAATTCCCTACGGAAGAAGACGTAGCGGTTCAAGATGACTCATTCCCAGATGAGCACATCTTCCTTATATCCACCTCTGACCCTTGGTATAGAGATATTCTTATATATCTCCAGACTTTGAAGTATCCTACCGCTTACTCTAGGGAATACTGACGCAAGTTACGTCTTCATGCTAAAAACTACCTCATTATAGGAGATACTTTGTATCGACGAGGGGTAGATTCTGTCTTGCGTCACTGCCTTACTCATGAGGAAGCGGATATTGTCCTAAATGATTCCCATAGCGGAGCGTGTGGGGGTCATTTATCTGGGTTAGCAACGGCCCAGAAGATATTACGTGCTGGGTACTTCTGGCCCACCATCTTTAAAGATTGTGTGGAAGCTGTGAAATGATTTCATCCATGTCAGCTTTACACCAAAAAAATGTGGTCACATCCTGCTCCCTTGTTTCCCGTCGTCTCGGTAGGCCCCTTCATGAAGTGGGGGATCGATTATATGACATGCAACCTAGCCTCGGCTGGGGGGCACAAATACATCATTGTCGCTGTCGACTATTTCACAAAATGGGCAGAGGTAATGCCTACTTTCAAAGACAATGGGGAAACGGAAGCTTATTTCATGTTTAATCAGATTATTGCTAGGTTTGGTATTCCCAAAGTGATTGTCACTGACCATGGCAGTCATTTCCAAAATCACATGATGACAGAGCTGACCACCATGCTCGGATTTCGATAAAAACATTCTTCTCCTTATTATCTGCAAGCAAATGGTCAGGTTGAGGCTGTAAACAAAACTTTGAAAACTATACTTAAACGTACTATAGATACAGCCCGTTCAAATTGGCACATCATGTTATATCCTACTCTTTGGGCTTATCGAACCAATGTTAAAACTGGTACGGGTTTTTCCCCCTTCCAACTCGTTCACGGGGTGGAAGCTATTACGCCAATTGAATGCGAAATCCCATCCTTGCAGATAGCTATTCATGTGCTACCTGACACAACTGAGCTTGAAGAACGATTGCTCCATTTAGAACATCTTGATGAGCAACGTAGAGATGCGTTGACTTCAAATCAGGCTCATAAGAATAGGGTTAAATCTCAATATGATAAAACGGTCAAACCTCGGGTTTTCTCTGAGGGGGAACTTGTCTTGCTCTGGGATCAAGATAAAGAACCCCTAGGGGCAGGAAAATTCAAGGCTATGTGGTTGGGACCCTATGTTGTGTCTAAAGTTTTGAGCAAGGGCGCATATGAATTAGTAGATTATGATGGGAATAAGCTGCCTGAGCCTAGAAATGGGCTCTACCTGAAGAAGTACTATGCCTAGGCTTAGCACTTTTTCTTGTATATTAATGTATGTATTTTTATGTACATTAGGTTGTCAGTTTCGTTTTTTATACTATCTGCTGGTTGTTGCAGATGTATTCCAAGATGTATGTAGGTTTTGCTGATGGCGCCAACCGTCACACTTGTAACCTGGCTTTGGTAGCATGGGTTATCTACTCCCCTTCAGGACAGCTTGTTGCCGTGGGTGGTGCTTGTCTAGGTCCTGCTTTCGATAATGTTGCTGAGTATAGGGCTGTCATTGAGCTCCTATGGGATGCCTTGTCACGAGGCATCACCCAGCTTGAAGTCCGTTTGGATTCTCAGTTGGTTGTTTCCCAGCTCAATCGAGCTTACCAGGTGCGTAATCCTACATTGTTACATCAGTTCATGCAAATACGTTTACTGGAAAGACATTTTGAAGTTATTACTTTTAATCACATTCCAAGAAACCAAAATTCATTAACTGATGCATATGCTAATTATGTTTTGGACTGGCATCTCACACACATTCCATAAAATATACAGCAAATACATAACAAACATTTGTAAATAAGCTGACAACCAAACACAAATATATATATATATATGTAAATATCTGTTCATACATAGGATAGGTCAAGTCTGATCCGTAAATCCCATCATGTACAAAATATACAAAAAGTGGATCAACATCCATCAAAATTCCCTAGCACTAAGACTGCCCACCATGGCCACTGGGACCTCCTTGGTCCCCGTGATCTCTGTTCCCCCTGGCTTCCTCAGCCTCCTCGGCTTCGGCAGCCTCCACTGCATCTCTATATACACATACTGCTCTGGCTACCCGTCTGAAAAGACGTAGCTAGGCCGGTGGAACCCCAACTATGGACTCCTACATAGCTACAGGGAGATGCTCTATCCGTATCATAGGTACTCGCTCGGTCAGCCTGCCTAGCTTCGCCTCGAGTACCGTGATCAATCCTGGGTCCCCCCCTGCAACAGGACGTACGAAGGTATGTGGGTGTCCTACAGGGCGGACCGGTCCAATATCTACATTTTGACACATAAAGAGGGTTTATACTTGTGCATATGTATATATCCTATCATTTGAAAATCCATAAAAATTTGATAATGATAAAAATAAAAATGACTTACCCATCTCTCCCCATGCTCCTCCTGGAGGGAGGACTAGGTCCAGATCACCTCGGAAATCTAGCCTAGCGTATGGAAACTGCTCCAACGCCGGTACCTACCGTTCCCACCATGAATAGAAATCATCATCATACATGCTCTGTACTACATCTCCTCCTCCTTGACGGTGGAAAATATCTCCTCACCGGCTCAGCTTCGGCTGCCGTGGATGATGGACCTGTAATGGTATCGCAGGGCTCATAGCTGGCACCCTCTTAAAGAAGAACGCTACCAATATACTAGCATAGCCAAATTTCTTCCATTTCCCCCTCCTACAGTCAAAAAATTTCCTCCTCATGATGGGGGCAATCCCTGTACACCAATCAAAGAGTGTGCCTCTAAAGCTGTCCACTGCCACTCTCATCTGAGTCCTGGTGGCCATGTGTAATCCTGCTGACCTTGACAGTCTCACTATAGTACTAGCCAATACCTGTAATGTAAGGTCCTGAATATCTGCTATGAGAACGCTGCTGCCTTTCTTTTGAGTACCCAGCCTGCAGAATACATCGATATAGTTCTGGACACTCAAGGGGTCCCCACCCCTGCCAGTGCCCTCCAGGTTCACCGATGCTCCCCGATGTGATTACCCGGTTATGAAGTAGATTTCCTTTGTGGTAAGCTCCAAAGTCTCACCCTGGATGTTGAACATCCCCAGATCATGGTCCCAGTACTGGACTAAGAACTCTAATATGCGGACATTGGCCCGCATAGGTGATGTGCAAAAGAACTTGAGCAGCCCACTATTCCGCAATGCTTGGATGGTAGGTGGGCTTTGGAGAGCCGCTTGGTCCATCATCTCATGTTCCCTCTCCCTCCACTCCAGCACCATGTTTTCCCTGACAAATAAACATAGTTTAATTCAGTATTTCACCATAAAAATTTAAAAAATTTTGACCATTTTTAAGCTTTTATCCTTTGCACAGCATGCGCGACTGTCCATTAGGACAAGTCGCGAGTCATTCGCGACTTTCCTATGCAACAAGTCGCGCATGAAACACGTATTCACGGCTTTCATGCGTATCAACCCATGAATACATTTTTCTATATTTTATGTTGATGAAATAAACTGAATTGACCATCAATTTTAAAATTTGTTTGGATGAAAATGAAGAGCTCAGGGTGTAGAGTTACCTGTAGCTGACGGATCTGAATTCCGACGGTCCAATTGTCCACGGCAAGTGATCAAAGATAGAGGGTAAACTTTCCTTTTTTGGTTCAAAAAGTGCAAATGGTAAGAAATGATTTGATTTTCAAACTATTAATAGAAAAAATATTTCGTGAAGTGGGTCTTTCTCTATAGTTTGAAATGTCAATTGACTAATATTACCCCTTTTGTGCCCTGGAACAGGTTTACCTACTTTTACAAAGTGTTGATGCTTCTATAGGGTGGTTTTTTCTCATTCCAACACTTGTTGGCATCTTATCACTCCACATTAACCTTAGTACTCAACATTTTTTGCCACGGACTATGGTATTTTAAGCCATTAGTCCCTTGTCTCTACCATTGTTCTTTCATGGCTAGGATCCCTTTTCATGAGTATCATTCTTATATGCCATTGCCATCCTTTGATACTCATTTTCGTCACTATTTCAGGCCCAGGGGTTTCCTCATAGCTACTTTTCACACCAAATAGAGCTTCTTATGAATCTCTCTTTACAAGCTATCTCTTTAAAGGACTCCCCGCCCTTATGGAGCTTCTTTAGGCCCAGGTCTGACTCCTTCAAAATAGACTTGACTGCCGAGTTATCTCGTTCATTCAAGCTCGTTAAGAATATGTGAATGGGCATCCGCATTGGTGGTAAAGTTATCTCTTTCTCGGACCATGCGGAATAATACGAGAAAGTATCACTCTCTTTTCTTCGGAATTGAGAAGAGTATTCTCAGGTATAGGTTTATCACTTTTCAGGACCTGAGGGACTAAATTTACGGAAAAGGAACACCCGTTTTGAGCTTAGTTTTCTCTTTTTCATGCTCTGGACCCAAACATGAAAAAGATTCCGAGTGTACTTTGTGTCTTTGTCATGCTCGTTAAACACTAAAGAACAAAGCAACGAGTTTATTGTTGTAAGCCCCATTTCTCGTAACCAAATGGATCTTTCCGAGTGATCTTGCTTTCCTTCACACTCGTAAAACTCAAGCTATTTTATGCTGTTATGGAAGGAGCATTGGGTAGGTGGTAATTTAACCTTTTTCGGACCTTCCCAACTAAGTACGAAAAAGGTTCACCTTTTCTTCTTCGGAAGTTAAGAGAGTTCTTTTGTGGTTTGTTTTATACTTTTTCGGCCTCAAGAGACTAAATTGGACGAAAAAGGACCCCCCTGGAGTTTTCTTTGGCATTTTCAGACTCTCTAAATGTGAAAATACCGCATGAGCATGTACTAGTTCGGGCTCATTAAATCCACGGATCAGTGTATCAAGCATTATTTTCCCATCTCTTCAAGCTTGGTAAAAAATGAAGAGGGAACCGAGTTGGCTTTCCTGGACTTGTTAAAACTTAACAGGGAAGGTAAGGAAGAATTTTTCTCTTATTTTTAGTAATGGCAGCATGTCATCCTTGAACATAGCACTCTTTGCCTTCCGATATCCATGTTTCAGTATACACTTGTGTTCAGCTATCACTTTGAGTCTTGACTCCTCCTCTTGTCCATTATACCTGGGGAATCTGCTCATGTCTCCTACATGACAGATAAGTCTAGTTGTTCTATCTATCCATTGTATGCTGCCTTGGGTCATCTCTATTTCATGCTCACTGTTCAAGGATTATACCTAATGTTTGATCTATCACTTGATCCTATTACTGTTATATCTGTTATCCATTTACTTGTGTCTACCTTCTTTGGCCCAGTTACTAGTCACTCTTGTGATCCGTTGGAGGATCTATTGCCTTCCCTATCACAGTATGGTTCTGTTTCAATACTTCCTGATGATGAATACCTAGAGTTTTTGACGATGGTACCTCTGGATTCACTTTCATCATTGGTGAACTCCTTTGATTCAGTTGTCAATTATCATCTATTGGTTGACAAATTGTTGAATCCTTTCCATGTTCTACTTCAGCTTACCCTTATTCACATGGCTTGGATTGTACTGGTTCTTTGGGATCTTTTATGAAGACCTTAGTTCCTCACTCATGAACTAAGTTGCGCAAGACTATGTTCCATTTCTATATCCAGCTTCCAGATCTTTGAAGACTCATCATTATTGTATTGTGGCTTTGCTCCACCTTTGTAAATACGTGGTTTTACCCGTATCATATGATGTAATCATAAATAGTCAAGGAGCTAGTGTTCCAGTAAATTGAACATAGCATCCTCAGATGTAGCTTTGTATCTGACATTACTATGTATTTGTTTCAGGTACTCCTTCTGCTCCACTGGATTTCTGAGTTTCTCCTGAGTTAAATATTATAATGTATTTTGGCCATTGTTCCCCTCTGACCTCACACATTAGGGGGAATCTGTTATACACCTGAATGGCACCTCTCCGTCCGAGTGTTGATATCCCTCATGTTGGCACATAAAAGGACACTTATGGATTGAGTTTTCCCATATTCAGTATACCTTGGTTTATGATGAAGTACATTCCCTATACACCCAGCTGGTTACTTTGCCATTTTTCCATGTTGAGTTGTATTCGCGACTCTCTATATTGACAACTCACGCATCATTCGCGAGTCTCCTATACAGCAAGTCATGAATCCTTGTATTCGCGGGTTGCTCTTCTATATAGTCGCGAATCATTCGTGGGTTGCTCTACTACAGACCCACGAATGGTTTCCTCAACATTAAAATATAAAACCACACGATAATGGAAGATTAGTTTACTCATTTAACTTAATCTTCTTAACCACCACAACCTCCCTAATCTTCGAGAACTGCCTCATTTCATCCATATAAATAGAGGCCTTGGGGAGGGTGTTGAGAATAGATACTTGGAGAGCAAAGTTATGCTGGTGGATTGTTTACAGAAATCTTTGGAGCAGAGAAACTCAGAGTCCTTTGGTGACAGAGGAGTCCTTGTTCAAACATTGGGTTGTAACCTAAACTCTTTCTATTATTGTTAATAAAGATATTACTTCTTCCATATGTGTTTCATATCTTGTAGATTGGTAAATGTTTACATTTCAATATAATATATGATTTTCCTAACCTTCATTTATATATATGAGCCATCTTGTATCTGGAAGAGTGTTTATTAACAGGTGAAGGAGGAACTATCCTAGAGACTTTGGAAGTGGATCAGAGAGGGAGAAGATAGTAAGGATCAGCCTTCATTTAATACAAGTAAGTCCTTCTACTTTCCTATTTCCTATTCTGTGCTTTTAGAGTCAAACTGTCTGCAAGTTATGAGTATGTTGGTAACCCCCCAGACCTAGGTTATTAGGTGAATTATCCTGTACAACAGACAACATGCAAGTTGATGGTGGGGATATCCCTCGACTACCTTTAGTGAGTGCCATATATATTTCCAGGATCTTATTCGTATCTAGGGGCACTTGAGGTAGCTTTGGTGCTTTCAATATTTGGGATTATTTATCCTTCCCATATAGTAAATACCGCATGTGACCTGCTTCTTAGGCATTGGTTATATTGAGGTGACCTTAGTTGATTTTCCTAGGTACCGCAGGGAGTACTTGTAGAGGTTATCCTGTGGGTCTCCCGACCAGGTATGGGTAAGATAGAACAATCACTTTAGGCGTTGAAGTTGAGGGAAACTATAATTGGTTACACACCTCCACTTGTAGGGTAGGGGATTTTCAGGACTCTCCTAGGTGAGACATAACTATTGCATTCAAGAGCTCATTTATACGGATTCCTGTCTTATGTGCATTTGTCATAGCTTATTTAGGGACATTCTGTGTGTGTGCTAGTTGGACTTATGGATCATGGATATTTGAGTCTCTTTTGGTAGAGTCACCATGGATTGAGTTCCAACTCTTCATCAGTATCGTCCTTTAACAGGTTTATCAGCTTTTGATCCTACTCACCCTCTTTACAAGAGGTGGAGATGTGAGACTAGTACTCTTTCCCATAGGGGACTTATTAGACCTTTAGGGATGAGTACTATATATTACACTCCAGATATCCCTATGTCCTTATTGTACGGATTGGGAAGGGAATCCCATGGGGATTATTCTACCACCACCTTATGGATCCCAGGGACTATGGATTACACCAACCTACATGTTGTTAGTATTTCTCACCTAGTAGGAACAAATCCTTTTGAATTCACATGGTGTTCGGATCACATACCAAACTTTTCCTCAAGGAGGTCAGGTCATGAGCCTCAAACCATTACTATTACTACAAATCATTTTACTTTTTTCATGTCTAATGTTTCATCTAGTATACCATCATCCATCCATGTTCCTAGTAGTAACCCTAGTGTTGGATTGGGGGCACTTCATCCCCTTTCACTACATATCCATTTGGAGGTGGTCATATCCCTCCTTCTACTCCATTAATTGAGGGGTGGCCACCCCCTTCACCTACTCCTCACACTAGTGTTCATCCTATTATGGGTGGTGGTGGATATGTGAATGTTGAGTCTACAACTTATATCCATCATTAATCACATCATCCACTACACCTATCCCTTCGAATGTGTTTATCATGATGAATTATCCCCATACTTTGAGTGGGATCTTGGGAGGGCATGGTTTCCCCATCATCTAACATCCCTGTTTCTGGAGGCTACGTGGCTCCCCAAGTGTCTGGGGGCCATCTGGTACACCAAATGGGTAATTTTGGTAATATTGTTCACCCTTCACAAGGACTTCCTTACATAAAAATGTTCGTGCATCCTTACATGGGTCACATAGGAGGAGTTTATTACCCGAATGGTCAAGGTCATGGAAAGAACCCATCATATCAAAATCAATCTTTCCTGGGGGCATGGAATCAAATTTCACAACTTGGGCTCCCTTTTTTAGCTACGTTGAATCTGCTTGACCTGTCTAGAATAAAAAATGACCCGGTGTGTCATGATATGGCATGGCCTTTGGTTCCTTCCAAGATTCCTTTAGATATTCCAAAGTTTGAAGGTAAGAATGGCGAGAATCATGGTGATAACATTACGAATTTTCATATATGATGCTCTTCGAATTCATTGAATCATGATTTGGTTCAATTGAGACTATTTCAACACAACCTCATGGGTCATCTGCAAAATGGTATATAGAGTTTTCTAGGGAAACATACTAGACCATTAACAACTTGGACATGGTATTCCTTACTCACTTTTAGTTGTTGGTTTGCTATGATGTTGGTACTGAACTCTTATTGACCTTTTGGAAAGACAAGGGAACCCATATTTCATACCATATTCAAGAGTGGCATAGAAGAAAGCAGTTGATTAAGGCCAACATTCCACCATAATTCTTGGAATGGTTCCTTAAGTCCTTATTTCCTTATATCGCGTAGGATGTTTGGACGTCTAGAGTGGTGACCAAGGAACATTCCATTTTTCAAGCTCAATAGTTAGACTTGATTTATGCTCATTTTGGCCTCCTTTGTGAGATTATTCCTGACGCATTGAGGTTGAATCATGATCCTAAGTTTAAACCCATACCACATGGTGATGCCATTGTTGGCTCTACAAGTGTGAAATCTGTGGACCAGGTTACACATCAAATGCAAAATTTGTTGCTTAACTAGTCTGTGGTCAGACAAGCTGTGACTTCGTCCACTCCCACGCAATCGACGAATGTACATTATGTGCAATCATCTAACCAGAAAGGTTTTTGTAAACTGTTAGCACTCATATTTTCCTTGGAATATATCAAGGTACCCCGAGGTAACCAAAAAACCACTTTAAATGGTATTCTGACCTTATACAGTCATAGAGGGATCTCTCAATAATTTTGAAACTTTCTCACTCAGGATATTCAACAATAACACTTAGAAGGTCATTTTTATGATAGGGACAATTTGTTTTTCAAAGATTTGGTAGGAAAAACTTGAAAGACACCATTGGTAAATGCAGTCAATAAGCAGATATAAATTTCAGCTGCAAGAGATTGGAGTTTTGAAAGAACAAGGATAGAGGTAGGGTAGACACCATTTCTCATACTTGAGGAATTTGCAGGTTGATTAGTAGACAAAGGAAAATAGTCCATTAGAACAGAGCACCTAACTAGGGTGAGTTATATAATAACTTTAGTAGAAATTGTTTAAAAATGTTTGAATCAAAGAGCTTAGAGCATGAAAGATGAATTCTAGTTCATAAAAATAATGATCAAACATGAAAGAAGATACATAACGAGGTGTAAACTGAAAAAAAAATCACATAGAAGGTCACTTGCTGAGAAAAGTGATGGCACAAGAATCTTTGCCATGGAAAGTTTTCAACATTTATTCTTTGTAACTTTATTTACATTCATAAATGAACCAGACCCAACAGTTACAGTAAAATACCTCTCTCCTCATGAGATTCCAACCCTAATTCTCTATCGATTACATAGATTTATATTGAAAAAACTACATCTATTCAGTCTCCATTTCACATTCTAACTACTGTCCTAGAATAGAATCAATTGCAAACTTACAGAAATACATGTTTAACTGATTTCCTGCTTTTTAGGAGGTGGATTTCTGAAAAATAGTCTTCAAATCCCCACCTGTATACCTAAAAAGGTAATAGATGTGTAAAACCCAAGAGATGTTTTTATAACTCAATACGTTCCCATCAAAACCAATGTTTCCATTTTTCTAGATACCCCTCCAGCTCCTCAAAATATGCATTTGAAATTCATGACTAAAATAATAATTTGAAAATTGAAGAAAATTTGTTATAAATATCACTTCGATTCTCCCAAACCGTAACATCTATGAAGAAAATAAAATCAATTTTTGTAGATGAGCTCATGCTGAAGAAAACACTCTTTCGGTTTTTCAAAATTCATCTTCATTTGGAAAAACACAAGTGTTTGAAGTTGACTGGTTAAATATCCATTTCCAAAAATTAAAGGATTCTTCCTCTGCTTCAGTTGATATTTGATACTCTGCCTTTTCCTTTGCCACTCTATGAGCGTTAAACTAGTTGTTTTCATCATGTTTGAGATCTTCTTGATAAGTTTCCATGGCTTTGTCATATTCTTTCATGAAGAACTGAACAATATCTTTCCTTGAATAGCCCTTTGTAAATGATGGATCGAACTCAATACACTTATTCACATCCTTAAGACCTTTTGGAAAAGCTCCAAACTCCGTGTAACAAGAGATTCTCTATTTTTTATGTAAGAGATATACTTATCGTCCAAATCCATTGCCTTTCTATAATTCTAAATAACAATCAAAATTTATTTTTCTTATGAGTTGCATTTCCAAGTTCTTTTTACCTTTAAATATAAGCATAAGAAAGATTAAAACTTGGAAAAAAGCTTGAATTATAAAATTTATCCACATACTCAGCTTCCCTCAAGAAAATGATTTCCTAAAACTTTTGAATCCTCCTTCACAAACTATATATGAGTTAATTATGTGATCTGACCATGAAGAATTCTCACAACTCTCTCAATTTCCCAAAACACTCTCCATATCTCATGTTATAAAGCTATGTTGATTCTAGCTTCATCATACTTTTGAAAGCTTCAAAGAAGTCTATAGCTACAAAATCGTCTGTATCTTTGGATGCAATCATTAATACCACAAATGCAAATAATGAAGAGAAACTTGGATTCTGGATCAACAAAGAAACCTCCCGTCAATTTGATGACTATGTCCGACATGAGTAATTTCAACATGTGTTTAGATTTGAACACGGGCATAAGAATTTTTCTCAGCCCTATTGAAGCCCCAACTGTGTATGTGGCTAATTAGGGTGTTTAAGGCTTGCAACACATGGAGAAAACCCAGCCAAAGGATTCAAACAATCCCACGCAGATAATGTTCTATCCTCGAGCTGTTTGGGATGGTGATCTCCCATAGATACTTTTATAGCCTCTACTGGCTTATGATTGGATTTGATACACAGAGGATCTAATTCCCAATTTAGGAAACAAGGCAGATAATATGAAGAATAGGAAAACATAAAACCTAACTCAGAAAGGGAACCTGATCTAGATCTAAAATACTCTTAAAAAAGATACTAGGTTGATCTACAGGTGAACTAGATGTGTAAGAAGACAGGTACTTTTCATTCAATCAACAAAAATGTAAATCATATTAGAAGTTCATCATTTAATTCACAGCTAATTAATGAAAATCAATTAGTTAGTGACTTAAGATTCTATCATTCTGAATTAACCTTCATAGCACATGTAAGTTGAAAAATAAACATATTATGCTGCTCAATATTACTATTCAATTATTCATAGAAATAGATAAAGACAATTTATAAAATAAATTTTATGAAACTCTATCAATGCATTAATAAATAACAGAGATAAATCTGAGTTAAATAAACACATTTAATAATTGTAAATAATCGACAGCATTATCTGTCCATTGGAAACAAAGAAGATTGAGATCTATTTAAAGAAATTCATTCAAACAAAGACAAGAGATAAGAAATTATAGTATTGTATTCATTTGAAGTCCAGTAAAAAAATACATAAACCATATGAACAACCAGAGGTGTTCTTTCAATCTCCTATATCAATATTCCTTCTTCCAAAAGTCCAAAAAAAGGTCCTTCATACATTCGAGATCACCCTCTTAAATAATTATTACAAAAAAAAATGGATCTCCCCCTAAAGGGGATCAAAGCCTAAACAAAGCTAATATCCCAAGAAATATCTCCACATCTTCTAGATACGGAGCAATTCATCAATATCAGGGTAACTGGTAGATTCAATGCAAAGATGGGCATTGCACTTATAATCTTCAATTTCATTCTTAGCCATTTTATGCCAAAATCAAATAAAGTTGTGGATATTTTTCTCCACCGAAAATGGATGTTTGATCAACTGATATACATCGTGGATGCTGACGTGGTCAAATTTTTTGATATTCTCCTCTCCCTCATCTCGTCGCTGCTCCACTTTCTCAATCATCAATCCATGTGGACATGCCTTTTCAATAAGCACCATTGTAGGAAAGGACAATTCATCCATAATGTTGTCACTGCATACCATCTTTTGTTGCAAATGGCCTATGCTTTCTTTATGGCTTTAGCTACTGTCTCATCTAGATCTTCCCAGGCTCTCAAGATAGTCATAATCCTCTTAAGCTAGAAGTTAGTGAGAAAAGTGACATTATCTGGCTTATCTTTCACGTACCTCTGCCAGTCTAGTACTTCATCATAAGCCTTCGAGGCTTGTTGTCTCTTCTCAACTAGGTCTTCCAGTACAATAGACGTCTTGTCAAAAACCATGTGAGTTTCAAATATATTATCTATAGTTTTAAATAACTTGCATACCAAGTCATGATGTTCCTTGTTGGTTCGAATGGAAAGATCTTTAAATTCTTCCTGGGAAAACTTGGAATACGAAGATGAAGTTGCACTTGCAGTTGCATCTTCACACTGTCTTTCTAATAATGCAACCTTCTTAACCAAAGTGGCATTAATAGTCTTTTCCCTTTACAGTTCTTCACTGAGAGCAACATTCATCTCTTGAATTTCATCACACCTATTCTCATGTTGTCTTTTAAGGTGTTCCAGTTCCTCCTTCAAACTAACAATTTTTGCTTTATGTTTGTCAAATTCTCGGTTCAAAGTGTTACAGCATCAAAATTGGTGCCTGTAAAAGCTTCTAAGATAGATGCAGCATATGTGGAATATGCCTACGGATCACTTGATCACAGGGTCCAGAAAACCTCATTTGCAACAGACATGTCCACATCACTCTGATCCCTGTTCCTCTTCCTACCCTTTTTCACCACTGATCTATCAGCTTTGTTGTACCGATATTCTCCCAGGGACAACACAAAATCTTCATTGAATTCATCCCTCATCTCAATAATGGGGGGTATACTAATGCATGTGGATATCAAACAATAAGTTTGAGTTATGGTGTGAGAGGGTATAGCCATAATAATAGGAGAATTAGATGGTGAAGAAGTAACATTCTGAGAAAGAATTACTTTACGAGCTGAAGAAATGTTAAGAATTGAATTTTCAGCTTTTGAAGCTTGCAAAGTAGTGGTCTTGAGTGATGATGATGAAACTGCTGAAGTTTTCTCAGCCACAGGGGATGACACTAAGATGAATGAAGGGATATGCAATGGAAACTTGAAAACTTGAGGTACATTAGATGAAGGAATGGGCATATCCCCAGAAATAGGTTTAATAAATTCAGGTAGACAAGTAGCATTTTGATAAATCTGGGTCATAAAAGGTGTCACGGTAGAACCAACAGATAATGAAGATAAAGCTATTATTGATGAGATAAGTATAGCAGAAGAGGAAGGACCAGACTGAGAAGAAAGTTTAGATTGTAAGGGGGGTGATGAAGACTTGTCATTTCTACCATTGGTGGAATTCAGTAAATCATTACCATTGCCAACTTCAACGATAACAGGAACAGGGGAAACCCTCTCATCCTCTTCCTCTCAATGAGTCAAGTCTATAGTAGAGGCGAGAATAGATGAAAGTAAATATTGTAGCCATTTGAGAGGTTCCTTTTCAATCTGTGCTAGTACAGATTGAGTATTTTCAACCACAGTGGTCATCTGAGCATCTTCATATGGCTGATAGGTTGTAACTTCTTGAGTATCTAGTGCTGAATTCATTTTTCTTAGTCTCTGTTTGATCTATTCTGAGGTGGGCAAATAGGCCTTGACCTGTTGTTCCACAGATGTTTGACAAACTTCTTCCATGGGATATTTTCATTTACCAGTGTTTGAACTGGCTTCTGTGGATGCATTGGTAGATGCCAGAGCCTCCTTTTCTGCAGCTTTAGCTTCCCTACTTTCTCTATCTTTTATTACCTTTTCCTGAATGTCTAACTCCATGGACCTGTAATGACTAACTCTGTCCCTGATTTCCTTTTCGTATTGCAATATATGACTTTGTTCTTCCTTGATTTTATCCCTCACCAAGACTTCAAAAAAAGTGTCAAATCCCTGGTAGATGAAGTCATCTGGAGTTTCTTCATTATCATATCCTATTTTAAAATGGTTCTGCTTGAGCTGGAGGTCAACAATCCCTTTGGGATCATGCTGCATTTTACTAGCAAAGCCAAGCTTAATTGACACTATGTGGTCACTAAGCCCCAATGCCCAAGTAGAAGAAGGTATGCTCAAGGATCCAAGGGTTATAGGAAACTTGGGCCAAACCTTTCTCTTAGGTGCAGCACATTTTTTGTAAATCCCTTTCGTGACTGTTTGAAATGAAATCTCCTCAAGGACCAACCTGTCCGGCACAACCTTAGGCAACATATGGGAAATATTACTACTAAAAACCCTGATATAGGTCAATGATTCACCAGCATACCAATATCCCATAGTAGCTATGAGGGTTTTAGCTTCAGGTGAGAATGCAGGAGCTTCCTTGTTGAAAATAAAAAAATAGACCCGGCCGAGGAAACTCTCACATATATCATAAAACGTGGTTACATAATTTGTATCCCATAGCTCAGAATGATAAATATGCACAGGAGGGGCTGGTAATTCCCAACTCCATCCCATATTGGGGAAGCAGAATTCAGCACAGAAGATATCCACAATGAAGGAAGAAAGATAAAATTTGGGCTTCTTCCTAGTAGTAGCTTTCTAGAACTCTTGTATGGCATTTTTGAGTTCAAGTGATAGGATTGAAGCCCAAGGGAAGGATTCACCCGTAGTTATGACATGGTGAGCAATGGGGGCCCATTCTTTGTTGAAGTAAGAACAATCAGAAAGACCATAAAGCTTGCATAACATTGCTGCAAGCAGAGAATAAGGTTCCTTGAACCATTCTATGGGGTAAAGGTCATCTTTCCTCTAGGAGAACTTGCGCAGTTCAGCCATCCAGGATTTCAGCATTTGGTCGAAATTGAACCTAGACTTAGCAGCATTAATAAAGTCTGCATTGAGGAGCTGCATAAAAGGTTTAAGGGAGTAAATTCTGACAAAGGTTTTGAAGCAGAAATTGGCCAATTTCATTCCAATACTAGTGTTAAAGGAATGGTCCTTCAGGTTAGTGTGGTCTATAATCCATCTAGCTACATCATTGTAAGGGAGGCTGGCCAGTCTTGTAGCAATAATGTGAAGGAAAGAATCTCTAATTCTCTCATAAACAAGTTGATTACTCTAGAAGTCTAAAAGGTCATTGTTATCAAAGATGGAATAAACTCGATACCAATCCAACTGGTAGGTTTCAAACACTCGGCCACTGGTGTCGAAAAAGACTCCAAAATCCGGGTCTTTCATAAACATGTCTTTCTGGAGGTTTTTTCTCCTGGTAATTCAAGGTGTTTTGGATGTTTCCATGTCCTATTCTAATGCTGACACCAGTAATTAAACCAAATTATAAAGGAAGCACAGTAAGCAATTCAAATTGTGAGAAAGCGACTTGATAACCAACCTGAAACCATAGTGAACACTGCCAAAATTGCTTGGTAAAATATGGATGTAAATTCATGAAGGAGAGCAAATTACCATGGTAAAAACAATGAAAACGTCCTAAATAAGACCACCATATTTATAATTCATGGGTAATAATACAGACCATAGGATTAGAGTGAAAAGAACGGTCAGGATCAGGTGTTGCAGGATGCAGCACCAAACATGAAATTCAAAATTTTTATTAATCCTTCCGTAACCCGCATTCTGCATTTTGCAGGATGCGGGATGCGAAATCACAAAACAGTGAAAGCTTATTCAATCAACTCCGCACCCCGCATTCCACATTTTGTGGGATGCGGGTTGCGGACACACACAAACCAAACGATTAATAAATGACAACTCCGCAACCCGCATTCTGCAAACTGCGGGATGCATATTGATGAAAGCATATCTAAGAAAACCTCCCGCATTTCGCATTTTACGAGATGTGGGTTGTGGGAAGAGAAAAATCGAAATATCCAACTAAAATATCCCGCATTCCACAACTTGTGGGTTGCGAGATGTAGGCTGCATGATAGCCAAACAATTCAAAACAAACAGTCTTTTCGCATCTTAAAACAAACAAATCAAGCATGAATTTTCTTTGAAATTTGGTTAAGTTAGGGAATCCCATGAGTCAATAAAAAATGTAATTGAAGCCTACAAGGTCATGGAGGATCCTAGCAAGTTACCTTTGTATGTGTGATTGGGCTCCTGTGTCAAAATAACATGGGATTTGTTGTACCTACAACAAATGGCGACTTGGTAGAAGAGCTGGTTATCTCTACAAAAAAATAACCTTTTCCAATCAAACCTGTCAGTAGACAAATGATTAAATCTCAATAAATGTTAATATATGAATATAACCAACCAAGAATTATCAAAATTATTAATTCACTTCCATCCATGGTCATTTTAAAAGATACAACTCTGATTCAGATATCATTGGAGGATCAGGACCATTTGAACTCAAGCTGACATAGGCATGCAGTTTAAAGTTGAACCCGGAGCCATACTTTTACCACTTTTTGGGTTTTCACATAGAGGCCACTGAAACCACTATTTGTTCCTTCCCCCTTTATATATATACATATATATTAAATTACAAGATTGTAATGACATAGGACCACTGCCCCATGTTTTGGTGATTAGCGCCATTCACAAACCTGACCTGGAAACTGAACAAGTCGGCTCGGTAAGGAGACCTCTTGTCTTCCATCTATATGGCCAAAAGCAACTACCATAGCTTGGTTAGCATCCAGTGATATTTTTAGTCCAAAATCAAGCCTATGATCATAGTGAGGTTGGCCTTAGATAGGACCCCCTCATCCCGATGCATAGTACTCTCTTGTTTGGGAACGACTGGGGTTCTATTTTGCATATGGATTACAAGACACTGCCATGGATTGGTGTCCGCATGATGGCAGCATTACTCACTGATGCTCTGTAGATCATGAATGAGTCGAACTGTGATAGGATCTCCCATCTTCCAGAAAACTGGAAGCCAACTCCCCATACTGTATGGTAAATATGTCATTCCATTGAGCACTTATGAACATAATGAGATGGCTCATGATGAGACCCCTCATCTTGCAATCCATATGATAAAATACATGTCCATAATTGAATTCCAAAGGGTAAGACTGACCGGGATATAAAAATATGCCGTAGTGCTCCAATGAGACCTTATACAAGATGAACCTTTTCTTCCACAACTATCATTATCAGAGTTAGGCATGAATAATATATTAACCTGGACGAGAGAGTATTAATACAAAATTCTGCAAATTTGGTTATAATTCAGATATAATAGATCCTAATCCGAGTTAGAAAAGATAAAAACTGACAATCCTTTTTCGGTTGAGAGTACTGAGTACTGAGGAAAACCAATTGCTCATTATTGCCAAATGTGCAGGGATTACCAAAAGCTACCACTATCAAGCAAATATTTAGAAAATAAAAGGAAAATAACACACCAAACCTATATACAGGGTTGAACGTGGGTTGAACCAACCTTTTCAAACAAAGTACTTATTGACCAGAAAAACATTCACTGGATAGGTGTCAACGACCCCTTCTAGTGTTTGTAGTCGAACCGTACTAAGACCAATCTTTTCTGTAACAATGAATGGTCCTAGCCAAAGTTATTGAAACTTGGTGTACTCTTTGTTTTCCTTGTGTTGTTTGTCCCATCTCGACACTAAATCTCCCACCGAGAAGTCTCTGTTTGATGAAGACCTCTCATCGAACCATTTCTTAACCAACTGTTGATGTTGGTAGAATTTATTCTTGGCTTTGTCTCTATCCTCTTCTAACTTGAGAAGAGAATCAATCCTTTTCTATAATGGGGAAGAGTCATTCTCTTGGATGGATTGGGAAAATAGCAATGAAGGAATGGTGAGATTGGCTAGCAGGACAGCTTCCTTGCCATAAACAATGCAATAAGGGGAGTTACCAAGGGTTTCCTTTGGTGTGGTTCGATCTGCCCAAAGAGAATAGTAAATTTGGGTGTGCCAGTCTTTATGGTGTGAAGCCATCGTATTTTTTATAATGTTTATCAAGTTTTTGTTTGAGGATTCTGCAAGCCCATTTCCCTAAGGGTAGTAATTAGCAGAAAACTTAAGCTTAATCCCCTTTTCAAGGGCATTACTGGTCAAGTCAATGGATTGGAAGTATGAGGCATTATAAAAAACAAGATACTTGGGGTGCCAAACCTATTGATTATCTAATTTTCAAGGAAGGAGATTACCTAGTTCGTGTTACACAGCCTCAAAGGGACTGCTTCTACCCACCTCATAAAATAGTTAGTGCCTGTCAAGATATATTTACGTTGTAATGAGGATACGAGGTTGATGGGTCCAACGAAATCCAATCCCCACTGCTGAAATGGGAATTGCACTGCTATGGGCTACAAAGGAAAGTCAGGTTTCTTGATTTTTCCAACGCACTTCTGGAAAGGCTCACATTTTCTGACAAATGAATGGGCATCTCTGAATAGGGTAGGCCAATAGTATCCTGCCCTGATGATTTTATGAGCCATTGTATCACCTAAGAAGTGTCCACTTGCAGGTCCTGCATGAAATTGAAACAGGAAATCATCAGTCTGATCCTTTTCTAGGTATCTAAGAAACACTCCATCATAATTCTTCCTAAACAGAACATCATCAATAAGTTGATAAGGGGCTGATTTCAGCCTTAGTGTTCTATGTTTTTTAGGATCTAGGGTTTCAGGAGAAAACCCATTGTGAAGAAAGAATTTGATGTGATCATACCATTTAGACGCTGCAGTTTCAAGTGCATTAACAAAACCTGTAGGAGTAGCCTCTTCCTGTTCCCAATCAGATTGCTAATTTCCAAGGTCGTTTGACTAGGAAATGAGCTCTCTTTTCTCCCAACTCCTTTTGGACGAGGACATTGTGAATGGCCATATAAGGGACAATTACCTTAGTCCTTGATTTCAAAAGATAAGGGCTGTAGTGTTTTACTGATTTCTATACTGTGTAGGATTGTTTGTCGACCTGGGAGTAATTGAGTTCAGCCCCTTTGAATGTCGAACTCATGAAATAAATGGGGATCTCGGCATCTTTGTGATTTTTCTGCGTGAGGATAGCTGCATAAGAAAATTTAGTAGCAAATGTATGCAATATAAAATATTTATTAAAATCTAGGGACATAAGAGCAGGTGCTTCTGCTATGGCTTCCAAATTTCAGTAAATGCATTCTTTTGTTCATCATACCATTTAAATGGTACATACTTCTTGACTAGGAATTGCAGGGGTTTCACAACTTGAGCAAAATTTGGAACAAATCTACGAACAAAATTGATCTTACCCAAGAATGATTGCATTGCCTTATGAGAGTTGCAGAAGCCAATCTTGGAGATTGCTTCGACGCGTTCTGGATCGATGATCATACCTTCCTTCGAGACTATGAAACCCAACAACTTACCTTCTATTACTGCAAAGATGGACTTCTTGGGGTTGAGGGAGATGCCGAATTTCCTGCACCTTTCGAATACCTGTTTTAAAGAAAAAAAATGATCATGTCATTTTTTATAGTAAATGGTAACATCAGCTAGGTACACAACAACAGAATTATGGATAAAGACTCTGAAATCTATGTCCATAGCTCTCTGGAACGTGGTTCCTGCGTTTATTAGTCCAAATGACATTTGTCCATATGTGAATGTTCCCAAAGGGGTCTGGAAGGCAGTTTTAAGTTGATCATTTGGCATGACCAAGACTTGGTTGTAGCCATAAAAACCATCTAGTAGGGAAAACATCTCTGATCCAGCTACTTTCTATAGGATCCACTCCATTGGAGGAATGGGATAATTATCTTTCTCAGAGGCTCGGTTGAGATTCCTGAAGTATACGCAGAGTCTGATTTCCCCATTCTTCTTATGAATAGGAACCAAATTATCTATCCACTACGTGTTCTTGATGGGAAATATGATCCTGGCCGAGAGCATCTTGTCAAGTTCTTTCTTGATAGAAGGCTCCAGATTGGGGTGCATTTTCCTCAATTTCTGCTAATAGGGTTTTACCTCAGGTTTCATGGGTATTTTATGATGCATGACGGTAGTATCAAAAGTCATGAGTTCATCATATGTCTAGGAAAAAATGTCTTTAAATTCCCTACACAGTTTGATAAAACTTCTTCTTTCATCATGGGAACAATGTATTCCAAGATTGATAAATCGAGTCTCGTGTTCTGTTCCCAAGTTGCAAGGGTGTGATTCAAGGTTGAGCTTTGAGCCTTGCAGTTGATGGTTTGTATGAATTTATCTAGTAAATCATAGAACTTCTCCAGACTGATGACATGCTTGGGGATGATTTTGGAACAATCAGATAGAGACTTCTCATGATCAACTTCATCGATAGCCATACCCTGTGGGCTAATAGGAAGTCAAGTGTTTTATGGTCATCATCAAAGACTTTCCAACTTGTGACATTGTCGGGTATGGAGGGCCTATACATCAATTCGATAGAGAAGGTTTGTGGAGACAAGCCTTCAAGTGGGATTAGTCTAGATGCAGTATTGGCTAACAGATCTGCGTCAAAGTTCTGTGATCTAGGAACAGATTTAATATTAAATGCTAAGAAAGAATTAGTCATATCTCTTATTAATATTTGGTAATTAAATAGACATGGAGATAGACAATGTGTCCGATTCTGTACCTATTTCACAATGATTTCAGAGTCTCCTACACATTCAATTACTTTCACTCCCATATCAATAGCTTTCCTGAGTGCTTGGACTAATGCGTCATACTCAGCCATGTTATTGGTACATTCAAATTCCAACCCGCATGTAATCATTGTTTTCATCCCTTTAGGATCAATAAGTACACATCTTGTGCCTGCTCCCTCCTTTGACCTAGAGCCATCAAAAAACAAAGTCCAAACTATAGGATCAATCCTGAAATTGGTATTTACATTATATACATTATGAACAACAGTGCTAGAGAATGGGATAGATGTAAGATGAGTTATATTAGAGTGTTTCTGCTCATTCTTCGTTGGTGAGACATCAGCAGGAAAGTCTCCAAAGAAAGTATCAAATGTTAAATTTTCAATTTGATTGGTAAAGAAGGAGACAGATTCATTGGAACCATCGAGATCAGTTATAATTTGTTTCATGAATGGTTCCCTATCAAATTTGAGCTTGTTAGGCTGCCTGTTAAGAGGCAACCACAGGTGGGACCAATCAATAGAAAAGTAACCTTTAAGTTTCTCTGACCAATCTCGACTCAGCCACATACCGTAAGTCTCTAGAATATCTGCAATCACAATATCGATAGTTTGATGAATTCGAGGATCTACAGATAATCTAAGAATAACATTCCTCATCCTCCCTACAACTTTAAACTTGGATCTATCTAATTGCACAATTTGAATACGATAGGTTTCCCAAGTGGCATTGAGTTTCTTACACACAGAAAGGGGCATAACATTGGATGAAGCACCTGATTCTACCATACAGTTATGCACATTCATGTTAAAGATTTCAAAGGCAAGTAAGAAGGGAGGAGTGCCCTTGCTTCCATGTTTTGGATGGTTTGGTCTTGGAGCAGAATCAAAATTATTATTTTGAGATTCTCAGGGTTGTTTTATGATCATGCTTTTGGGTAAGGAATCCCTTATGGAGGGGATTTTGAGAAGATCAAATAAATATATGTTTTCTTTGACTCTTTTAAGGTCCTCGACCAAGTTGTATTCTGGCTCAGGAATGAGGGTGTCCTTCTGAGTTTGAGTCTTACCTTTGCTATGGGTATTTGTTGAAGGTGATGATTCGTAGGGAGGTGGCCCTTTAGACCTGGTATTATGTGTGTGTTGTAGGTTAAAAACCATGTTGAGCTCTTCTTCTTCTTCTTCTTCCAAAAATAAGCTCACAGAGCTTACCTGCTGATCGTCTTTTTCTTCCTCTTGGGGAGGTTGTGAATCTTGAGTGGACTGACCTTTGGAGGGTTCAGGAATGTTTGGTGTTCCTACAGGTAAGGCTTTCAAGACAAAAAAGATCTCTTCTGAGGTGAAACCCTCACAGGGATTTGGAGGAGGTGGATTCTGAGGAAGTTGATTTGGCCTCCTAAAAGGTGGCCTATTGAATCCTCTATTGTTTGATTGATTTTCATTGCTTGTCTTCTTGAGATATAACATCTCATTAGACCTTATTTGAAGGAGATTATTCACTTCACTCATATTGAACGTATCTTGACTAGTAGTAGCAGGTTTATGGGAACTGTCACTTTTCCTGCACGAGGTAGTTGCTTGCTCAGATGTGGTGTCAGGGTTGTCTTTGAGACAAAACATTTCCCTTTTGACTTGTATGGCTTTGGAGAAGGCTTCTTGCAAGGAATCTTTGTGAGCCCTTTTGACCCACATGGCTATTTGGGTCAGCAAACCCTTAATATAGTATGCTACCAGTAATTCCTCAACAGGAAGTACCATATTTGGGATCCTATTCTTTAAATATGAAAACCGGTGATTGTAATCTTTGACTCTTTCTTTGCCCTTAGTCTTCATGGAAGAGAGCTCTATGACTAACTCCTCTGGGGTCTTGTCATCCCCAAACTTTTGAGTGAAGAGTTCAGAAAAGACATCCCATGATGGGATGGAGCTAGCTTCTAAGGCAAAGTACCGGGTAGAATCATTTCCCTCAAACGTGTAAGGGAATAGTCTGCAAACCACATCTTCATGTATGGCGTTCCTAAGTTTGATGGCTTGCATGAAATATTTGATGTGGTCTTCCACGGGGATTTTGTCATCTGGATTAAATTTTGGAAGCCACTTCTCGAGGTTTTTAGGCAACCTATGCTGGTTTCCTAAGACAGACATGGCATCCCCATCTAACCATGGCCTATTGTGATGTTTGTCAGCCATAGGGACAGATTCCACTGAGGAATCGAAAGATTCAGAATCTGATGATTCATCTGAGGAAGATGAAGAAGAGGGAGGAGATGGGGGTGCTCCTCCTGCTTGGATGCTATGCTGAGGAGTTGTTGAATCCCAAAAAAGGGAACCTAGATAAAAAAATAGGAGTGGATGGTTTGCTGGAAATTTTGCGACGTCTCTCAGCGTATTGGTCACCTAGAATTAGACTATCTTGATTATCGTTTTGTGGAGGATCCTGGGTGGGATGTCCTTCAGGGAATTGCCTTCGAGTCTTGGCAACATTATGGGAATTACCCTTCAACAGTTGTTCAACTATGATGGGTCCTAGGATGGGTGATACGAGAATGTATCTATCTGATTGGGTAGTATGTTCTTGTCCAAGGGTAACAGGGACAATGTCTGAACCTTGTGTTGTTTGTTCCCCTAATGTAGATGCATGGGCGTGACTATGAGGGATGATCGGATCTCTTGCTGGAGGAGGTGTATGAGTATTTCATTTAGGCATGATGTGTTGGACCTCCTTCTAGTGCCATTTGTTCAATACCAAACTATGTATGTGGGTGATTAGGGTGTTTAAGGCTTGAAACACACGGAGAAAACCCAGCCAAAGGCTTCAAACAATCCCACGTAGGTATTGTTCTATACTCGAGTTGTTTAAGATGGCGATCTCCCACAGATACTTTTATAGCCTCCACTGGCTTATGAATGGATTTGATCCACAGAGGATCTATTTCCCAATTTAGGAAACACGGCAGATAATATGAAGAATAGGAAAACTTAAAACCTAACTAGGAAAGGGAACCTAATCTAGATATAAACTACTCTTAAAAAAGATACTGGGTTGATCTGCAGGTGAACCAGATGTGTAAGCAGACAAGTAATTTTCATTCAATCAACTAAAATGTAAATCAGATTAGAAACTCATCACTTAATTCACAACTAATTAATGAAAATCAATTAGTTAGTGACTTAAGATTCTATCATTCTGAATTAACCTGCATAGCACATGTAAGTTGAAAAACAAACATATTATGTTGCTCAATATTACTGTTCAATTATTCATAGAAATAGATAAAGACAGTTCATAAAATAAATTTTATGAAAATCTATCAATGCATTAATAAATAACAGAGATAAATCTCAGTTAAATAAACACATTTAAGAATTGTAAATAATCGACAGCATTATCTGTCCATTTGAAACAAAGAAGATTGAGATATGTTTAAAGAAATTCATTCAGACAAAGACAAGAGATAAGAAATGACAGTATTGTATTCATTTGCAGTCCAGTAAAAAATTACATAAACCATATGAACAACTAGAGGTGTTCTTTCAATCTCATGTATCAGTCTTCCTTCTTCCAAAATTCCAAAAAAAGGTCCTTCATACATTTGAGATCACCCTCTTAAATAATTATTACAAAAAAAAATGGATCTCCCCCTAAAGGGGATCAAAGCCTAAACAAAGCTAATATCCCAAGAAATCTCTCCACATCTTCCAGATATGAAGCAATTCCTCAATATCAGGGTAACTGGCAGATTCAATGCCAAGCTGGGCATTGCATTTATAATCTTCAATTTCATTCTTAGCCAGTTTATGCCCAAATCGGATAAAGATGTGGATATTTTTCTCCACTACAAATGGATGTCTGATCAAATGATATACATTATGGATGCTGAGGTGGTCAAGTTTTTTTATCTTCTCCTCTCCCTCATCCCATCACTGCTCCACTTGCTCAATCATCAATCCAGGTGGACAGGTCTTTTCAATAAGCACCATTGTAGGAAAGGACAATTCATCCATAATGTTGTCAACTGCATACCATCTTTTGCTACAAATGGCCTGTGCTTTCTTTATGGCTTCAGCTACTGTCTCATCTAGATCTTCCCAGGCTCTCAAGATAGTCCTGATCCTCTTAAGCTAGAAGTTAGTGAGAAAAGTGACATTATCTGGCTTATCTTTCATGTACCTCTGCCAATCTACTACTTCATCATAAGCATTCGAGGCTTGTTGTCTCTTCTCAAATAGGTATTCCAATACAACATACATCTTGTCAAAAACCATGTGAGTTTCAAAGATATTATCTAGAGTTTTAAATAACTCACAAACCATGTCATGATGTTCCTTGTTGGTTCGAATGGAAAGCTCTTTAAATTCTTCCTCAAAAAAATTGGAATACGAAGATGAAGTTGCACTTGCAGTTGCATCTTCACACTGTCTTTCTAACAATGCAACCTTCTGAACCAAAGTGGCATTAACAGTCTTTTCCCTTTACAGTTCTTCACTGAGAGCAACATTCTTCTCTTGAATTTCATCACACCTGTTCTCATGTTTCCTTTTAAGGTGTTCTAGTTCCTCCTTCAGACTGAAAAATTTCTGGTTTCTGTTTGTCAAATTCTCGGTTCAAAGTGTTAACAACATGAAAATTGGTGCCTGTAAAATCTCCTAAGACAGATGCATCATCTGTGTCATATGCCTGCGGGTCACTTGATCGTTGGTTCCACACAACCTCATTTGCAACAAACATGTCCACATCACTCTAATCCCTATTCCTCTTCCTACCCTTTTTCACCACTGATCTATCAACTTTGTTGTATCGATATTCTCCTAGGGATACCACAAAAGCTTCATTGAATTCATCCCTCATCTCATAAATGGAGGGTATACTAATGCCTGTGGATATCAAAGAAGAGGTTTGAGTTGTGGTGTGAGAGGGTATAGTCATAATAATAGGAGAAGTAGATGGAGAATAAGTAACATTCTGAGTAAGAATTACTTCAGGAGCTGAAGAAATGTTAAGAATTGAAGTTTCAGCTGATGAATCTTGCAATGTAGTGGTCTTGAGTGATGATGACGAAACTACTGAATTTTTCTCAGCCACAGGGGATGACACTGAGCTGAATGAAGGGATATGCAATGGAATCTTGAAAACTAAAGGTACATTAGATGAAGGAATGGGCATATCCACAGAAATAGGTGTAATAGATTCGGGTAGACATAGCATTTTGATAAAGCTGGGTCATAAAAGGTGTCATGGTAGAACCAACAGATAATGAAGATAAAGCTATTATTGATCAGATAAGTATAGCAGAAGAGGAAGGACCAGACTGAGAAGAAAGTTTAGATTGTAAGGGGGGTGATGAATACTTTTCATTGCTACCATTGGTGGAATTCAGTAAATTATTGTCGTTTCTGACTTCAATGGTAACAAGCACAGGGGAAACCATCTCATCCTCTTCCTATGAATGAGTCAAGTCTATAGTAGAGGTGGGAATAGATGAAATTAAAGATTGTAGCCATTTGATAGGTTCCTGTTCGATCTTTTCTAGTACAGATTGAGTATTTTCAACCACAGTGGTAACCTGAGAATCTCCAGCTAGTTGAGAGGTTGTAACTTCTTGAGTATCTAGTGCTGAAGTCATTTTGCTCAGTCTCTGTTTGATCTGTTCTGAGGTGTGAAAATAGGCCTTGGCCTGTTGTTCCACAGATGTCTGAGGAACTTCTTCCATGGGAGATTTCCCTTTATATGTGTCTGAACTGGGTTTCATGGATGCATTGGTGGATTCCAGAGCCTCCTTTGCTGCAGCTTTAGCTTCCCTACTTTCCCTGTCTTTTATTACCTTTTCCTGAATGTCTAACTCCATGGACCTATAATGCCGAAATCTATCCCTGATTTCCTTTTGGTATTGCAATATATGAATTTGTTCTTCCTTTATTTTAGCCCTTGCCAAGACTTCAGAAAAAGTGTCAACTCCCTAGTAGATGAAGTCATCTGGAGTTTCTTCATGAGCATATCCTGTTTTAAAATGGTTCTTCTTGAGGTGGAGGTCAACAATCCCTTTGGGGTCATGCTGCCTTTTACTAGCAAAGCCAAGCTTGAGTGACACTATGTGGTCACTAAGCTCTGATTCCCAGGTAGAAGAAGGTATGCTCAAGGATCCAAGGGTTATAGGAAACTTGGGCCAAAATTTTCTCTTAGGTGCAGCACATTTTTTGTAAATCCCTTCTGTGACTGTTTGAAATGAAATCTCCTCAAGGACCAACCTGTCTGGCACAACCTTAGGAAACATATGGGAAACATTACTACCAAAAATGCTAATATAGGTGAATGATTCACCGACATACCAATCTCTCATAGTAGCTATGAGGGTTTTAGCTTTAGGTGAGAATGCAGGAGCTTCCTTGTTGAAAATCAGAAAATAGACTTGGCCGAGGAAACTCTCACATATATCATAAAACCTGGTTACATAATTTGTATCCCATAGCTCAGAATGATAAATATGCATAGGCGGGGATGGTAATTCCCAACTCCATCCCATATTGGGGAAGAGGAATTCGACACAGAAGATATCCACAATGAAGGAAGAAAGATAAAAGGTGGGATTCTTCCTAGCAGTAGCTTTCTGGAACTCTTGTATGGCATTTTTGAGTTCAAGTGACAGGATTGAAGCCCAAGGGAAGGATTCACCCATAGTTATGACATGGTGAGCAATGGGGGCCAATTCTTTCTTGAAGTAAGAACAATTGGGGAGACCATAAAGCTTGCATAACATTGTTGCGAGCAGGGAATAAGGTTCCTTGAACCATTCTATGGGGTAAAGGTCATCTTTCCTCTGGGAGAACTTGTACGGTTCAGCCATCTAGGATTTCAGCATTTGGTCGAAATTGAACCTAGACTTAGCAGCATTAATAAAGTATGCATCGAGGAGCTGCGTAAAAGGTTTAAGGGTGTAAATTCTCACAAAGGTTTCGGAGTGGAAATTGGCCAATTGCATTCCAATACTGGTGTTAAAGGAATTGTCTTTCAGGTTAGCGTGGTCTATAATCCATCTAACTGCATCATTGTAAGGGAGGATGGCCGGTCTTGCAACAATCATGTGAAGGCCAAAATCCCTAATTCTATCATAAACGAGTTGATTACTCTGGAAGCTTGAAAGGCCATTGTTATCAAAGATGGAATAAACTAGAGACCAATCCAACTGGTAGGTTTCAGACACTCGGCCACTGGTGTCGAAAAAGACTCCAAAATTTGGGTCCTTCATAAACATGTCTTTCTGGAGGTTTTTGCTCCTGGTAATTTGGGGTGTTTTGGATTTTTCCATGTCTTGTTCTAATGCTGACACCAGTAATTAAACTGAATTATAAAGGAAGCACAGTAAGCAATTCAAATGGTGAGAAAGCAACTTGATAACCAACCTGAAACCATAGCGAACAATGTCGAAATTGCTTGGTAAAATCTGGATGTAAATTCACGCAGGAGAGCAAATTACCATGGTAAAAATAGTGAAAACATTGTAAATAAGACCACCATATTTATAATTCATGGGTAATAATATAGACCGTAGGATTAGAGTGAAAATAACGGTCAGGATCAGGTGTTGCGGGATGCGAGGCCAAACATGAAATTTGAAAATTTTATTAATCATTCAATAACCCACATTCCGCATTTTACGAGATGCAGGATGCAGAATCACAAAACAATGAAAACTTATTCAATCAGCTCTGCACCTCGCATTCTACATTTTGCAGGATGTGAGTTGCGGACACCCACAAACCAAACGATTATTAAACAACAACTCTGCAACCTGCATCCCACAAAATGCGGGATGCAGATTGCAGATCGATGAAAGCATATCTAAAAAACCTCTCGTATCCTGCATTCCGCATTTTGCAAGATGCGGGTTGTGGGACGGCCAAACACTTCAAAACAAACAGTCTTTCCGCATCTTAAAACAAACAAATCAAGCATGACTTTTCTTTGAAATTTGGTTAAGTTAGGGAATCCCATGAGTCAAAAAAAAATGTAATTGAATCCTACAAGGTCACGAAGGATCCTACCAAGTTACCTTCGTATGTGTGATTAGGCTCCCGTGTCAAAATAACATGGGATCTGTTGTACCTACACCAAGCCCATACATTATTAAACATACAACACTTTTTCCAATGGAATAATTGACGGTCGTTAATCTATTTTCCAAATTTAAGATGCACAAACACATATCTGTTTTCACCCACCACAATGAAATTTTGCTAAGCCTCTTCAATATTGACTTCTCTATATCTCTGTCAGTAGAATTTTTAAAAAGTGTTGATCTCTTGGTCAAAATGTTACTGTGATAACACATGTTTTGATCTGCATTCTTGTATAAAAATTTTGCTCCACCTCTAAAACATTAACTCCTCAGTAACTTCTCCAGTGGAATGGTTCTAAGTCATTGGATGCCATTGGCTCCAATTTACACCCTTGATCCACTTTTCTTCTGCAAGATTTTAAGCATAAACCAATTTCATTGAAAACACCCAAGTATATTTCTTCTCATCTGCATAGCATTTTTCAACCATCTCTCCTTACTATGCTTTTTATAAACTGTAGCAAATCCAAAACCTTCTTAGAACCAACTGTTACAGTCACTTCCTACAATTCTCTTATGTATTTTACTTGCACTTTATTCAGTTCAGTGATGCTAGTAATGGTGGAAATTGGAAGGACATTCAAATCATCTGTTATTATACATTGAATGGCCTCTTTCATGTACCTCAAAAGGATCCTGATATTCTTAGAAGCAAAAGAGCCTGACAAAATATCATTAGCTAACTGGAAATGATTTTTCATTTCCTTGCCACAGGTACATTTCCACCTTGATTTGGTATTAATTTGATGTTGTGAGTAAGAGCTTGATGTGTCGAAGCATGCATAGTAGTAACAAGGAATCTTATAATTTTGGAGTAATGGAAAATCGTTTAAGGGGGTGGATTCTAAGTATGGTTTCAACAAAATGGATTCATCATAAATCAAATAGGCTACATCCAGCTTGTCAAAACTATTATACAAGTTACCAATACTTCCCATAGAAGTATTGGAAGACGAAATTCCATGTTATCATAGAATTCTAATGACTAAAAAACATAAGAAAATCCAAGAGGACATCCATGAAATCTTTCCATGCCTCTGCATAGACGACCCATCGAGTTTTCTTGTGGATAAGAAGCCTTTTCAACCAATCTTGGATTTGTTCCTCTTGATATGCTAACTGCATATACACGGATCGTACGACCATTAGTAACAGTAATGGGAATCACACGAATATATCCAGCATAATAATCATCCTAGGAGGTAGCTTGTATTATAGCCAATGTTTTTGCAGGTTCACCAACAATTACTGTGATTGAAGATGGAATGCTATAGTAAATAAGAAATTCAACCCTCACAATAGATAGCAATGGATGATCCTCTCCAATTAAGTTACCACTTTTAAATGTATCTACAACCATCATATTACCAACGATACCGTGCATTTGTGCTTCAGAATTCTCAAATATATTTTTCAGTTGATCTAAGCTCATGGAACTATAGTATGAAGAATAGGTGAATAACATAAGTTTTTAGAGCTTCTTCATGAATTTTGAACTTCAACATTTCCATTCCTTTCTCCTTCATTACCCATGAGATTCCCTCATTTTTTGCAATTATACCAAACATAAGAGTGGAGCCATTATTTCCTCCCTTTTTACCCAAACCATATGCAATTGTTGCAGCGGTTGGCTCATTTCTTATACTAGAAATATTTTTCCCAACAATTACACAACATCCTCGGTAACCTGTCTTTTCGATTTTCTTTGTGCTACTTTCACATTTCTCATAAAGTACCTTTAATCCCACATGCACCCAGTACTTTACCTTCCCATTGTTTATATATGCTGAGTATCTCAACTTACATCAAGGTATTGTTGAAATATTGTAACTTCAAAGGATATTATAAATATATTTTACTGATGTAACCATAGGGAGATGTTAGTATTCCTCCGAAGGGGTGCTACTATTGTATTTGGTCATCATAGAGTCATGATGTAAAGCCTCCTCTTGTGTCAAGTATTTAGTACCCCAATTATAATATAATATATTGTTTTGAGTATTCCTAGGTAAATTCGTCCCAGACAGTTTATTGGGGCTGACTTGTCTAGTGCAAAAAGTCAATTGAAAATTAGTATAAATAGAGGAGTTGTGGTTCTTATTTGAACACAGAGTCACTCACTTCTGTAGAGCATAGGAGAGAGACAAAGACTAGACATAAGGAGGAGAACAACTATTTTTAGGGTTGTTTTTTATACATCTTATACAGAGAAAGCTTTTGCTGGGTTTTCTTCCCCTTGAAGGTTTCCAAGGATAAATGTTGTGTATATCTTGTGATTGTGTTTCTATCAGTGATTCTTGATATGCTGCTATGATTTTGAATTGAATACTATTGAATCTAGTCTAGCATATGAAAAACTTAACAGGTATTAGGTGGACATAATGGTTCTTACAGGCTCCTCCTCCATATGACTTGATGCTTGGGATTGGTTGGCGAAATTTGGTTTTAATAAAAATAAACTTTAGATGACCATATAAATACAATATTTCTATAAAATAAACCTCAAACCAACTTCAGTCCCAATATGTCGGCCAACAATTGACTTAGAAACCATTTTTAGACAAAACTACATAAAATCCTATTTCTTTTCTTTTCTTGTCAGCCCTAGAAATTTTTATGCATTATTCAAATGAGAAAAACTTTGAAACTGCCAAATCACCAATGAGATCTTGAAACTCGACAACACCAACTTCTGCATGAATAAAATAGTGCTAACAGCTGGCTCCAATTGGAAATGCTACCCTCCCTACGAGGTAGCAAAGAACTGGTAGAACAAGTTCTTGATCCATTGCGTTGTTCCCAATATTTCCTGAAACCTTTAATCTACTTTGACATGTAACCATCAACTAACCCATACTGCAAACAAATCCCAAAATGCAACCTGTATCATGTCACCAACCCTTTATCTGAAGACTGAAACCAATTGTAAACTATCAATCTAAACTGGAAACTTCAAACTAAAAACTGAAATTGATATTGAAAACCAAACTGAAAATTTTTGATGAAATAAATGCTCGCCATGTCGAACTTGTTCACACACTCTTACCTACCCTACTTTACTGAGCACCAATTCCCAATCAAGTAAACTCGGATTTCCAATGAAGACAACCAATTAATTGATCCAATGAATGACCTTCATCATCATGGTTGATCAAAATCAAAACATAATGACAAAAAGCTATGATAAAAGACTTGACCTTTACTACAAACACATAACCAACCATTCCAACTGATTTTTTTTCTCCATATAATCAGCCACCGGATCATAAAAAAACATGACAACCTTCAAAAAATTATGTTATTTCCTTGCTATGAATAGGTTTCCCAAACCATAACTTCACTTGCAAATTGTCAAACTGATTTTCCAAAGAACTATAAAGAGTATGCTCATGACAATTTGTAAATGAGACATCAACAACTTCGTTTAAAATTTCTGAATTTACAACTTCATTATTTTCATGTGTTTCAACATAATTATTATTTTGTTCTTCAAAAGAATCAAGTGAAATGGAACTTTCTTGACATAAAAATTCTAAAGTTGAAAGACATGAAGAGAAATTCAGTTGAGAACCCTACTCTTTCTTCTTGGTGATTCAATCTTTTATTACAGATTGATGGTTTTTTCATATGCTGGGATTAATTGTATTGTTTCTCATCTTTCTCATTATCCATTTCGAAAAATGTTATATCTTCATCCATAATGTCAAATTTCTATGTTTGATTAGTAACTTTAGATCCCTTTCTCAGCTATTCAAGTGAAGAAAAACTCAAAGGAAAACTATTACTTTCAGCAGGGTAACTATTTACCATATTTCCACCATCATGATTATGAATTGCAATCTTATTTTCTTTAGTAAATATCCCAAAAATTGCAATATCTTTAGCTTGTTGTTTAGGTACACTATCTAAATAGTCATCCTCATACTCATCATATATAGGTAGGCTGGAATTTTCTTGAAAACCATCAATAACAGAATTTGTAACAAGCTGATTGCAATCGTCATAAAACAAATTATTATAACATTCCTCTTGTACATTGCTGGGTTGGTCATCTAGGCTTGCTCAAATGAGAAGGATTAAAATGTATATCAAATTATTCTTGTTCATGGTGTTCTTCCAACTTTAATTCCTTTTCAATTCTATCATCACTATCTTGATCTGAAACGTTTTTAGACATTCTAAGATTATCTTCAACCTCTAAGGAATCAATGAACATATGCTGCAAAGTGACTGATTTTTTTTCCAAAAGAAGGAAGGACAATTCGGGAGGAAAGGTTGATGCATAGTACAATTTAGCAGGATTTTCAAGTGGTTGGATTTCTTTAGGCATGTTATAATAAAAGTTTGCAAAGCTCCTATTGAAAATTGACATGGTTTTATCTTCTTTCATTTCCATAGAGTAAAATTTTGAAAGGATTTGATCCATTGACCTCCTCTCGCCCCATAAGTTCAAAAAAGATATCAACAAATCCTTCCCATGTCTTGATGGATTTAGGCTGTAAATGTTTAAAATGTTCCTTACCATCTCCTTGTAAAGATCGAGAAAAATCTCTCATACAAACATCATCATGTTCTATTTCAAAAAGATCAATGAAATGCTCAAAAGTTTGAATATGTTTCTCAGTTGTAAGGTTATCATATTCTCCATCAAATCGAGGAAGGTATTTATAGTGCTTTGTAGAAAAATCATGAAGGACATGAGGTAACTGAAGTGGTCTATATCTGTTTGGGATCTTGGAAGGAGCAGAGTCATGTGGAAAGGATGTAATATCGACTTTAGTATCATGATGCTCATAAGGATTATCATTGATGTCAGGTGACTCAAATGAAAGATCTTGGTCAGAAAGGATAAAACGTCTTGGAGAAAATTGACAAGAAAGGACAACAAATAATTGACAAGAAAGGATAAAACGTCTTGGAGAAAATTTAACACCCAAATACCTAATTTTTTCATCATGCCTTTCCATATATTTACAATGATCTCATTCCCCAGTAGAGTTTGTAGGTTCTCTTTAACAGCTTGATTTCTGGATCTTGCTCCCATTGGAGTCACCAAAATTTCTGAAATATGGATTCTTTGAGAATAAAGTCGCCAGGTGAAAAATGCACAACCTACTTGATGTGTGACTGTTGTTCACCATCAAAAGTCAAATATGAAACTTTGTCGTTTATACACAGGGAAATATTTGAACTGTCGCTCCCCAGCAATGGTGCCAATATGTTAGCACTCATATTTTCCTTGGGTTGTATTAAGGAACCCCCGAGGTAACCAAAAAACCACTTTAAATTGTATTCTGACCTTATACAGTGAGAGAGGGATCTCTCAATAATTTTGAAACCTTCTCACTCAAGATATTTAACAATAACACTCAGAAGGTCATATTTCTGATAGGGGCAATTTTTTTTTCAAAGATTTGGTAGGACAAACTTGAAAGAGATCATTGGGCAATGGAGTCAATAAACATATATGAATTTCAGCTGCAAGAGATTGGAGTTTTAAAAGAACAAAGAAAAATGCAGGGTGGACACCATTTCCTCAGACTTGAGGCTTTTGTAGTTTGATTAGTAGACAAAGGAAAACAATCCATTAGAAAATAGCACCTAACTAGGGTGAGTTTTGTAACAACTTTAGTAGAAATTGTTTAAAAATGTTTGAATCAAAGAACTTAGAGCATCAAAGGTTCATAAAAATAATGATCAAACATGAAAGAAGATACATAATGAGGTGTAAATTGGAAAAACAATCACATATAAGGTCACTTACTGAGAATAATGATGGCACTAAAATATCTATCATGGAAAGTTTTCAACATTTCTTCTCTGTAACTTTATTTACATTCAGAAATGAACCAAACCCAACAATTACAGTAAAGATCACTTCGATTCTTCCAAACTGTAAAACCTGTGAAGAAACTGAAAGCTTTTTTTGTAGATTTGCCCGTGCTGACAAAAAGCCTCTTTTGGTTTTTCAAATTTCATCTTCATTTGGAAAAACACAAGTGTTTGAAGTTGACTGGTGAAATAGCCATTTCCAGAAATTAAACTTCTTCCTATGCTTCAGTTGATATTTGATACTCTCGTTTGTCACTCTATGAGCGTTAACCTGGTTGTTTTCATAATGTTTGAGTCCTTCGTGATAAGTTTCCATGCATGTGTCATATTATTTCATGAAGAATTGAACAGTAGCTTTCCTTGAATAACCCTTTGTAAATGATGGATCCATCTCAATACACTTCTTCGCATCCTTTAGACCTTCTGGGAAAGCTCCAAACTCTGTGTAACGAGATGCTCTATTTGTTATGTAAGAGATATCTTTATCGTCCAAATCCACTTCCTTCGTATAATAATAAATAGAAATAAAAAGTTCTTTTTTCTTATGAGCGACATTTCCAAGTTCTTTTTACCTTTAAATATAAGCATAAGCAAGATTACAACTTGGTAAAAAGCTTGAATTATAAGATTTATCCACGTACTTAGCTTCCCTAAACCTTTCGAGTCCTCCTTCACAAACTGTATATGAACTAATTATGTGAGCTGACCATGAAGAACTCTGGCAGCTCTCTCAATTTCCCAAAACACTCTCCATATCTCATTATATAAAGCTGCGTTGATATCTAGCTTCATCATACTTTTGAAAGCTTCAACGAAGTCTGTAGCTGCAAAATACTCTGTATCTTTGGATGCAATCATTAATACCACTTTCTGAAAATACTGAACTCAAGAACAACTTAGCTTCTGTATCAACATAGAAACCTCCCCTAAATTTGATGGCTACGCCCGACATGAGTAATTTATTTTGGATATGAAGCCTTTTCCAACTACATCTACATGGATCGTACGACCATTAGTTACAGTAATGAGAGTCGCACAAATATAGCCTGCAGAATAATCATCCTGGGATATAGCTTGTATTATAGCCAATGTTTTTGCAGGTTCACTAAAAACTACTGTGATTGAAGATGGAATGCTACAGGAAATAGGAAAATCAACCCTTGCAACAACTACCGATGGATGATCCTCTCCAATTAAGTTACCACGTTTAAATGTATCTACAACCATCATACTACCAATGATATCGTGCATTTGTCCTTCAGAATTCTCAAATATATTTTTCAACTGATCTAAGCTCATGTAAGCTCATGGAACTATAGTATCAAGAATAGGCGAATACGTAAGTTTTTAGAGCTTCTTCATGAATTTTGAACTTCAACATTTCCATTACTTTCTCCTTCATTACCCACAAGATTCCCTCACTATTTTCAATTACACAAAACGTAAGTATGGAGCCATTGTTTCCTTCTTTTTACCAAAACCATACGCAAATGCTGCAGCCATTGGCTCATTTTTTATACTACCAATATTTAACCCAACAATTACACAACATCCTCGGTAACCTATCTTTTCGATTTCCTTTGTGCTACTTTCACATTGCTCATAATGTACCAATAATCCCACGTGTGCCGAGTACTTTAGCTACCCATTGCTTATATACGCTGAGGATTTCAATCATCATCAAGGTATTACGCAGACGTAATAGTTCTTATGGGCTCCTTCTCCATATGACTTGGTTCTTGGGCTTGGTAGGCGAACCTCAGTTTTAATAAAAATAAAGTTTGGTTGACCATAACATAAAATATTTTGATAAAATAAACGACAGACCAACTTCAGGTTCAATAAAAAAAACTTAACCCAAGTTTATACCATATAAATAAAATGTTTTGATAAAATAAAACTCAAACTTTTTGATAAAATAAAACTCAAACCAACTTCAGGTTCAATAAAAAAAAACGTAACCCAAGTTTATAAATTTTTTCTCTAGAACACAAAACCCAATACGCCGGCCAACAATTGACCAAATCACCAATGAGATCTTGAAATTCATAATGTGACAACACCAACTCCTGCATGAATAAAATAGTGCTAACACCAACAAACCATACATAATAGGAAAAAGGTGAAAAATAATAAGAAAGGTGGGAATTAAAAGGATAAAGTTGATTATGACAAGAATGAAGAAAGTGTTGGTGGGGACAAGAAGACTAAATGGAAGGTAAAATTCTCATGTAAATGTTGTGGAAGAGACCATATTACACATTTGTTCCCTAGAATGACGAGGCCTTGAAGTTGATCACATAGAGCCCAACAATGTTGATGGATCCCCTTTCACATAATCAAAACATGACTTCGAGGAATCCAACCACTGAAAGTGGGTCTAGTGGGACTCAAAGCCCTCTATCCCTAGATGGTGATCATGGTTTCATTGATATGATTTAGATTATTCATGTTGTGACCTATTCACGTGACTATGGTCCTTCACAACCGAATTTGGGGAAAGATCCCATTGCAGATTGATAAACCCTAGTCTATACCATGCATGCCAAAAGGAGTCCTTAAGCACTCAAAGCACAATTCTAATTCTCGGACCACCCATAACTATTATATTGTGGATAATCTAGGACAAACGATGTGTGAAATGTCGGTTTTGGAGGTGCTCCAGACGTGCCGTACATGAAGGAATTCTTTAATGGTTTCTTTGGGAGATCGTGATTTAAGTAGCCTGAGGATGATCATATTTCAGACGACTGATGTCTTACCTCACTTTCCTTACCATGTGGCTTTTCAAGTCCATGTGGAGTGTCTAAAAAACACCATCAAATGCACAATTATTGATGAAGGTGATTCAATACCAGCCTTGTCTTTGTCTTGATGGAAGGGTCTTAGATCTCCCCAATTGTCTCAATCTATGACTATGTTGACAACATTTGATGGTCACTAATTTAGACCGCACTACACTATTACTTCTCTTTGGGTCTAGTTTGGAGGGAAGACTATGTTAGTTGGGGTCGAGGTGCTTGTTGGACCCCTTGAGTACAATATTTTACTGGTTCGGAACTATATTTATGCCATGAAGGTGATCATATCATCTATGTTTTGTGTTGTATCATTTCCTCACGAAGGCAGAATCATGACAATCAATCAATTATAATTCACTAATTCTAGTTCCTCTGCATCGTCGGGACCTATGGTCATGGTTATTGAGAATTATCAGATGGAAGCTAAAAAAGTTGGTGTCGAGATGTATCTGTATCTTATGGGACACTTTAACTTTTTGGTGCCAATTTTGTCTATTGATTCCACTTCCAATGGTGGTCTATCATCTCCGAGTCCGGGCCCATTTCATACTTTGTACTTGAGTGATCCTAGGACTCTCCCTTCTCTAGTTGAATATGGTGAAGGACACCCATCCTCCGAAATGGCTATGTTGTTGTTTGAAACAAAGGTCATTTTTCAAGCTTCATATGAAACTGTTGTAGACATTGAACTTTCCTCTTTGGGGAAAAAGGAGGGAGATCTTGTACTACTTCTCACTTTGCAAATCCACACAAGTTGCTCACATGATTGTCTGGATGATACTTTTACCATAGATGAAGTGATTTTCAAGACCATGAGTTGTACTGAAAGGCCTTTATAGGTCCTACATTATATACCTTCTTCCTTAGTAGAGATTGAAAGGACTGAGCATGAATAAAATTGATCGACATTAGGTGAGGAAGCTGATAACCTTGTGATCCCTTTGAATGAGTATGGTCTATATGTTGAAGGGAACACAAAAGATATTTTTCCTACCATCCCGATGAATCCTTGAGATCCTTCTGTTTTTTAATTTGAGACTTATCTGGACAACCTCATTATGCACTCTCGCAAGATAATAGATTATCCATCTCACTTTCGACTTTTGTTTGAAATAGGCAAGCACCTATTGTGATTTATCATTTCTATGGTTGAATATTGGTCGACCATTTAACGATTGAGGAAATACTTCATTTTCCTCATTCACACTCAATGAACTATGTTTGAGCGTCTAGCCTCAACTGAAACTTTTTACATTAGTGTATATATTTTGGTTTTACCTACCAAAATTTTATATCTTCACTCTAGTCGTTTATCCATCTCCATATATTTTTTGAGCTTTATGGACTAATGTTACAAAGTGAGGATTTTTTGTGGAACAATTTCTTCAGGTGGTAAGGGATTGTGCCTAGTATGATCGTGCCTTTGACATCTATATCTCGTCACTGGCATATAGGATAAGATTTCACTCTGCTTGCACCATTGCATTGTACTATGACCATGTCACTTAGACCATAGGTACAAACCATCTTCTTAATGACACAAAACCTCCCACCTGCTTCCTTAAGTGTCTTTATGTAAGAAATATATATTTTCTGGTCATGGGTACCCTAGTTAGATCTTTTCTTGCAATTTGGTGCCCATGTTGATCCTCCTAATTAGGTCTGGGAGTCCCTTGTAGTCCCTCCATGAATTCAAATAGAAACTTCATTTTCTTTCTTATCTTTTATGCTGGCCATCCCTTCAGGGACTCCCAGTGAAATCAAGTTGTAAATGCATCGCATGCGTATGCTTGCCTTATTGAGCTTAATGCCGACTCCCTGCTTCAATATTATAAGACAAATTTCCTGAGCTTGTCTCAATTCTAGCTAAGCAGATCCTATTTTTTATTCTTTGCAACTTGATCACCCCTCACCCAAGATGAAACATTCCCCCAAATGTATTTATCTTACACATGCTTCCTTGCATTAAGCATAGGTATGTTCCACTGCTTGGAACTAGTTTGCTTGACTGTGACACTTGTTTCCTCTTTGTTGTACCATAAGTAAATTTTGTTCTTTTTCAAGCTTTATAATATGAAAAATACCAAAGAAAAAAAACATAAAAATCCAGACAGGAAATTATATTATCTTATATTGGTAGTTATCATGTTTCCTTCAAACATAGCACAGTTTATGAGTATATTCATCATGGGTCAAGTTTCTTGTATGACCTTAGTAGATGTACTCATTATTCAAAGTTTTCTCCATTAACGTGTTAATGTTACAGTCCCCATGGATCCTCTATTGATGCCTCCTATGTCACATAGTTTTCCCAACTTGCAGATTTGAGTCTACGCTGCCTAAGTGTCACTATCTTCCTCATGCTCTTGTTCAAAGGAAGAATTTATCCTAATTCATCCACTCCTTAGTTATCATGACTTTGCATGTCATCCATTCCTAGTACATCATGTATGTTTGGTCTTGTTATCCACTAAGTTGCACTTAGGGGATTTTTCAAGTGAGCCACCAAGGATCAAAACAAATCACTTGTTCTTACTCAGTGCTCAGAAGTTCCATGGTTTCATCAAGGCCAATTGTAGCCTCTTTTGGATGTTCACACCCTTTCAAGGGAATTGTAATAAATGACATAGCATGGGGTTATTTTATGTAAAAGTATTGGCCTTCTTAGAATTGGTCATCAAGGTCATCATCCTTGAGTGTTTTTTCCCTTGTTAATTATATGACGTTTTTTAAAGCGAAATATAATTTTCAAGTTTTTTCACTCAAAATCCTCCAAAGTCGGGATGGTGAGTTTGGTAAAAAAATTCTCACAAAGGTTATTAAAGCCTAGGGTCTTTGTATTATACCATTCTAGTCATGTATCTAGGGTTTTGTGAACATCCGATAAGTCGCCCCTAGGATTTTTTAATTTTTAGTTTTTTAATAAAATCATCGATAAGGAGTATTTTAATTGTAATATTTCAAAAGGTCATAAAATTGGGCCTAGGGATCCAATGTGGTCATGGGGATGCTCATTTTTGGACCCAAGGACCTAACTTAACCCCTAAACCCACTTTTGAGAGTCAAATTGGTAATTTTCAATTATTAGTTTGTATTTTCTCTCCAAAATGGCTCAGAGGGTCAAATAAATGGGAAAATTGGAGAAAATCCAATCCCTAAATCAAAGGAAGCTTGTCTAGGACTTGTCTCTGAGGTGTCAAATTTGTTGAGAATATTTTATGGGAAATTTATGAGCATATAGGAGCATCTCCAACCATTAAAGGAGGGGATCTAACTCACTTCCACAAAAGGGGGGCGAATTCACTCATGGAGGGTGGTTCTGCCACTTGGATGAAGTGGTTAGAGGATATAAATGCTTCCAAAACCAAGTGGGATACCTCAATATAGGTGGCAGCCATTCATTCCAACACTCAGGCCCTCCTCCCACCATTTTCTCAACCCCCAAAACACCTCACACTTGTCAAATTCGTCCCCTTGGGGTTTGAACTTCTTTTTTGCTATAAAAGCAGGGTTCTCCTCCTTTGTTGAGGATGGATGCAAGAAACCTTTGCTATTTTGTATTTTTTATACTTGATGAATAAAATTTCAGACTTTCGAGGTCTATTCGGTGTTATGAGATGAATGGTTGCAAGTATTGAGGTGATATTGTTAAAATTATGAACTGTTTCTTCTTTTTTGCTTAAAATTGCTATTAGATCTAGCTTAGAAGGTCATCCTAAGGCACATAGAGTAGGAATTTACTGTTATAACTTTTTACTGGTATTTTGATCTCAAGAGATAGGAGAGTAGTTGTTCATACTCAGTTGTATTTCAACTCTTTCTCATTTCTTGTTTTTGAGTACACTAGATCTAACTCTTTTTATATAGGGATTTCTCATAGATTTGTTTTGCAGGTTATTTTTTCAAAGGAGGATTTGAACTCAGTTGTATCTTCTTCTTCTTATTTAATAATCTATCAAGTTTCATCTTATTTCTACAGGGTCTCCAAATTTTCCATAAGAAGATCAAGCAAGGCTTGAAGTTGCTCTTCATCTTCTCAAAGCATTTCTCTCTCCTTTGTCCGGTTACTTAGATTGAATATGGAAATTTGATAGGTCTGATTTAAAATTCTGATATTTTCAATCTACTCATTTAGAAAACCATATAATTTAGATTTACAAATGCATAAAAAAGAATCATCTTTTACTAAATCTAAAGTTATCATTTCAGTGCTCTAAAAACTAGTAATTTTTTCCAATCTTTTGCAAGTACTGAATTTAGTTTTAGTTTTTATATTTTATTTATTCATTCCATCACATTATAATAATTTAACTTGCTGTTTTTTAAACAGGTCCAAATAAAAAAAGGAGGAATCTCTGCTCAAAATTCGAGTTTCGGGTCTCTCGGGACACCAAAAAACCCCAATTTTCCCCTCTTTCGCATTCCTGTTCACTCCATAAAGTTGTATAAGTATTTAGACCTGTTTTATGGGGCCTAAGACATATTTTAATTTTATTTTTCTTATATTTTAATCATAATTAATAAATAAAGAAAGTGGGTTACACAACACCCACACTTCATCCCCATTGGGGGGATTGGTAGTGTCTCTTTCGTCGTTTCATTTTTTCTAACAATCACATGCACACAATCCGCCTTCTTGAAAGGTTTTATAGATTAGTTATTATTTTCTTTCCCATCTTTTAATTTGTTTAAATAATTTGCTTCCCTTGCTCGTTGCCACAAAGTATGCTCCCTCCACCAACCAAAGGCTTCTTGTCGATTATTAGTGGATAATCAGAAAGTGACACATAGCTTGTGGATTCTTTTAGAATTTAGTTTTTACTTTTGTTGCCACAATATTTTTTCTTCAATACAATTGGAAAAAACATTTTTCCATTCCGGTGTATGCTCTTTCCCATCGCAGGTTTTCTCTGAGCTTTGGGATAATCAAAAGTAGAAATGTGCACTGATCAATTATTCACATCTAAATAATTAACTCACAGTAATAAAATCAACAACCTTCGAAACATTGTGCAAATTCGGCACATCGCCTTTTGACATTATTGGGCAGATTTATCAAAGGAAGCGGGAACCACTAAATCATGACCTTGAGATATAGTTAGGCTACACCTTTGTTGGTGTAGTGTTGAACACCTTCTTAGAGACTCCGATTCAGCCCACATTTCCAAGTGAGGAACCAATTTTTTCGTCTTTCCGGACATGTTCTCAGTACTTCATAAGTATATCGAGGATCCCCTTTCCCTTAAATCAACTCATCTTTAATAATTAAAACTGACCAAGACACATTGCAAAACATTTCCATTTCAGCAGCAATTTTGACTCCATTTGGCACTAATCTAAGTACACAACAATCTTATTTTCATTTGATTATCGGTTTTGTCAATTTTAATATTTATACACTCATTTTATATGTTGTTGAATGGTTAAACTATTTTGCATCAATATTGCGACAGAAATGTTTACCAAAAACTCCTAAAAACAACTTAATTTTATCATTAACAACTAAAATATAAATATCCTTAGTTGAACTCTTTCTTAGGGACCACCCCCGTTGGCTTCGTTAGGAGTTTGTCCTAAACGGAGGATTCAAGATCAAGTGGCAGTACTTGACTCGAGACTTGCCCCCAAGGACACACCTAGCAGCTTGAAGATTTCTATTGTGCTTAACCCCCAGGTGTGTGAAAGGCGGCAACACTTTTGGCGCCATTGCCGGGGATAAATCTTTTTATTCCTGGGTTACGAATTTCTTCTTTTTTTTTTTTTTTTACCTTGTTTGATGAATGATTAGAGTAGATATTTGATTCTTTGTCTGGCGACTCCACTAAATTTTTTTCCTTTGTACAAAGAAAAGTAAAAAAGAGAATTTTTTGTGAAAGATTTATGATGCATATTTTTCTTTTCGCATGGCGACTCCATTGGGGGGATAAAACCCTTGTTTCTCACAAAAATTGTTGAGATTTATTGTATGTAGGTGAGATCATGCAAATAGTAAAATTTTAAAGCTCATTATTTTCACAGCTCCATGGTTATATCAAATGCTTACTATTGAGTAAGAAGTATGGATGAGGAAAGAGCTCGGATTTCCAGTAAATATACTTCCATTAACTTCTCAAACATCCCAGGATTCCCTAATTATCACAATGATGAAGATATATCTGATCATCTACCTATATTTTGTGGAAATAACCATGCAGAGGTCTGACATTTCATATCTTTCCTTAAAATTCTTGTTGACTTCAATGTTTTGTATGAAGATAATATGATTGAAATGTTTGTCAGTACTCTACGAGGAAATGCCTATGAATGGTATCTCAATTGTATTCCAAATAAATGTATTACTTCCATTTCAAGCTTCCTTAGAATATTCTTGAGGCAGTGGCATATAGGAGAGACTACAGTGGAAGTTTTAGACAAGTTCCTGGAAGGGTTCCTTTATGCTTCTTTTCCCTGGATAGAGTATCATGAGGAAGACCCTAAATTACCTCATCTCGTCAGGATAGGAAATGATAGATATTGGGTTCTACCTCCAATAGATCACAATGAAGAAGAAATCCATGATGACTCCATTGAGTTTGTGCATGAAGAGCCATTAAGTGAAAATATTATTGAAGACCCTCCTCATGTCACCTCAACAAAGAATGTTGATGATTGGGAATGATTTCATGATTATTTCAGTGATGATGATCAAATTTGAACTCCAGATCTACCTCAAGATGAAACCATTACAAAATCTTATAATGAAAATTATGATGAAAGCTCTAATGTGCATGATGGCACTACTAATTTTTCTCCATATAATGATAATAGTATAGAAGGTTTACTTCCTTGTGACCATTTTTCTAAAGAAGATGAGTATGAAGACGAGGACAAGTATATCCTGGATCATGATACAAGTGACGAAGACTCCCTTATTTCCAACAAAGATGATGATGAAGATTCCTGGACACTTATTGAAAATCCAATTTATGACATGTCTGAGGAGGAAAATAATAAACCAAAAAATTTTGATGGTTTTGTTGATAGTATTTTCTACAACCTATCTAACGGAGGGAGTTTTGAGTCTCTTGATGGTTTTACCGAAGAACCTATTTGTGAGGTTTTAAAAGGAGAGAACATGGATCTTGTGGCCTTGGGAAATTTTTTTATGGAAGAGGAGCATGCAGGAAATCCATATGATCAGTTTGAGCCATATATCAATGTCAATAATGAAGACAAAGAGAAGAAATACATACAATAATTTGATACCAGTGATGAGGAATCTATCACATCCGACATATATGGGGAGGATGACTATTGGACTAGTATTGGAAATCAAACCTATGAGACTTTTGAAAATATGTTTGAAAATCCCATCTATGATATGTCCAACAAGGAGAGTGTCTACTCTGTGACTTGTGAAAGTTGTAAAGAAGAGCAATAAGAGTTTTCATATGATCAATCAGAACAATACTTGAGTGTCTTAAATGAAGACTTGGAGAAGCAATATAGTGAAGAGTCAAATTGGGTGCGACTAATTGAAGATTTTTTCCATCCATCATCTTCACATGTAGATGTTCCTCATGATTTGGAGCATTTTTGGGTTTACACAAAGAATTATCAGCAGATAATCACTTTTGATGAATATGATGACCTACCTCATCATATAGATATTTACATCAATCCTATCCAATATTGGATAGAAGAAGCTTGCAAGAGGAATTTCCAATTTGGGAAGCAGTTTGATGACCTCCTACATGATTATAATATCCCGTCCAACCTTCACATCTTGATGTTTCATACAGGTTTGCATGTCTTGAATAATGTTTCCTTGCTTTGGCTGGTAACCAAAGATAAGGAAAAAATTTCTTATATAAATGAAATGATTAGGTGGCTACATTGGATTTTCGATTACACCTAACCTTTTATATTATGTTTAGAGTAGGAAAACAAGATTTTTAAAGTGGGCATTTACTTTTTGCATTTTCCTTCTGCACGTAGGAATACATAAATTTTTAGCTAAGCTTTGTCATTATTTTGAATAAAGTGACTTATGGTTCATTTGGTTTTATATAAAACTTGTACTACTAAGGTTTTCTTGTTAAGTTGAAATGTTTTTACAGGTTATATAATCCATAGATTCTGGTGTTCTCATATCCTCTCCTTTCCTAAAGACTAGATCGAGCACACACCCCATAGTTCGAGCCAAATGTTATCCACTAAGTTTCACTTAGTGTATTTTTCAAGTGAGCCACCAAGGATCGAAACAAATCACTTGTTCTTACTTAGTGCTCAGAAGTTCTGTGGTTTCATCAAGGTCAATTGTGGCCTCTTTTGGATGTTCACACCCTTTCGAAGGAATTGTAATAAATGTCATAGAATGAGGTTCTTATATTTAAAAGGCTTGGCCTTCTTATAATTGGTCATCAATGTCATCATCCTTGAGTGTTTTTTCCCTTGTTAATTATATGATGATTTTTTAAGCGACATATAATTTTCAAGTTTTTCACTCAAAATCCTCCAAAGTTGGAATGGTGAGTTTGGTAACCTTTTTCTTAGAAAGGTTATTAAATCCTAGGGTCTATGTATTATACCATTCTAATAATGTGTCTAGAGTTTTATGAACATTCGATAAGTCCCCCTTGGGATTTTTTAATTTTTAGTTTTTTAATAAAATCATCGATAAGGTGCATTTTAATTGTAATATTTCAAAAGGTCATAAAATTGGGCCTAGGGATCCAATTTGGTCATAGGGATGCTCATTTTTGGACCCAAGGACCTAAGTTAACCCCTAAACCCACTTTTGAGAGTCAAATTAGTAATTTTAAATTATTAATTTGGATTTTCTCTCCAAAATGGCTTAGAGGGTCAAATAAATGGGAAACTTGGAGAAAATCCAATCCCTAAATCAAAGGAAGATTGTCTGGGACTTGTCTTTGAGGTGTCAAAGTTGTTGAGGTTATTGTATGGGACATTTATGAGCATAGAGGAGCATTTCCAACCATCAAAGGAGGGGCTCTAACTCACTTCCACAAAGGGGGGGCGAATGCACTCATGGAGGGTGGTTTTGCCACTTGGATGAAGTGGTTAGAGGAGATAAAGGCTTCCCAAACCAAGTGGGATACCTCAATATAGGTGGAATCCATTCATTCCAACACGCAGACCCTCCTCACACCATTTTCTCAATCCCCAAAACATCTCACACTTGTCAAATTCGCCCCCTTGGGGTTTGAGCTTCTTTTTTGCTATAAAAGAAGGGTTCTCCTCGGCCTTTGTTGAGGATGTATGCAATAAACCTATGCTATTTTGTATTGTTTCTATTTGATGAATAAAATTGCATGGTTTTTAGGTCCATTCGGTGTTATGAGATGAATGTTTGCAAGTATTGAGCTGATATTGTTAAAATTCTGAATTGTTTCTTCCTTTTTGCTTAAAATTACTATTAGATATAGCTTAGAAGTTCATCCTAAGGCACATAGAGTATGCATTTACTATTTTAATTTGATTAATGGTATTTCAATATCAATATATAGGAGAGTATGTGTTCATACTCGGTTGTATTTCAACTCTTTCTCATTTCTTGTTTCTGAGTAAACTAGTTCTAACTCTTTTTATGCAGGGATTTCTCATAGATTTGTTTCGTAGGTTACTTTTTGAAAGGAGGATTTGAACTCAGTGGTATCTTATTCTTCTTTAATAATCTCTCAAGTTTCATCTTATTTCTACATGGTCTCCAAATTTTCCATAAGAAGATCAAGCAAGGCTTGAAGTTGCTCTCCATCTTCTCAAAGCATTTTTCTCTCCTTTGTCTGGTTACTTAGATTGAATATGCAAATTTGATAGATCTGATTTAAAAGTATGATATTTTCAATATAATCATTTATAATATCAGATAATTTAGATTTAGAAATGCATAAAAAAGAATAATCTTTTACTAAATCTAAAGTTGTCATTTCAGTGCTCTAAAAACTAGTAATTTTTTCCAATCTTTTGCAAGTACTGAATTTAGTTTTAGTTTTTATATTTTCTTTATTCATTCCATCTCATTACAATAATTTAACTTTCTGTTTTTTATGAGTTCCAAAGAAAAATAGGAGGAAGCTCTGCTCAAAATTTGAGTTTTGGGTCTCCAGGGACACCAAAAAAACCCAACTTTCCCCTCTTCTTCTTTCCCCTTCACTCCATAAAGTTGTATAAGTATTTAGACCTTTTTTATGGGGTCTGAGACATATTTTAATTTCAATTTTCTGATACTTTAATCATAATTAATAGATAAAGCAAGTGGGTTACACATCACCCACACTTCATCCCCCTTGGAGGGATTGGTAGTGTCTCTTTCGTCCTTTGTTTTTTTCTAACAATCACATGCACACAATCCACCTTATTGAAAGGTTGTATAGATTAGTTATTTTTTTTCTTTCCCATATTTAAATTTTTTTAAATTATTTGCTTCCCTCACTCGTTGCCACGAAGTATGCTCTCTCCACCAACCAAAGGCTTCTTGTCGATTATTGGTGGATGATCAGAAAGTGACACATAGCTTGTGGATTCTTTTAGAATTTAGTTTTTATTTTTCCTACCACAATATTTTTGCTTCAATAAAATTGGAACAAACATTTTTCCATTCCGGTGTATGCTCTTTCCCATTGCAGGTTCTCCCTAAGCTTTGGGATAATTAAAAGCAGGAATGTGCACTGATCAATTATTCACATCTAAATAATTAACTCACAGTAATAAAATAAACAACCTTCAAAACATTGTGAAAATTTGGCACATCACCTTTTGACATTGTTGGGAAAATTTCTCAAAGGAAGTGGGAACTGCTGAATAGTGACCTCAAGATACAGTTAGGCTACACCTTTGTTGGTGTAGTGTTGAACACCTTCTCAGAGACTCCAATTCAGCCCACATTTCCGAGTGAGGAACCAATTTTGTTGTATTTCCGGACATATTCTCAGTAATTCATAAGTATATTGAGGATCCTCTTTCCCTTAAATAAACCCATCTTTAATAATTAAAACTGACCAAGACACATTGCAAAACATTTTCGTTTCAGCAGCAATTTTGACTCCATTTGGCACTGAGCCGAGTACACAACAATATTATTTTCATTTGATTATCAGTATTGTCAATGTTAATCTTTATACACTCATGTTATATGCTGTTGAATGTTTAAACTATTTTGCATCAGTCTTGCGACAAAATTATTTACCAAAAACTCCTAAAAACAAATTAATTTCATCATTAACAACTAAAATATAAAGATCCTTAGTTGAACTCTTTCTTAGGGACCACCCCCCTTGGGTTCGTTAGGAGTTTGGCCTAAATGAAGGATTCAAGATCAAGTGACAGTACTTGACTCGAGACTTTCACCCAAGGACACACCTAGCAGCTTGAAGATTTTTGTTGCGCTTAACCCCCAAGTGTGTGAAAGGAGGAAATAGGTCCTACCTGGAACTCTAGGCCTACTTTCATCATTGTTAGGTTACCTTTAACTAAACATATGGCATATCACCATTGTTCATTGACTGAGTAGTTCCCATTATGTTCAATTACAAGAAATCTATTCACACATTAGGATTCATGTCATGTATTAGATTCCATTAGACCCTATTGTTGGTTTCCTCACCTATTTAAGTGGTTCTCATCATTGGATGCTATTCTGAGGGTCTCTTTCACATGCTACTTGCATTAGATATGCATGAGAGACACACATGGTTACTAGTTCATGTACATATTTTTCATATGAGTTCTTCAAAATCATCTAACCTTGCTGAGTAGCTCATGTTGGTTAATGGGAGATGCCTTAATGCCCTCCTCCCAGTGGATTCCACTCCATCGAATTCAAATCATTTATTTTGGAATTGGGATCTAGAGCCAATTGAGTGCCTTGAGACTTGTAGTCATCAAGGGTAGGTTCTCTAACTATCAATAGATTGGGAATACATTAATGTCCCTTGATTGATGGATTATTCAATTTTTTGACCTCAACACCTCTATTCGCACTTGTTGAATGCACTCGATACCTTGATACCTATTTTTACCATCGGTGGGTTTTCTCGTGTCTGTTAACGGTATACATCAATGGACGATAATAAGACAATGTTTCATCATGTTTGACCTGAACACCTTTGTTCACATGACGGGACATGTACCATCAATGATTTGTGTAAAATACCCCAGAGTATGGCAGCATTCCATTGATGATACTACCTTTCTCATGACAGTACCTATTAGTTCTCATACCAAAGCAGTGTACCTTATCATGTACCAAATATTTTCATTCAGTCTGGATACCAGAATCCACTATGTGTTGTAGGTGGTTGTGACCATTTATGCCATATTTCTATTATTCATATTTATGTCCATTATACTTATATGTATCTGGGACTGCTTTATATACTCAATCTTTGTAGTCATGTATACATAGTTATCATTGTATTATGCTGACGAGTGGCTAGTTCTTTCACTTGGATATTCACTACTTCACTTCCAAGACTATTATAATGCATTTCAACCATCGTGTACCCATCCTAGCTCACAAATTAGGGATAATATGTTATATAATGATTTGCCACACCTTATGCATCATGCCTTGATGGCCTTCCCTTTTTCCTATGCATACTGACTATACCCCCTTACTTAGTATAGCTTCAATGATTCAGTATAACCCTAAAAAGGACACTTTTGGAGATACATGTGGGTCAAAAGTTATACATCTCACATATACGTAGCTTGCACCATTACAACCTATGTACATCGGGTTTTGTGCTAAAAAACAAAAAATATTTGTAGTTTTTCTCATCAAGTAACAAATAGCTTAATCCTTGACATTCTATATGCCTGGAAACACTCTGATTTGACCCTATTTAAGGTTGTTGGTGTGGATGATGTCGATGTCAAAAGGGTTGATGCTTTTGGGTGAAATTTTACCAGTTTTTGTTGGACAAGTCAGAAGTAGATAATTTTTCCAAAAATGTCTTATGAGCCTTACATTCAGATGTATCATTCCATGATGAATTGTGGTAATCACACCATTTCTTGGCAAGAGGTTGTTTACTGCATTCCCTCTTGTCTTTGATAGAGTTATTTTTTCCATGGCCTTGCTTTGGAGGGGTTGGATGGGAAGGGTGTCTTGACATGTCAGAGTCGGCTGATGACTTCTTATTGGATGTTGGTCTTGTTGGCTTAGTCATGAAGCATGCTTTTTCTTTCTATTTGGCTTGAAGATTACTGCAATAATGGAATGCATCTACAAGAACCCTTCTAGTTATAAACTCCATCTCTTGTTGAAAGTGTGGGGAAAATCCATTGACATACTTCAAAACAAGAAAATTATCTTCTTCTTGAATTCCAACTCTAGCCATTAGTTGATAGAACTCATATGTGTAACTCTGCATAGACTGGCCTTTCCACTACCTTGGCTGCTGCCACTTCTTATACTGTTGTTCAATGTACTTGGGTGGGTATAAATCCTTCCGGACATAGTCAACAAATTTCTCCCATGTGTCTATGGGGTCTTCGTCTTTCTCCATATTTGTCTATAGGTTCTCCCACCAGCAGTGCATAGAGGTCGACATCTTTAAGGATGCAACGTTGATATTTTAAACTTCTAAGAGTTGTTTCACAGAGTAATAGGATTCCACTTGTTGTACCCAATTGTCTATGGATTCTGCGTCAATATTTCCTTCTAGATTTGTTATTTCCAAGTTATTTGCACCTTGAATGGACCAATTTTTTCAAATTTGGATGTTGTTGAGAATCCTCTTCATGTCGAGGTGAATCGCTTGAGAATCTCATCAAACTGGGTGAACATTTTGGTTTCTTGTCAAGATAGTGCTTTCTCTGTAAGTTTCCCTGTCTCGTTAGTTACATGTCTATTGTTTGTTTCTTCAACCATATTTAGTCTAGTGGTGCGAGTAGATAGATACTCCGAAGTCAAAGGTAGTGTCTGCTCTGATTGATTAGTTTGTGATCATGTTTGAATAGGCATAATTTAGGTAACCTTGATAGAAGTGTCTACACACAGATTAAGCACGAACAAGATCTGATACCAGTGATCCGGGTGCCCCAAGTGCATGACAGGGTCAACAGTTTGATTGTATGAATCGAGTACTATTATGACAGAATAATATTAATAATAAGCAAAGAAAGAAATACACTCCACATAGAAACATACACACACACATAGACAATATGAAACAATTCAACCAATCTTTGCTACTTTATTAATGGTCTATTACTGCCTCATATTACAATAATGTACATACTTAAATAGGTTGCTACAAACACTTGGGTTGACTTCCTATTACGTTCAATAGAAGTTGGAACGGTTCCAGAAGTTCAACCTTTATAGACGACTAGAAGAAAAAGAGATAATATGTCGTAGTTCGTAGGTCGTCGATGTCGACAATGCATGCCGAGGTATCGAGTCTATCGAATTCAACATTGAACCTATCAACGTCGTTTCGAGGTGCAGAACTTGTCAAAGTCGATGTTGGCACCCATAGTCTCTGACAAACAATGCCAACTACTTGGTGGATCAACATCACAAGGTTTGTTGACTTACATTTTTATTCAATACCAAAATAAGCTTTCCACCCTCCATTGATCCTTTTCTTGATTTTGTAGTTCCAGTTAATCTTATGATGGACATCAATCCTAGGATACTTGTAGGAAGTCACTTCATTCAAGTTGCTATTATCATATAAAAAAAGGGCCTACGAGATTTTATTAAGCTTTATCAACATAACTTTGGTTTTATCTGTACTGATAGTCATTCCCATACCAGAGAAAAATCCTTGAAAATTCTTAATTGCATATCAAGATCGGAGGGACATCTTACCAGAAGAAAAATACCATTATCATAAGGAAGGAGGATGATGACAATTCCTACTAATTTTTTGCCAGTGCAATCTTCCTCTATTAAACAACCTTCTAACTTATCATTGTATATACCAAAAAGGGTAGGGGAGAGGGGGTAGTCTTGCTTAACTCCTATATTATAATTAATATCTTCAAACCAACCCTTAGCTTTCTTAAATTTGGTAATGACATTCTCGTACAACCTTGTTGCAGCAGCTCTTGACTCGAAAGGAACCTTTAACTCTTCTAATATTTTCCACAAGTTATTTCTAAGAACTATATAGAAATATTTCCCAAAGTCCACAAAGTAACAAAGGATATTGATCTTTTAATTGTGGCATTACTCTGCAATGATCATCAGAGTAATGAGGTGGTTTATGCTAGAATGATACCTTCTAAAACCAGATTTCCCATTAGCTCTTTTACCTCGAATTTCTAGCCATATGTTGATCTTATTTTCCAAAATAATACCATATAATGACTAAGAGAGAGATAATCATTACTTCATTACAATATTTATTTAATATTAAATTTGTAACTTATTTATATTGACTAAAACATATTAATAAATTATTAAAATTATTTTAAAAAACGTATCTTTGACCCAACCCAAAACAATTTGTTCTTATTAATCTCTTTAAGCCATTTTAATATTTATGTAACGTTTTTTTTATTGTACACTCATTAATATCGTTGTTTGATGAATAGATTGTTTGTTGATACAATAATAGAATGCAGTTTAGAAAAAATCATTTGCCTAAGACAACATTTTTAAGGTCCTATTTACATGCATAAAATGACTTCTAGAAATAATGATTACCCAAATGTTTTAAAATTTTGCTCAAGAAAATACATACTTATGAATCTTTAGAAATCACCTGATACATATCATATGTAAACAAGAGTTGCTTAGGGGTAATGTCCCTGTGCTTGTGCTTTTAGCTATTGAAGATATATTACTTAAAAGAAGAAGAAGCTATAAATGCATTTATTAAGTTCCCATTTTCCCATTTTCTTTGTAAGAAAGAAGAATACTATCTAGCTATAACACATTAAAAAATATGTGAAATTTTAATCTCTGTTTTTCTAACATTTTGCTGGATGCAAAAAAGACTATGTAAAATTTGAGAAAATGCCATATTAGAATCTATTTCAATGTAAAAATGGTTTATGAAAATACCATGATATTTTAAGCAAATGAACATTTAAAGATGCACCAATTTATATAAATGTAATCAATGGATGAATGGGAAAATTAATGAACATTGTTTTTTATGTTCATGTACATGTTTCATATCCTACATCAGCATAGGCTCTTGTTTCATATACTATATATGAGTAACAAACTTTATATATATATGGGGTATAGACTAAGCCCAATGAATATAGTTTCAAGTCATTTTATAATTTTTCATTGTTATATATATATATGGTATAGACTAAACCCAATAAATATAGTTTCAAGTCATTTTATGATTTTTCATTATTTTTAACAATGAAATTGCAATTGTAATAAAAACATATTCTTGAAACTTCAAAACAGATCGATTATGTCAAATTCAAATTCAATTGTTTTCCCCATAAACCAGTTGACAAATCTGAGCTAAGTGAATATTTCTTAGCATCTTGGGTTGACTGACTGATGGCTTCCAATCAACAATCATGTTCTAAATCTAAATCGGGGTTGACCCTCCAATGTCTCAATAACAACAAATCTTGTGACTTAGAATAAAATTTTGGCCATATCATATATGCACTCAGAAAAAAGAATAGATATGAATTGAGGTTGACAAAAGTTGAAAAGGAATCTAACTTCTACCATCATCCTATCATTATATACATTTTTAAAATAATTTTCAAGCCATAATTTCTTAAGGTGGAGGCTGCTTCCAACATATAATCTTAGTTTTTAGCTCTTTAGAAACCATACGAGGGAAATCTTGGATGGTATTGTCACTCAGAATCCTAAGAGAATCCGAAATGGAATATTTTTATTTCTCGAAAAGAATATAATAGAGGTGAATTATTGAATTGAGAGATTCCCAAATTGTGTATTGTTTGCAATATTATCAAAAGAATCCATGACAGTTCATGGTGAATATAGCTTCAATTGTCATTTAAATCCAGTTATCATGAATTTACTAAGATTGTGGGGTTTTCTAAAATGGATCACATTTAGATTTAATGCTAACTACTTACATGAATTGCAAGAGCGCTTGGGAAAATGAATTAGAGGAATTCTATTAAGATGGAAAGTTCAAGTCAAAGTACCAAATATATACAAACTTATAAGGGAAAAAAATAAGAGATATGAATATACTTTAAGAGGAATGGTTTTCTCTAATTATTATGAACTATTATTTAAAAAGTAATTTCTTTAGTGGTAACCATCACCAATAACATAAGGCATGAAACCAAATCAAAAGAGTTTGTAGGCATTATTTTCTTTGGAGGATCATGAATCAACTTGTTTTTTTTTCTCGATTTGGACAAAGTTAGAGCTTAAGCTTACCTCCCTATTTAATAGGGACATACATTCACATTGTGGATTGGGATAATTGAGCCAATTGTTTGGTAATGAAAGGTAAAATTCCATTTGAGAGGCTTATCCTTCAGGGTGTCTATTCTTCACAAAGAGGCAAAATATAAGAGCCCCTTTGAAATTTGACAAGCAAATGACCACATGAAAGGATGTGACATCTTCAATGTTGATCCTTGTAATCAAACATTGCTTTCAAGACTAAAATTTGATTGATGGTCTTACCTATTTTCATATCGACAAAATCATAAAAAAAATAGGCATTCTTTACATACCAAAAAAATAATAATGTAGCCACATTTAAGAATTTCTCCAGAAAAATACCAGCCTTCTCCACATCATCTTCAAGTAATGTTCACTCAAGAATAACTTCTCCGCAGATAAATAAACACCCCTTATATTTAAAGAGTAGTAGTTTGGATGAATCTGGAGATATGAGTTGTAATCCTTTGCATCCAAGGAAACAATGAGAAGATTAGTTAGTAGTTCTTGTGTCCCTTCATCCACACAGAAGTTTAACACGTGGTATTTATCTCAACCCACGCGCCATTCAAGGTCATGATTATTACTGTCATGTTTGGATTCATATCTTTCACCAAAACTAAATCTAATTAATCATGAGGGGGAATAAGTGGGGAAGGAACATGAGTCGGGTCAGAAGCCATTAAAATCATCTGTACACAAGAAATACTAAAGATTAGAAAACATGGTGAATTGAATTTTATATGTGCTGAATTGGTAGATAAGGAGTAGAAATTAAATACCAAAGGAAATTTCTCAGTGAATTCGAGGAAAGAGCTAGAGTCTATAGTCAATGTGCATGAAACAAAATGAGAGAGAACCTAGGAGATTGAATTAAAAAACAAGGGGTTAATGTAAGCATTTGTGGGATCATGCAACAAATACGATAAAACTAATTCAATACCTACAATGCAAAGAAGGATGAATAACACCTCCCTAACAAAATGTTTGCATGCCTTAATTAAAGCAACCCAAGCCCCCATTTGTGTTTATGTGATCACATTCCAAATAGTAATGGCAAGTAATATCGATATGCACAAATTTTAAATGAATTTCCAAGATGAAAGAGATCCTAACTTGAGGCATTCATGACCTTCATGAATGGAATAATTTGCAATTCATGCCAGAACCATTGGTGTTTATAACAAACATGAGTAAAAAAAGCAAGGGAATTACAAATATTAGTCACCATGTTGGCATTTTTGGATTCTATTGTTTAGTTTTGGAATATTAATTTTGTTGATAGAAATTAAGATTTAGAGAGAAAATAATTAGACAAGTTGTCATGGGAGCACCAATTTGACCCAAATTGTTTCCTTCCAATGGCCCATGGGGCACTGCTTGGATCCTCGCCAAGGGTGAGACTATCTTGGCAGATGTCTGAAAAAATATGCCTAACCCATGGAACCTCACACTTTTATCTCTAACATAGTTCTGTACTTAGTCAATTTTCCACTTAAGTGCATATTCCAACAGGTAACACTTAAACACTTAGAAAAATACAAGAACAAGAGGCAAATGTGTGCGAGGGAGACAACCTAAGCTGGGACATGCCTAATACCCATTTACCAACATTAGTTACATGATAATTTTACATAAAATAGAAGTGGATTGCACACCTCGTAAAACATTCAAGAGCATGCCCAACAACTAGCTCAAAATACAATATCAATTGGAAATTACTCTACCAATGTCTAGGATCTACTATAGTAGTATCCATATCATGCATCTGTACTTTGATCTGAATCTCGACCACACTTTTTCATGAGTATCCCAATTTACTATTGTCCCTTGTATCCTAGCTAACCATCTTGGCACAAGCCACTATCCGTTGTGACCTTGACACTCACTTTTTCATGATGTTGTCGATCTCAACCATTTCCATCCATATGGGCACAAATCTCTTAGCCAACTGATCCCTAGAGAGTACCCACATGTATAAAATCTATCGCAGCCTTGTCCATAAGTTCCACCATGAGATTACCTAGGCACAATCCTAACTGCCTACCTGAGCCACACCATTTCCTCTCTAAAGCTAATTCTGTCGCACACCTAAGTGTTCATCCAACACTTAGGATCCACTAAGGGCACCTCACCATGAGGCTATCCTAAGGAAAAGACACACCAACCAAGGATTGGTGCATGCCTCTTATTTACTTGTGTAGTTTCCACATCCTGTCATAAAAAAACACCCCAAAACCTTCCGCGTGTGTTGTTGCAAAAGGAAAGTGCACCATCTTTTAGGAGCCACTATAGGAGGGGCATGCCCTTGTGCCTACTGTAGGCCCAAAAATAGTGCACTTGTCTAGCTAAAATTTCTAATTGCCAATTATTGGTCATTTTCCCTCCCATCCATGCTTGACATATACACTTGCATCTACACAAGAGTGACCTTTCCACACACTCACCAAGTTGACTTGTCTACAAGCATACCATGGAGTGCAAGTAGCCTAGATTCGCACTAATCGATGCCCTTGCCCACACTTTAGTGTCTCTCGTGCACGTGCACCCATACTTTTCTTCCATGCATACCCACCTTCATGTGGTGCATGCTCAACTAATGTGTCATGCCGATTGTGCTTATGGGAATGGACGTGTTGTTAGAGGAGCTAGTTGGCTCAGTCAACTAGACTCTCTAGTCGACTAATTGTAGATTAGGTCAACCTCATAGGCCGTGTTGGTTGGTTGAATCGACAAATAGTTTTTTTAACTATTTTGTAAACATATATATAGGTTGTAGAGCCGGATAGATACTCGGTTTGGTTTATTGTATAAACCCACATGTGTTCTTGAGTAATATAATATGTTATTATATCTAGCATTCTTGTCTCTTTTTTTGTTATTGTTATATGATTCTTTATGTGTATAATTGGTAACCTTGCAATATAAGTGATTACAATGTTATTTCCATTTCCGTTGGTACATATACTAATGAAATGACTATGACCAGATGATCTCAAAGTAGGAGATTAAGAATTGGTGGGAACGTAAGATTGTGAATTATTTGTAGAATTACGCCAGAAGAAACATAATGACTATTTCCCAAGTAAGGAAAAGTTTTTCTCTGAAACACATGATAAGTTTGTTAAGTCCATAGCTCAGTATTTGAAAAATATACTGGATGAAACAACCGACATGAGATAAAGAACAACAATTACTCTAGAATTTAACAAGGGGAGGCCGTACAAATTTTTTGGAGTGGTTTGAAAGAATCACTGACGAGTTCTGTGAGGAGAGAGAAAGAAATGAAAGTGTTTATGTTGATAATATCAAAGAGAGATTCTATAACAACCTTACCAAACAGTTCCTGTGTTCGTTTCTGACACTTTTGTTTAAGTTTTTTTATCAACAAGGGTGTTGGTCACATTGTTGAACCTCGTCCACTAGTAATCTCACCACCATGAAATACAAACTCGGAGGCTAAGCAGAAGGAGTGGGAGAAATTTTTTCAAGAAAGAGAGTGAGTACTTCTTAAACAAATAGACAGTTCCACCCGAGATTTCTAAAAATATTTCAGCTCGGCTATGGGGGGGTAGTTGGTCATGTTATGAAGTAGAGTAGAGAAATTCTAGTTGATTAATGAATAAAACACCAATGCCAACGATGAAAATTCGGGCCAAAAATGAGAAAAATAGAACAGTCACTCACAAATGCACTCTGGATATACATAAAATAGAACGGGAGAAGAGTAGAAAGAGAAGGGAAGAGATTAGAGAGAAAGCTATTGTTCTTCAACAAGGAAGAATGATGAATAGAGTGACAGAGTAAGAAGGAAATCCACTAGATTTGGGTCATGACTGACAAGAAGAGGGCGTCGATGAAGAATTCTCACCAATGGATGAAGAATTGTGGATAGAGCGTGGTATATCTCTCTAAGTTGAAATACCCCATATTAACACACCTCATTCCCTGAAAATTCTAGCCAGAGTGCCTAAGTGCAGGATATTTTTCAAGGATATTTAGGAATACGAGCTTGCAAATTAGGTGTATGGAATCGACTAGATGGTGAAGTAAATGATGTCTACCATCTTATAAATCATCGATCGTAGGAGGAAAATTGGGTCACTTTTCAACCCTATCCATCTAATCGCAGTATTCACCTACTCTACTCAGCTCATGAAGGAGAACCCCCCAACCAATCATAGCTTCAGATAATACGCCGAACTAGTCAAATTCACAAGTGAGAGTACCCCAGTCTCAGCAATTTACTTGGGTATATGTAAAATGGTTTGACATAAATCAACCTCTAGTCGTAAGTGGACTGAATGTTACAGAAAAATATTTCGATGGAAACGAAAGTTCTGTCGAAAATAGTTGTGTAGAAAATGCACTCACAGAAATTAATCCACCACCACCACCACCCCCTCCACCACCTGAAGAATACATAGATTGTGAAGATATGACACACATGTTTGCACACATTCCTGTCTATGAGGGTGAAGAAGATCCCAAATGACACTAGTTTGTGTGTAAGTCGATTTGGGAGGCAAATGTTGTTAATAGTGAAGATCGAGAAATGTCCCAGTTTGTTGGTGCTCTACGTAAGCGAGCACTAACGTGGTACATGGAATATACAAAAAAAACGTCGAATGCAACCAAATCCCAAATAAAACAACAGTTTATGTCATTCTTCAAAACACCAAATGCAAAACACCTTGCAACAAATAAGTTGAAGACTACATCTCAGAAACCGACTGAAACAGTTCGAGAGTATGATAAGAGATTCAAAGATCTATTGAGCCAATTGGAATATAACATAGAAGAAAAATTACTGATCCAATGGTTTGTTGCAGGACTCTTACAAAAAATCTGAATGCATATTCAACTCGATAACTTCAACACATATGTAGATGCATTAACTAAGGCGTTACAACTAGAGATGGACGAGGATTATCTAGTAAATCCTGTCAATAGTCGCATTGAAGAAAAATTGGATATTACACAGAAAAAAATGAGGGAGATAAGCCTCAAAGGACATGAAGTCTGGTGTACTAAATGATAGATATCTAGGCATACGAAAGACTACTGTCGACAGGAAGAATGCCAACAAGATATTCGGTTCATTCAGTCAAAATGATTTTGTGACATATGCCAGGAGAATGACCTACATGTGACAAAAGATAGTCCATATAATATGAAAATGAAAAATCTCACTGGTGAGCGATATGTGAAGTCAAAATCCATTCGACAACAGAATTTTAGCTAAACTTAAAAAACAGACAGAATTATTAGGAAGTTTACCAGACAAGCGTTGTCGCACAAAACAACAATAATAATGACAATAATACAAGAAATAATAATGACAGGAATGAAAAAAACAATAAAAGTTATGACGGATGAAGATATGAGTGTCGGTATGACAACAATCATCATGGGGGATTTTCAGGTCGAGGTCGATACTTCGGGAATCAAGAGAACAAACCATGCCGACCTATCTAGTTCTATACATGTTTAAATGAAGGACATAGACATGCTGAGTGTCCATACAAGGATCAAACTGATATTGATTTTTTTACAAGTTATGGTGTCGGTGATCATTCTTTGGAGGATTGCCCCACCATGCTTGAAAAAATTAATAATAAGAAAAATGGTAACATCTTGTCTAGTGTGCAAAAATGTGATGTTGTTCAAACTAAGAACTTGTAAATTGTTACTAAAAAAGGCACACCAATTGGCATGGATAACCCAAAAATAAGCAAAATAAAGATTAACGAAGATTATGCTAACCTCGCTATACAAAAACAACTATATAATGATGCATCGAACATATTCCAAGAATTAGCTGCACAAGAAGAAACTAATGATTCTCAATAGAAGATTTCCAAAAAATTAATTAAATTAATAAATACCAATGATTCTGTCGCAAAATTGATTGATTTAATTTATACTATTAAGAATAATTCTGGTGAAAAAAAGCAAGCTAAAAGCATATGTATCCTGAATCAAAAAGATAAAAATGATTCTGACCCTTTAGTCGACCTGGAAATTGAAGGTTATCACGTCTGACAAGTCATTCTTCACTTCGGATCGCAGGTAAACATTATAACCAGGGACACATGGGAACAATTGGGTAAACCTCGACTTAATGAACCTGACATATACTTAAAGTTAGCATATCAAGGATTAATTAAACCCATTGGTGTCTGGAAGAATGTCGACATGACTATCAAAGGTATCACTACAAAATTTGACTTTGAAATAATCAATCCTAAGGAAGGATCCAGTTCCTTTCCAGCTTTAGTAAGCCGACTATGGGGTCGAAAGATGAAGGCATCAATTTCATTAGACAAGGAAAGAATAAAACTTAAAGGAAATGGGAAGAAAGTGATTGTTCCAATTCATCCATCTTAAGGAGAACCATGGACGAAACCAATAGATGAAGAGGTCGATGTTTGACAGTTATACCAATATAGAATAGTGAGGATTATGTTGAACTGAACATATATGGAGAAATTCACTTAGGAAATCCAAATTCTATTGGGTATAATTCATACACATAATTATATGATTGGGAAATGGAAAATTATGAATTGCAAGCAAGGGAATGTTGGACCATCCAAGCTATTCCTAAAAAGAAAAATTGACATTTTTTCTCCGTGTCTATAATTCCTAAAATATTTGAACAAAAAATTAGAGAGTATCCATCCCTGACGCCAATGAAAAAAGAAACATCAAGTCAACTGTCACTTAGGTATAAATAACAGAAATCACTAGTCCTTCATGTAGAACAAGTTTCTAAAAATATAGGTGAACAAGGCTGAATTCAAAATATAGTCAAAACATTTATGGGACAAGCTGCTTGGTGGTGGGATACACACCAGTCAACACTACAAACATGGTCGATAGCTTCACCGTATTTTTTTGAAATATTTGTAGGAAATAAGCTAACAAATCAATCACAAATACCATTCTTTACACAAGGACATGATCTTGAAAAACACATCATCACATGCGAAAAATAATGGAAAAGACTAGGATATAAAGATGAATGAATTTGTCCACACCTATTCCCATCGAAATTAAATGATTTTCCAAATAAATGGTGCAAAATGGAAGAAGCACGAGGTGAAAAATTCTTATGGAACGAACTAAAATAAAATTTCATTAAGGACTTCAAATTTATAGCTGAAGATGACCTAGTAGTCGAAGCATCAAAGCAAATAAAAAAAAATTTAAAACCAACTGTTAATAGTACTTTGACATAAACTCATAACCAACCGAACACCTCGTGTCATAATATTTAATCAGCCAAAATACTACAATCATTAAGACTTCGACTAGAAATAGAAACTACAATCAGAAAAAAAAAAAAAAA
>LPNX011109474.1:255342-353134 GCA_001517045.1 Pseudotsuga menziesii
CAATAAAAAAAATACTCAAAGTTGAAACATAAAAAAGGATCTCAAACAGTTAACAACAAATGATTTCCCACCAACATTTTCACAGTTTAAATAAGGAAGTCGAAAAATTAATGAAAGCAAAGCACCAAAGTGGATGGATGCAAAAATAAATACAAAAGAAGTTGAGATATCCAATGATGATAGACCAAAAATTGCAAAGATTGGCGACTATTGGAATGGAGAACAAACAAAAAAAATCGTCAATGTACTAAAAGAATTTCAAGATGTTTTTGCTCAGGATTATAAGGATCTTAAAGGACTTGTAGAAGAGATGGGAGAAATGAAAATCGACATAAAACCCAAGGCAAAACCTGTGAAGAATAGATTGTACAAACTAGCACATAAATATAAGGAAATTGTAAAAAAGGAAATAGATAATATGCTAGCATCTAGAATCATCTAACCTATTAACCGGTTGGAATGGGAAATCCCAATGGTTGTTCAACTGAATAAACATGACCCAACACGACTAAGAATTTATGTCGACTTTCGAGAATTGAATAATGTAACACTTATAGACTCATTTTCGACTTCTTTTGCAAACGAAATTCTTAACAAAGTTGTAGGAAATTAATGTTACTCATTCACGGACGGTTTATTTGGTTATAATCAAGTATCTATTGCCAAGGAAGACCAAAATAAAACAACGTTTTTATGTGAATTTGGTTTATTTTCCTACAAATTTATGTCATTTGGTCTAAAGAATACACCAACTATATTCTCACGAACAATTGTTAAATCATTTTAAGAATATATATATATATATATATATATATATATATATATATATATATATAAACAATGGCTATGTATTTTGACGATAGGACAATTTATTCTATGTTAAAAAATCATTCTAAATGGTGAGGACTCATGCTCAGAACATGCGACGGATACAATTATCCCTTAATATAAAAATATATATATTATCACAAAACTAATAGGAATATTATTAGGACACATTGTATGTAAAGAAGGTATTAAATTCAACTTCACTAAAATTAAAATAATCCCCATCTTAAAACCACCAGTAAATACGAAACAAGTAAGAATATACTTGGGTATACAGGGTATTATAGAAAATTCATTCGACATTATTCTGACATGACATATCCATTAGAAGAATTATTAAAATACAATCAAGAGTATGAATGGTCCAAATAATGTGATACATCTGTCAACAATTTAAAGAAAAAACTAGTCGAGGCACCTATTCTATGATTCCCGTATTGGTCGGTAAAATTTCATGTACATATCGACTCATCTAGCATAACTATCGAAGCGATATTAAAACAACCAGTAGATGATGTAATGGACTATCCAATTTTATATAGTAGTATACAACTAAATAGATCCAAGCAAAATTACTCGACAACAGAAAGGGAAGCACTAGGAATGGTATTCACGCTTTAGAAGTATTGACATTTCTTGCTAGTTAATCCCTTTGTGTTTTATGTTGACCACTAGGAATTAAAATATTTGATTAATAAAACATTACATCATGGTAGAATATGTCGTTGGTTACTATTATTTCAATAATTCGAGTTTGAAGTCATAGTTTGACCGAGGAAAGCAAATGTTGGACCCGACCACTTGTCGAGAATCGACACCGGGGAAAAACCAACTGGAATTGAAGATGACCTACTAGATGCATGTCTATTTTGAATTGAAGCTGTAACTTCCAAATTAGCAGAAATTGCCCAATTCTTAGAAGATGGATAAGCACCAGAAGGAATGATCGATAAAAAGAAGAAAATATTAGCAATGAAAGCTGCACCTTACAGTATAGTAAATAGATTCCTCCATAAACTAGGTTTAGATGAGGTACTCCGTTGATGTGTCCTTGACCACAAAAGAGAAATTATAATGCACGAAGAACATTATGGTCTAGTTGAAGGAAATTTTCAATCTGACACGACTGCTAAGAAAATCCAACAGTCAGGATTATGGTGGCTGACATTATATCGAGATTATATTTGTAAGCAAATGTGACCAATTCCAATGACTAGGTTGGCCTATACCAAGTATCAAAATTTCTTTAATATCAGTAAATCCAAGTATAACATTTGAAATTTGGGCAATCAACTTTACAGGACCATTTTCAATACCGGCTAGACGGACAGGAGCACGATATATTATCATAGCAATCGAATATGTCAGTAAGTGGGCAGAAGCAGAACTTGCTCAAGTGAGGTAGCTGCAAAATTTATATATAAAAATATTAGTGCTATATTTGGTTGTCTATTGACCTTGATCAGCGATCAGGGGTCACATTTCATAAACAAAACAATTGCATCTATGCCAAAACAGTTTAAGATTGAACATCGAAAGAGTACAACATATCACCCTCAATCCAATTGTGCAATCGTAGCTTTTAACAAAACATTGACTAGAGGACTAAAAAAATTATGCAATACCGACAAAAATGATTGGGACGAAAAAATTCATACTGTCTTATGGGCATATAGAACAAGGTACAAATGATCAACAGATCAGAAACCATTTTGACTTGTTTATGGGAAGGAAGTAGTCGTTCCTTTACATTTTTCGACAGCAAACACCTATAATCATCGACATATTACACATTGATGTCGAAGATGCTAGAAAAGAATGACTAACAAAATTATCTAAGCTAGAAGAACATCGAATGATCGCAATGCAACACCAAGAGATCCAAAAACTAAAACTAAAATTTGGCATGACCGAAATATTAAAAATAAAAACTTTTCAGTTGGAGACCTTAAATTGTTATATAATAGTCGAGTAAAAGGAAAACCTAATAAATTACATACATAATGGATGGGACCATACATTGTCTAATAAATCAACACGAACAGATCAATTCAACTGGAAACATTACAACGCAGTGTATTCTAGAAACTTGTCAATGGTGCCCAATGAAAACGTTATGAAAACTAAAATAAAAAGAAAAATAAATGGTTGTATAAATGGAAACAAAAATCGAAAAAGAAACAAATTCTATAAAAGCCTAAGTTCAAAATACAAAGAAAACACTACAGAAATCAATATGATAGGACCTTGGATGAATTTTCAGGCAGGGAGCAGCATATTACCGTTTGAAAGATATAACCATCGACATAATAGACATGATGAATACCGACCATTCCATCGACATCACCACGACTTCAACACATGCCGACATAAAGAAGGGCCAATGGTCCAATCAAGTGGTAATGAACATAGAGAAATGGAGCACAGCAGTCGACATGTATTAAAATAACCCTCGACAGACCGTCCTTCACAGTCAAATCCACCATTAATACAACAATTAATACCTCCATCCACTACACTCCCACCCACTCCAATTACTTCTGCTAGAAATAATACTCTAGATGAGACAAAGACATCATTCCACAAAGATCTAAAAAATTAGAGAAACCGAGCCTTTGAGACCAAGTTACTTGTTTGTGAACCATAAATCTCAATCGATATAATGGTACACAAGAATAAAACTACAAGGTCTGAAACAAACAAAATCAAATAACTAGAAAAAGATAGCACCCCTTTGGTCGAACGACTACACAACATTCACAATGCGAAAGTGGTGGAAACATCAAGGACAAGAATATGAAAAGAAAGTTAAGGATTGGGCATAAAAGAATAGAAAACTGAAGGAGGAATCTCAAAATTTAAGTGTGAGAAAAATCCTAAGTTATATGAGTGAACCTCTGATGGATGGATTTACGAGAACAAAAGACATAATTGCAAAGTTTATTGTTAGCAGATATCACAATGGTAAGTTTTATTTCGATAGACCTGTTGAAATCTCTGGTGATATGATCTACAAACTTATCATATTGTCAAACAAGTATGAACCAATACCTATTAGGTTAAACCCAAACCTAGTGGAAGAACTAACAGGAATAACGAAAGGAAAGAAATCACGAGGTTTAATAATCAGTCAAATTCAATATATCACTCCAAAGATAGCTGCGAAGATTAATTTTGTTGGTCTAACAAGCACAAGAATAGGTTCTGACCTAAAGATCAACATGTTAGAAGTAGTGTAGAACATGTCGAAAAAAGGGAAACTCTACCAATGGGAGGAATATCTCACAGAAATAATCAAGCACACTTGCGCAAAATACCAGGAGGAGGGATCCCCAATCATATTTCCTTCATTAATAATTTGGATTGCAATGTACCATCTTCGACTAGTCAAAGATCAAGAGTTCAATGAACAAAAAAGAATAGCCATGTGGAATTTTAAGTCCTTTACACCAAATAGTTGTCAACTAGGGGTACAAAAATCCAAGATTTGGTTGGATACTCGGTTTCAAAAACTAAAAATTAAATATGCTAGATGGAGGGTACCTCAAAATATCCAAATATGTCTTCCACCAACTGCACGCATTCAACTTGCATTAGACCATACATTGGTCTAGTATTTACAAGGGGATAGAGGAAATTATAAAGCTCTCAACTTCAACCCATCAGTCAAGGAAATATTTGCTGAAATTAGTCAACAATATAACACCAAGTTAAACAGACCACCGGCAACGAAGAAAGTTGGCCAACCCATATTTGAACCTCTGATTGATACCAAAAAAGAAGAATATTATGAATTTTGACTTCACATTAGCATTTTTACTCCGGATAACAAAAGAACTGGTGACATTAACTCATTAGGGTTCTCCATCAAAGAAACACAATCAACACATAGAAGGATAGAGAAGAAGAGCTTGACATGTTGCTAGATTCAATAAATAAAGAATCTAGAATTAGGAGAGAAATAAATAAAGAGAAAATAAATGTAGAGAAGACAAAGTTCCTAACCAAGTGTGAAAATTTCCCGAAACAGATCATCACAATCCCAGAAGGGGCCAACACAGAAAAACCTGTAGACAGAGCATACCAATTGTTTGACAGTGTCGTGTCGAAACTTCAAATGTCGCTACAAGAAAGGTGAGAGGAGTAGGAAGAAGAGACTACTGTTCTTCTGAGAAATTAGTATACAACATTTTCAATAACCTACAACTTGTTGAAACAATATATTACAGAATACAAAGTACAACAGAGGTCTTGAGAAATTGGTACACACATTATGGTTAGGTGTTTGTGTTGGCACGCGATTTTGAGGACAATTAGCTGCGCAACAATGAGGATGATGCAGAAGGTAAAATATGGAGGACAATGCAAAAGGTGGTGTGCAGGGAGTATTGGTCATATTTTGTAGATTTTGGTCATATTTTGTAGGATTTGGTCATTATTTTGTAGTTTTTGGTCCAAGTAGTTAAGAAGTTGATCTAAGTGGACCATTTTGTAAAAGGCTGAAGCCTATAAGTAGACACAGAATTGTAAGTGTTGATAGAATTTTTGGAGACTTTCGATCATCATTGTGAGATATGGATTGTGCATTATATATTGTGAATCTGGGTTTATGTTGCAGAAGACTGTTCTCTTTTTTTATGCAAAGTAACATGACATGACGAAGATTTGATGGAAACACTATGTCTTTTACCTCTTTATGTTTTCCTTATGATATGATGCGAATGAATTAATGCTACAGAACAATGCTTCTTTGTGAATGATGCGATGATTGTATGTTTTAAATCATGTTATGATGATCGATCTGTTTATATTGTTGTGATTTGGATGTGTTAATGCGATTTGATGATTGATGGTATGAATCTATGATAATAAACCAATGATTGGATCTATAAAATGATGATACAATAGATAGACAATAGATGCACAAATTCTCCTTACTACAAAAAATTGGTTTCAACAGTCCTCCCTTGAACATCTTGGGTCAGACCTCATCTACTCCAAAGGTGTTGCTAGAAAGGGTAAAACATGTTTGGGTCGGTGCTCAGGGAGATCATTGAGTTAAGGGTGTCGATAGAGAGGGAACCCCTTCTGATGAATCTATGTCAACAAATGGTTCCGTTGTAGGGACCTTATTGCAAAGGAAAAGGAGGAAATGTCATGGCATTTGACAAGACCGAAGATTCAAGATTGGTTCAACCAGAAGGCTCGAGAATTCACAACAGAGGAGAATCAGAACCCTGGATTAACGACATAGTAGTGGTTGTGGAAGTACCTATATTCTGATCTACATGAGTACTTCATTTCTAAATTCCTAATCATCCTGTACGAGTGGTTGGCGCAGTTGACCTATAGAAAGACAAATTTTCAAGGATGTAAAATCACTTGCTAGACCCCGAAGTTGATCTAGTAGCTGCAAGAGGTAGATAATAGAGCATCAAGGGATGTCGAAGTGTGTCTTGATAACATCTTGGAAGGTTACATCACTCAGTTTGTAGTCGACATAGTAAAGTATTATAGCGACACGGAGAGGGAGTTATTCAAAGGAACAAGAGGTAGGTTTATGTTGTCTTTGAAACTGTGAATTAAGATGCTCATATGTGAAAAAGGAATATTGAAGATGAACTCCGACAAGTAGAGACCTGGTGTACAGAGGATGCAGGTATCGTAGCGACAAGGGATGGATGGAATGATAGGAGGTAGTTGGATGGGAGTTACAATGAGACTATGAGGGAAGCTAAGGAAGGAAGTGGTCTTCTATGAAGTGGAGTAAGGTTTCGGAAAGAGAAGAGGCAGAGGATGGGAGAGAGTCCCGCTGCAACTGAGACAAGAGGCTATGAGAGAAGATCAAAAGGGACAAAGTGGCCCTACAATGATGAAGGAGATGACCAAGATATGCCTGATCCCAAGGAAAGACCAACCCAGAGCGACAACGTACCCACACCTTCGTGCACTACACTGCACTCAGGAAGACATGTTAGTTCAACACCGAATTCTCCAATGTGTCATCAACACTCTAATAGTAGTGGATCAACAAATGTAGGAAGAAGGCCCAGGATGGTGGGAGATGATGTAAATTTACCTCTTTTTCACGGAAACAGGACTAAGGATCCCGAGAAATACTAGTTTTTATGTGAAGCGCTCTGGACTATCAATCAAGTCCTAGCTGATGATGTTAAGAAGGGCCAATTGGTGATGACTTTTTGGGGTTGCACACTAGATTGGTATATGAAGTTTGTACAAGCTACCATAGGGAATCTTGTAAATACTCTAGTAGAAATTCGACGTGGATTGATTGAAGAGTTCAGAAATCCTAATTCTGAGGCACAATATATCACGGAGTTGAAAGAAATCAAGAAATATCCAAATGAATCCATTTGGGAAGTTGATAAGTGATTCAAGAAGCTGATGGAAAAAGTCAATTTTGGAATGAGTGATGTACAACAAAAGGAGTGGTTTATCGTGGAATTATTACCACATATGGGGATACCCTTGATGCAGTAAAAGATTGTAACATAGAGCGAGGCTCTCGAGATCGCGATGAAGTTGGAAGCCTCACCTATTGGAGAGACTGGAGTTGGTATGAACCAGATCCAAACACAACTAGTGTCACTGAACCTAATGATCCAATTGCAAGATATCAAGAAGGAAAGGGAACATCATGAATAAATATGGTGTACTCGATACCATGGAGAAGGACATCATAAGGATCAGTGCCCAGATTTATGAAATTACATGTTGTCAAGAGCTTTGAATCTAGTGAGTCATGGTGGAATGCCATGGTGTCGCACATGTCAAGTTCATGGACATCGACACGAAGTTTGTGTGTTAATGTAGAAGATGGTCTCAAATCCAACAAACTTGTATTGCACGTTCTGCCAATATGTTGGGCATGAAGACAAGGATTTTCGAGAATATGATTTGCACAAGGAGAGGATGATCAATGCATATTATGTGAAGGGAGAATACCATTGACCATCGGATAGACCACCACTGCAGCAGCAGCTGCCATAGGTGGTAAAGCCTCAGTGATAGCCGAAGTTCATACCACAGCCACAACCACAACCACAATTTGTGCCACAACCCCATTTTTCTCTGTCGCAGCCATAGTAAAACTAGATGTAGTATGATCTACAACAATTGTAGTATACTCAAGCGTAGTATATGCAAACGCAGTATGCACAACCGCAACCGAATCCCCCATTGCAATAACAGTTCAATCAACCAAAGTATCAACAATAGGAAGGATTTTGTAGAGGATTTTGAGGAGGACTAGGTGGAGGTTTTGGTCGAGGGGGAGGATGAGGTCACGAACCTATGCAATGTTATAATTGTGGAGTGTTAGGGAATTATCAGATATATTTTTGAAAATTCCAATCGCAACGTACTTATTGTATCGCTGCAGATCACATAGTTGAATACTTCCCACAACTGATCACGAAGTGGCAAGCCAAGAACAATCCCCCACTGTAGAACCAGAATAAAAATCAGAATGTAAAATAGCCAGTGAATCTTCCACCAAACCAGAACCAAGGGCCAACTGTTGTGAATATCTCAACAGAACCCACAGTTTAGTCTGCTGATGTTGTTGTTATCATTCATAGAGGTGTGACATTAGAAGATGATGGACCGATTCCACAAGTTCGGTTGGATGGAAAGATGAAGGTGCAATTTGATATCGACACTGATATGGATACACTCTTTTAAGCACGTGACACTATGATAAGAGATCCAGGTAAATAGCCTTTTTATGAAATGCCACCTATTTTTTTTCAGTTTTGGTAGCAAGACCATCACGGTAGCATGGTACCTTATAAAACTTCTTTGAATGTTGTGTGTCACTAGAAAAAGATCCTGATGCACTCACTGAGATTGTGAGTCTGTTGCATCGACCAGATAAGGGGCAAAGGGAGTATGCTATGAAATCCCTGCACAAGAAGAAAAATGGGAAATAAATGAGAATGAATATCTAGATTCAAGATTACGAGGTAGATTCATCTATTTTGGATCTAGGCTCAAATGTAAACATTCTGAAAAAGAAGGCATGGGAAAAGATGGGGAAAACACAGTTGGTTTGATCCCCCTTGTAGCTGCGACTGGATTACCAATCCATAGCGACACCAATTGGTTAAGTACCATGTATGGCAGTGGAATTTGAAGGAATAAGGACTTACGCATATTTTGATGTTATAGAAATTGTTGATGACGGAAGCTCATAGACTACACTATTGGGGATTGGATGGGATAATGACAGCTTTGCGGTGATCAATTTCAAGAAGAAAATAATGACCTTCAAGAATCGTGAAATTATATTTGTAGCCCCGATGGATCCAAATGAAGGAAGAAGGTGCGTTGAACCAGTTAAGGAATAAGTTATAGGCGGATGGGATCATGCATACAATATTTCAGAAGACTATGTCCACCCTACTATCGATGGGGAGCTGGGATGACGCAGATCTAGCTCCACATCTTCGGATTCTAATGATGGATTGGAGAATTGGAAGAACTGGATGCATGAAGTATCAATTCGAAAGTGTGGCAGAATTACTCAATAGTTATGATGAGTTGCAATAGAAATTGTTGAGTTACCAACATATGAGGGACTACTTGATTTACCTGAGTTTCTAATTAATTTTGAGGATAGGGTGTCAGAACCGCAGAGGTTATTGGCATTAGATGAATCATCGAAGGATACTCTAGCATGATGGTGGGAAACACACAAGAAGTAAATCAATGGGTGATCTCTATGTTGCAGGTTGATGGAATTTCACTTAGGCAGAACAAAATAGTATCAAGTTAAAACATATGATGGGCGTCATAATCCTAATGATCATTTGATTGCATGTTAGACTATGTGGGTGTCATGACCAAAGCATAAGTGGGTCCATGATTTTGTGCACACATTGGATGAAATGCCGTGAAAATGGTATGTATGAGTTGAACTTCACAGAGAGATTGCAACATTAGAAGATTTGTCAGTTTGTTTTAGTCACACTTTCAATTTTCTGGATGTTGATACAATGATTCATAGTGCGCTACAACATATTGACGATGTTGTTTTGAAGGCAATTCTAGTCGCATATCCCTTGGACCCGTATGAAGCACCAGTGATGCAGTCGTTGATGGAGTGCTACAATGTGACAAGAGGGCTTGGGGATGAAGATGACTCGTGAAACATCAATATTCCAAAATTTGAAGGAAGTCAGGATATTGTGAAACTAGAGATGCCAACAGATAAAGTTAATCAACCATTGAATATTCACAAGGTCAACATTGGAATAGATAAGGAACCAAAATTCATGAATATTAGAGACTACTTGGATGAAGAAACCATCATGGATCTATTGCATGATTTTCAAGACTTGTTTTCGATGAAGTTGTTCGAAATGAATGGGATATTAGGATATTTAGGAGAAATGAAAATCCCATTGAATCTTGATGCGAAGCTGGTGAAGAAGAAGCCATATGGCCTGAATTTGCGATATAAAGAGAGAGTAAAGACTAAACTCGACAGAATACTGGGCGTTGGAATAATAGAACTAGTTGAGGAATCATATTGGATTAGTGCTATGGTGGTGCAAGATAAGAAAACAGATGAGGTTTGGAATTGTGTTGACCTCAGAAAATTGAATGATGCGTGCTTCATTATCTATTTTCAACACTGTTTACTGATGAAGTATTGGAAGGAGTAGGCGGTCAAGAGATCTATTCATTCATAGATGGCTTTTCTAGCTATCATAAGATCAAGATCGTGAAATAGGACCAGCATAAAACAACTTTTGTTATTGAATGGGGATGTTTTCAGTACATAATGATTCCATTTGGACAGAAGAATGCACCTACGATATTTTTTCTAGGATCGTAGTCACTGCGTTCAAGGATTTTATACAAAATATTTGGTGGTATACATGGATTATTGGATAGTGTATGGGTTGGTAAAGGACCATCTTGAAAATTTATGACTAATGTGTCAGCGGTTTCGACAATATTAGATTGCGCTGAATTCAAAGAAGTGCATATTTTGTGAGCCTTTTGGGATACTACTAGGGCACATTGTTTGTAAGGAAGTCTTACTTATCGATCCAACCAAGATTGAGTTGATTATTAACTTTCCACCACCCATGAATGTGAAGAAACTTAGAGCGACATTAGGCCATACAGGATATTATTGCAAGTTCATCAAAGGATATGCCACAATAACAACACCTATGGAGAACCTCTGCTTAGCCATTGGTCTACATGCTATACATGTGCAAGCGCAATGGGACCCTTGGAGACAATGGTTAGAGACACAATTTAAGTTAACTATGGATGAGTTGTACACCATGGTGTTTGAGTGGCATACCCAATGGAAAGCATCGGTGATACCATAGGAGGTATCAGATGACGAGGTAGGTCCTCTAGCAAATGCGCTAGTAGATCAGGCGTCGGTGCATGGAAGTGATCATGATTCGATGGAAGCATTGTCGAGAACCCCTAGTGATTCATAGGTAGAAGACAAGATGAGGAAACATGCACAAAGAGAAGGAAAGAGAATGGAGAGGTAAGCAACACATTGCCAATGGTATATGCACAAGTAGACCGGATTATGGCAGAAATTACAGTGGTGACAAGTGCAAGCGAAGTGCAGCTAAAGCAGTAATCGACAAAGGGATTTACAGAGGTAAAGACTCAAATCACATCCTTGATTAATGCAATTTTTGAGAGAGTGCCGAAAGTAAATCTGGTACAGAGGATAGATGAGATTAATATAGGAAAATAGGAAAGAATAGTGTCAATTTAACCCTAAGCAGTAGAAACACCGAGCGAGGATATTGGTGTGACCTTGCAACAATTCCAAAGCATTACATTGGATGTCAATAAGTTTTCGATGCAAATATTGGTGCGACTGCATATATTGGTTTCTCAAGAACTTGTTGAATGAGAGAAGATAGTTGCTGCTCATCTTCTAAATCGTAAGAGCAAGAAGCAACAGCAAAGAGAGATATTGGAGAGTTGAAGAAGGAGCAAGATAGGTTAACTATTGAAAATGTGCACCTGTGGGATGACAAAGAGTGGATAGAAGCGATAGTTGTTGCTGCATGTCAGGAAGTTTCAAATATCACAAAAGAAGTGGATGCCAAGGAAAAAGAAAAGAGGATCATAGAAGTGATTACAACATTCAAGCACGACATTGAATATTTGATCATGTTGGTAAACCCACACACACCACCGGAGAAGGCTGCAGAGTGCAAGAGCGCTATTGAATATCTTGCAATGGAACTAGAGGAGATGGAAAAAGAGCCTAAGTTCATGAAGAATGTGACTACAAAGTTTTTGGGTAGTGTAGTCCAAGATGAAGAATTGGAGCATCTCAATATGCAGCTGAGAGAAGTAGAGGGATAGTTGCCTACGGTTAAGACATTGCTCAAAACGATGCCCCAGTTGTGTAGGTAACAAAAGTAGTGGAACTAAAGGAGTTGCAGCACTGAGTTACAAAGGCACGGGAGTGGCAATAGAGGTACATAATGTAGCTTGAATAGTTTCAGGACATTGGCACATAGATCTCACTCAAAGCAGTTACTACACTTCAAGCAGTACAAGATGACAGGAAATAAGTAACCATAAGGATTGTTGAGCATCCATTGGAGTAACATGCTATAGAATGCATGGAAATCAGTTATAAGGTGAAGGAGTAGGTCAAATAAGTCACCAAAAAGTATGAGGAATTCAAGGTTAAGATCAATGGCTACACCATTTCCAGCTGACGTGCCTCGTGGGCGAGACACAAGATTTTGTTGGGGGCCTGTTGACAGGAATTTTTGAGGATAATTAGCTACGCAACATTGAGGATGATGCACAAGGTCAAAGATGGCGCGCAAGTCAAAAGGTGGCGTGCATGGTTGATTGTTCACATTTTGTAGGATTTGGTCATTATTTTGTATTTTTTGGTCTAGCTAGTTAGGAATTTGATCTAAGTGGACCATTTTGTAAAAGAAACAAGCCTATAAGTAGAGATAGAATTGTAAATGTTGATAGACTTTTTGAAGACTTTCAATCATCATTTTGAGATATGGATTTTGTATTGTATCTTGTGAATCTGGGTTTATGTTGTGGAAGACTATTTTATGTTTTGATGCAAATTAATATGACATGACAAATATTTGATGGAAACACTTTGTCTTTTACCTCTTTATGTTTTCCTATTTCATGCGATATGATGCAAATGAATTAATGCTGCAATATGATGCTTCTTTCTCAATGATGTGATGATTTTATGTTTTAAATCATGTTATGATGATCGATATGTTTATATTGTTGTGATATAGATATGTTAATCCAATCTGATGATTGACGGTATGAATCTGTGATAATAAACCAATGCTTGGATCTATGAAATGATGATGTGATATAAAAACAGTAGATGCACAAATCCTCATTATTGCGGAAAAGTGGTTGTGACAGTCCTCCATTGAACATCTCAAGTGAGACCTCATCTTCTCTGCAAGTGTTGTTTGACAGAGTAAAATCTGTATGGGTTGGTGCTCAAGGAGATCGTTGAGTTAAGGGTGTCGACAGAGAGGGAACCCTTGTTGAAAAATCTGTGTATACAGTTTGAACATATGAAGAAGACTCATGAACTCATTAGTTTACTTAGGAACTGCCAAGAAAGCACTGAATCAATGGCGCAAACAATCCATGATCAGCTCATGTTGTAAATGAAAAAATTAGAAAAACTCTAAAAATAAGAGCATCAATGGGTCAGCTAGGCTATATTGAGCCTCTTTAGTCTCGACAAGATATATGAAGGTGCATTCACATGTGTGATGTCAATTTCATGCTAGAAATATCTAGGATCCCCTAATTTCATCCCATCAAGCACTTTATTGACCACTTTCGACAAAAGGTCTTTCTATCCACATGGTATCTTGCCATCTTTTGAAATAAAACTAGCAAGGAAATCGGTCTCTATGGAAGTTGAAGTAGTTAATGCACCTCTAGAAAATAATTTACTCGTGGGGAGAATTTGGACCTATGCAAGGTGCATTATTCCATTGTCTATTTTCTGAGTCCTTATGTTCGCATGCGAAGGAAAGTTGGTAATTATTAACCAGTTGTCATATACTTGGAACGGATGCTTGGAGACTTCTAAGTATAACATACCCTTGATTGATTAGTCATGCCCCATGAATGAAATTTCAGGAGTTGGGATGTATACATCATTGATGGGAACTTTTGGTATTCCTTCTCCCATAAATTACTTAGGCTCGACGAGTGTAGGGAAGAACATATGTATGGTTGTATATAGAACTGACCCGTGGGTCCTCTCTTCGCAAGAAGAACCTCAAGTGCCCTTATCAGTAGCAGAGGAATCCTACCATGCTATATTTGATGCTACTGTTGATTCCATATTGAATCCTCCAGTCTTTGAAGAGTCAGATGAAGCTTACTTGGACGCATGGGTAGAGAAATCTACTTATTATTACGATTTCTTAGGAATGGTTTTGACGTCTGATGAAGCCATTCTAGAATCCATGATTAAACCTAAGAAATTTTGTGAATATTTACATCATAAGTCCTACTTCCTTTCGGAACTGAGTAGGATAGAAATTTATGAGTTCCATCTGAGACTAGCTGAATTTATTGATCTACCTATGTTAGATTTTTATCATTTAATAAATATGATCTAGGATCTTATCTGAGAGAATAACATGCACATCAATAATCACAAGAGACAAGAGACACAAAGAATTTTCCTCAGGGAAACCATAAAGGAAAAAACCCTGCAGCTTCCTCAAAGATAGAATGAGAACCAATAGCAAAAGTAAAACCCAAAGACACAAAGATGATCTCCGACAGCTATTCTCTCTCTCACTTGTGCGAGCTCCTCTTATCTCACTCATGTGCTACAGTTGAGTGAGTGTGTGTTTCAAATAGAGAGTCTCGCTCTCTATTTATACTAGTTTTCCACTTGACAATTACTTACCAGGGATGACCTCACTAGGAGAGTCTAATAACCCTAGTACCCCTCAATTGTGGGGACTATTGCCCCGACATACAATGGAGGGTTAACCATAATGAATTTACATGACTTTATTTATTAATGACTCTCCCGATTAGAGGAACAAACATCTCCATCATGTTACAATGAAATACAATATAAAATATACAAGTGAATACTTTCTGAAGTTACAAATACATCAACACTCCCTCTTAACTAGGAAGGTATTCTCTCGACACAGTTCATCAGCAAAAGTATTTATAACTGGGTCATCATCAAATCTAGATCATCCTCAAAGCTGGATCATCATCATCATCACTACTCCTGCTATCTCGAGCAAATGGTGCTATATCTCAATTCTACTCATCATAGAAAGTTCTATAGAGCCAACCCTTTTTCATGCTGGTGTTAGGCCTACCCTCCATGTAGGTCTTCTTCTTTAGTGCTTATATCATCATCATGGTAGGACACACCTACTACTATCCGAGAAAGGCTCTAGCACCTACATCCACATGCATGGTAGGACACACCTACTACAATGCGGGGAAAGGCTCTGTACCTACATCCACCGGCATGGTAGGACACACCTACTACTATCTGGGGAAAGGCTCTGCACTTACATCCACAGGCATGGTAGGAAACACATACTACCATCTGGGGAAAGGCTCTGTAATTACATCCACAGGCATGGTAGGACACACCTACTACCATCCAGGGAAAGGCTCTGCACTTACATCCACTGGAATGGTAGGACACACCTACTAGCATCTAGAGAAAGGCTCTACACTTACATCTGACCATGGGAGTCCCAACCTGCCACCATGTTAGAAAGGCCCTGCACTTAAATATGACCATGGGAGGCCCATCCTGACAGCATGTCAGAAAGGCCTAGCACTTACATCTAACCATGGGAGGCCCCACGTACCACCATGTCAGAAAGGCTTGGCACTTATATCTAACCATGGGAGGCCCATCCTTCCACCATGTTGGAAAGGCTCACAGATTCATCACTTCCCCTTAGAAGGAAGCTCGATTTGGAGAACACCAAGATTCTCCCTAAAGTACTCAAACTTCACTTTGGCCATTTCTAGCATAGAAACACATTAGGGATGATTACGTCCAAGGACAACCTATGAGCTTCGCCAGGACTGATTACATTTGAGGACAACCTACAGGACTGATTACATCTAAGCAACCTATGAGCTTCACTAGGATTTTATCCATAGACAACTTGTCTCACTGGCTATGCTAGAACTCCCTCTTTTGAGAGATCTCGATCTAGATCACAAATTGGAGCTTCACTGCTCCTCTCTACATCATACAAAAATGCAAGTCAGATCAATCAAATCAAATAGTAGCTCTCAAAATAATCATACTAGCTCCCAAGTAGCCGAGCAAGTGGAAACATATTTTTCCTCTACTGTACTCAATGCCATGCAAGACTCCATCTTGCCAAACCAATAACCCATACTGGATCTCAAACTGAAGAAGCATTCCAAGGTTCTCTTCTTCTCATTGGCGCTACCAAGAAAAAACAACATAACCATGCAGGTTAGTATTCTGATTTGTATCATACTTGATCCCATACTCAAATTTACCCTTTAGGTACCTCACTACATGCTTTGCAACTAGGTGAGCATGTCCTGGATATGTCAGGAACATCAATGAACAAAACATCTAACGATATATCGTGGCATCAACCTTATCTGATGAAGCATCACTCAATAGCTTCAGGTTCGATGCCATAGGTGTGACCATGGTTGTTACAACTGATTTTACCACACATGGTGGATCACACTTGTGTGGCCTTCCCTATCCCTCTGCAGACTCTTTAGACCCCATGGACCATTTTTGTACCTTTTATGTTTCCAATATCATCCCTATTAACATGCAATTATTTCCATACGCGACTTTTAATCCCTTTCTCGTGTATATACGCGGATTTCACCCTTAAACCTGTGTACATCAGGATGTGTGCAAAATGCCAAATAGTTTTGGAGTTTTCCTTGATGTGGATTTGAGTCACTTGTCTCTTGGCCTTCTATATGCCTTGAGATCACTTGGATTTGACCTTCCATTACCCCATTGAAGATCTATATAAGGAATCCTTTGGATACATTGAAGGGGGTGGAATTGAAGAGTAAGAAAACTATAGTCCATTGTTGCCAGAGCTTATACTTGAATCTGCATCCCTTTGTCTCTAGGAAAACTTTGTGTTCTTCCCAAGATTTCCTTTTGCTTATGGGCTTGCTATCGAGAGATGGAGGATTGAAGTGGTGGAGGCCAAAGTGGGGGACTCAGTTTCTCCGATTCGCAGACGTACCGACAGAGGTTGTCACTATTGTAATCTCTATTTTATATCAATAGAAATATCTTTTCTTATCCAATAATGTGTATTTAAATGAGTATTTGATCCATGGATTCTTGTAAATGCTTATATGTTATTAATTATATATTTTAGAGTAGGTCTAACACAATTATATATATAGCATGCTTGTCTTGTTTGCTAAATGTTGAGGAAGCAAATTGTTAATACAAGCGAGAGTGGAAAAGCTCAACGAGGATCTACATCAATCATCCAGAATAAGGTACGAATCGAGATCCTTTAGTGTTAGATGTTTGGTTTCTCTTGCATATAGGGAAGGATTGATTTCTGGAGTTAATTTGTCTGTTGTGGTACCCTAAGCCATAGGAATTTCTCTCCATAACAATGGCCTTGCAATCCATCATCTCGAACCTCTTTAGGATCTCCATTGCATACTTCCCATGTCCAAGGTAGATTCCATTCGCACTCTGCCACACCTCCATGCCTAGAAAGTAGTGCATCATACCCAAGTCCTTTAACTCAAACTCAGTAGCAAGTCTCCTTCTTGCAACTTTAATGAGTTCCTCTTTTCTTGTCAGGAAAAAGTCATCGACATATAATAGGAGAATCACTGGTCTTCCACCTTCAACCTTGAAGTAAATGTTGGAATCTGCTTTACTCTTACTAAATCCTAGAGCCATTAGTAAGTTATCCATCCCATCGTATCATGTCGAACCTCATGATCTTCTGCAGTAACTCCCTCTGAAGTGGAGCATCATTCTCCCTCTACCTTTCATACTCTATGCATTGAAACATTCTGTACTGGAGTGACAAGTAGCTTCCTCTGCTACTAATATTCTTTGTATCCATCTAGGGTCACTGGATACCAATATCCTTTATCTTTAACCTTTTCAAAAGTTCTTCTCGCACCCATCTATAAGCTTGTCATCCTCTATGGGATTTCACCTTCAACCTTGTAGCAAAGGTTAAGATCTTCATCTCTCTAGGAGATATTCAAGATCCTCATGTATGTGTTATCCTATGGGTGCCTTCTGATCTCGTACAAGGCCTTCTTTAATTTTCACACATGAGTCTTCCTGTCATGTGTCTCAAATCCCAGTGGCTGCAAATTTATTTTCGTAGTCTATGCCTTCTTTCTGTGAGAAGCCTCATGCTACAAATATTGCCTTGTATCCCATGATGTTGCCATCTACTGCATGCTGGATCTTGTAGATCCATATGGAAGATACTATGGACTTCCCTTTAGGTCTCAATACTTCATCCTAGACATCATTCTTCTTGAACTGGTACTCTCCTTCCATTTCTTCTTGGCTACTTCTTCATAGATGGAAGGCTTTGCATCAATGATGTTGCTCAATAGTGTCACATAACTAGAGTGTGTCTGAGGCCTCTTGAAGTCTCGTCATACTATATTATTCTGAATCTTTTTCTTTCGCTATGGAATATTCTTGGTTCATCTTCATGTATGCTTATTGGAGTGAATCTTGAACTGTCATCACTTGTTCTTCGGAACAAGTCTAATCCTTGTTTGATTGTACATGATCTTTCATACAAGTTGAATGCATTAGTTGTATGGTTATAAACATTTCATAATGGAAAATTATTATGCATAAAGATATAATCATGCAACTATTTTAGCCAATATGACATTCATCCATATCTCACAGAAAATTTCTGGATGGGATGAATCCGCTCAACAATCTTTCAAGGCATTGAAAAGAGCACTATTATCAGCTCATCTTTTGCGCCCACCAGACTACATGAAGGACTGTATATTGTATCTAGTTTCATTTGAGTCTACGACAAGCATAGTGCTAGTTCAGGAGGATGACAAGCTCTAGGAGCATGTTATCTATTATCTCATCCGTGCTCTAGCTGGTCCTGAACTGATGTATTCACATGTCGAGAAGCTGGCTCGGGTGACAGTTTATGTCGTCCAGAGGTTGAGACACTACATTCTACTAAGGAAAACCATTGTGGTTGCAGATGTAAATCCATTTCAATGTGTACTATCCCGATGAATAATCGAGGGAAATTTTAATAAGTGTATTGTCATTATCCAGAAGTTTGACCTATATTTTCAGTCTGTCAAGTCTAAGAAGTCCCTAGTATTTGAATGGAACTTATCTAAAAGTTCTCGAGTGAGGAAAGCATAGTGATAGAAGATAAGCCATTTCTGGATGATCACATTTTCTTGATTTCAACCTCTGATCCTTGGTGTTAGCACTCATATTTTCCTTGGGTTGTGTCAAGGAAGCCCCAATGTAATAACAAAACCACTTTAGACTATATTTCTGACCATAAAATATGAGAGGGATTTATCACTATTTACAATGTTTTCACACTCAATATATTCAAACAAATCATTTATAAGGTCATATTTCTCATAGTAACAAGTTGGTTTTATAAACTTTGGTAGGACAATCATGGAGGAGGTCGTTGGGCAATGGATTCAACAATAAGATCTGAGGTGGTTTGCAAAGGTAGGGATTTGAAAGGTTAATGGGTAGAGGAAATATAGACACCATTTCCTCCATCTTGAGTTTTTTTCATTTCAATTAGAAGACAAAGAATACAAACCATCAGGAAGAGCACCAAGCTTGGGTGAATTATGCAATAATTTAGAAGAAACTGTTTTGAAAATGCTTGAACAATGAACCTAGATCATGTAAGATGAATTCTAATTCATAAAAATAAGACTCAAACATGAAATAAAGACAAAATTGAGTGGGAAAACATTATAAATAGTCACAAGAAGATCACTTACTGAGAAAAGTAATGGCACAAGAAATCTCTTCCATGGAAACTTCAACATTCCTCCTCTGCAATTATTATTCATCTATAGAAAACTGAAACCAATTACAATGAAGAGCCTCCCTTCTCTTGAAAATAAAACCCCTATCTATCAAATACATATGAATTTATGAGAAAAAAACATCTACCCTATCTCCAATTCGAAATCTAACTAAATTCTAAAACTAGAAACAATTACAACTGATTTGCTTCATTTCAGGGAGTGGACTGCGAAAAAATAGGATTCAAAGCCCCACCTGCATATCTCAACTAGTGACCACTGTGTGAAATATGAGAGAGGTTTTTTTCCTCGACAAAACCCATGTCTTCATTTTTCCATATTCCTTTCCAGATCTTCCAAATATGCTTTTGAATTCGATGACTCAGACATCAAAATTAAAAATCTGGAACATTTCCCTCTGAATATGAATTTTATTCTCTTATACCTATGTAAAAACAGAGAGCGGTTATTGTATATTGGTCCATGATAAAGAAAAGCCTCTCTCATTTTCTCAAAATACCTCTTCGTATGGCAGAAAAAAACTCTTTGAAATTAATGACTAAAATAGTCATTTTCATAAACATTTGCTTAGCTACTTCTGCTATTGGCTGCACACTTTGATCTTGTTTATGTTGAATAATAGTATATTTTTTCCCATTCCTTGGTCCCATATCCTGTGCAATTTTCATCCCTTCCACATTTTATATCTTTGAGTCCTTCTCCATATCTTTCCCATCTACAACATACATGTCCACATCCGTTTTCCCCACATTTGAGTTAGTGTTGTCTAATGTAGTTTGTGCTAAATAAATTGCAACATAGGAAGGTATTTCAAAAATGGATGCAAGCGAACCAAGGTTTTTATTTTCAAATTATAAAACTGTACAGTAACCAAATTGGGATGACACTGCAAGAAACTTTACATCAAATGACCATGCAATGTCTGTTATGGATGCATAATGAAATCCTACCATGACTACAATAGGAGAGCTTCTTTTAGTATTATACATGTAAAACTGAGTCCAATTTTTCTATGGAAAATACCACGCAGTATGGAATTTTGAATAGTGCATCTGATCTTGTCACATGAAGAGTGAACATTACAGGGAAGAAGCACAGTTGAAGTGGGTGAAATATTTTTAAGATGTTGATTTTGTTTTGAAAACGAAAGACATATCAACACGTGTGTTGACTTCTACGTTGTATAAAATTTGGTTGAACTTTTAAAAACTTAAATTGCCTGCACTTTTCCACTGTGAAATCAATGTGGAATGTTGATCTGGGTTTGATATGACCTAAGCCATCCAAGAGTGGAGCTTGTACTAGATTTCGCGGATCCAAAAATTTATTTTGTCCTTTCTTGTTGTGAGTGCGAAATCCACCTCTATCATGGATTTTCTTCCACCTATCCATCTAACTGCCCACCCTATCCACAACTTAACACCATTTCACAAGACCGAAAATTTAATTACCCTGTGCAAGTTCTTATTGCGAAATTCACCTGAGAGGTTGGACGATGTGGTATTTTCTTGTCCTGTAGATCCATGTTTTAGCTGCAAATATTCTATCTATTAAAGGTATAAAGGAGGCCATGTAGAATGCATTAAATCCAAACTAGAATATCATGTTGACTTGATTTGGTGCTTCCTAATGAGAACCTAGGTGTGGTGGATGAACTTGGGCATGCCAGATTAGAGAGAAGAATAGGAAGGAAACATTCAAGGAATCTTCAAATGTAAGAGCGTGGATTTTGATCTTCCTATCTTATCATAGCAGAATAACCAACATTTACAGGATCTTCATGAAATTAACAAAATCCTTTTCTTCAAAAGACACGGCAGGTCAAGGAGCTTCCTCAAAACTTGGATCAGCCTTCAAAATAGCTTGAAAAATACCAAACTCAATTCTAGCCCAGAAAGGTTGACTACCACAATTAAGGATCTATACAATAACACCTATGCTCCACACATCTACTTCTGTACCATAAGACCTATGAAGAACTTCTGGTGCAACATAGTATGCACTACCTACAATATCATTTAATCGTTCATCTGGCTTAACAAAACCTAACAAGCCAAAATCTATAGCCCTCAAATCTACATGCTCATCCTTGCTAGTGAATAGGAAATTCTTTGGCTTGAGATATCGATGAACCACACCCTGAAGATGACAAAAATCTACAGCAATTAAATTTTGAATGACAACAACTTTTGTATCATCTTCTGAATACTTTCCTCCTCTTGAAAGGATCCATTCTAATAGTGCACCACACTCGCATAACTCCATTACTCTATATACATTTTAATTATCTTTGTATGCTTCATGAAATTTCACCAAGTTATGGTGTCCTGTCAATGCGCTAAGAATTTTTACCTCTATCCTAATATCCTCAATGGCAATGGCTGTAGTCATCTGAATTTCATCCCAACACTACAGATTATGGCCTTGAAGTGATGATGCTCCACTAGCGTAATGAGATGTGCTTTCTCCAGGTCACAACTAGAGCAAAGTCATTTCCTCGCGGGTACTTAAACAAGAGGGAATCTCTAATTTGAAATTTTGTGCCCGTGAACAGTACTAGTCCTTCCCTTCTCTCTATTAGGAAGAAACTTCCATTTCCTTGCTAACTATAGAATCCATGAGGTCTCCATTCTTTGGTTACATATGGCTTTGAAAATGCAGACAAGGATGAATTCATTCACACGTTCAACCATAGCGCATAACGTCGCTGTCACTTTAACTTGAAATTTTCACCTATGATGCCAGAAAACAATAGCTAACCATCTTGCTTACATATTAAAACATATACATGACCTTTCTTGGACAAACTTCGTGGATTTTGAGTTTTGGTACCTCAGGTATATTTTAAAACTATTTTGTGGTAATATCTCACATGTGCTGGAGAACTTGACTTCCAACTGTTTATAAAGGCCAATTGTTTTAACTTATGCCAAGAAACAAAAAGGATATAATGTTTGTTGTGTTCTTGGTGACTTGGCTTGTTTGGTTTTCTTTGATTGGTAGCACGCTTTGATTTGTAGCTCTCATTGGTATCTCTCGGTGCTGAGCTCTAAGATTGGCCTCGCCAATATATATATCTTATATGAGATAGATTTAAAATAAAGTTAATCCATTTCATACCCTTTCCAAATATATTTATATAAAATATATTTAAAATATAGTTTTATATGAAATAGATTTAAAATAAAGTTAAGGCCATTTCATACCCTTTTCAAAAATAAACCTGTGGCACTTTAATAAAATAATATAAATATTGACCCAATATAACTTTTATAAAAATAAATTTTAAATTTTTTTATATAAAATATGCTTTACTCCAAATCATAAAGCCATATTTTAGTATAGAACTAGTTTTGCAAACTTTATCCAAAATAGATAAATATTTTCCATTTTCTTTTTTGCTCCAAACACTTTTAGAACCCTCTCTTCTTGTGAACCTGGGAAATTTTTATAAATTGCTCAAATGGGAAAAACTTGAAAACCACTTGATCACCAATGTGAACTAAATTTTTTAAAGGAAATAAGACCAATTTTATCACAAATAGATTAGTGCTAACAACCGTCTCCAATTGGGGATGCTATCCTCTCTGCGAGGTAGCAAAGAACCTTGTAGACCAAGTGTCAAATCTATTGGGCTGCTCCCAAACTTTATCTGAAATCCTCTACCTTCTCTGACATGTAACCATCAACTGAAACCATCTTGCAAACAAATACATGGAAACCTATAATCAATCCATACTGCAAGCTGTAACCTGTCACCTGTAACCTATCCATACTCTGAAGGTTGTAACCAACTCATGTAATATGAAAACCTTAACTTATAACTAAAACTGAAACTAAAATCAAACTAAAAACTAATAAATAAATGATTGACATGTCAATATTATTCACATATTCCTACCCTACTTAATTGAGCATAACAGCGAAGTCAAGTAAAATATGACTTCCAATGAAGCCAATCAAGAAACTGATCCAATAGATAAACTTCCTTTTCATGCTTAAGTGAAATCAGAACATAAAAGCACGATGGAAAAAAATAATGGTACTGAATTTGATCTTCTTGGTGAAAACACAACCAAGTACCCCAACTGAAATTTTTTTCCATGTATTCAACTACTAGTTCATAAAAAATATGACATCCTTCAAAAAAATTTGTCATTTGCTTACCATGACAAAGATGCTCAAAATGTAATTTCTCTTGCACACTCTCAAACTGTTTTTTAAAAGAATCTTCAAGGAAATTCCCATGGCAGTTCTCAAATGAGATAACCACAACTTCATTTAAAATTTCTGAATTTATTACTTCTTTCTTCCCATGCATTTCAAAATAATTTTCATTCCTTTCTTCAAATGAATCAAGCAAACAAAATCCTTCCTAACCCAAATTTTCTGAATCTACAAGATTTAAAGAAACATCGATTTGAAAACCCTCCTCTTCTTTGTGATTCAAGTCTTCATTGAAAACCACTAATTTTTCCACATGCTGCTATTGAATGCATGATCGTTCATCCTTCTCATCATCAATTTCAATTTTTTTTTATGAAATTCTCCATTACTTCAAATTTCTGTTTTTGTTTGGAAATTTTAAGCATACGTATCAGCAATTCAAAAGAAGCATAACACAAAGGTAAAAAGTCACCTTCAGCACACTCACTATCCTCTTTGTTTTCAACCTTTTGGTCATGGATTACAATCATATTTTCTTCAATAAACGGCCCAAAATTTGCAAAATATTTAGTTGTCTGTTTGGGTACATAATCCAAGTAATCATCCTCATATTCATCATATACAGGTAGGCTGAAAACTTCTTTAGAATCATCACTAACAAAATTTATGACAGGATGATTGCAATCTTCATGAAACAATTGATTATAACATTCTCCATGTACATCATTGGTCTGATCATCTTCTTGCTCATACAAAATAGAATTGGATGGCAGGGTAAGTTCTTTTGGTTCATATCTTTCTTCCAATCCTAATTCTTCTTCAACTATTTTATCTCTATCTTGGTTTGGAACTTTTCTAGACATCCTAATATTGTCTTCAACCTCCAATGAATCAATAAATATGTGTTGCAAAGTAACTGGCTTTATCTCCAAAAGAAGTAATGACAATTCAGGATGAAAGATAGATGTATAATGCAATTTCGTAGCACCTTCTAATGGTTGAATATCGTTTTCCATATTGTAATAAAAACTTGCAAACCTCCTGTTAAAACTAGACATGGTTGCACCCTCTTGTTTCTTCAAGGAGTAAAACTCTAAAAGAACTTGGTCCAAAGACCTCCTCTTAGCCCAAAAATTTAAAAATATATCACAAAACTCTTCCCATATGTCAATGGATTCAGTCTGCAAGTACTTAAACCATTCCTTAACATATCCCTGCAAATATTGGGAAAAATCTCTCATGCAAACATCATCATTTTCTACTTCAAAGAGTTCAAGGAAACACTCAAAGGCATGTAGATGTTTCTCAGTTTAAAGGTTCTTGGATTGTCCATCAAACTTAGGAAAGTATTTGTAGTGTTTTGTAGGAAAATCATGAAGGACAGGAGGTAGGTGAAGAGGCCTATAGCGGTTTTGGATCTTTGTAGGAACGAGTTCATGTGGAAAGGATGAAGTATCATCTATGGTATCATGAGGCTCACAAAACTGATCCTTCATGTCATGTGATTCAAATAAAAGGTCTTGATCAAAATAAAATGTACAATATGATGAGATACTTTCAGTTTGAAAAGAAGGATATACATGAGTAAATTCATGATTTTGTTTGGAGTTCAATGAACAATGGAAAACTATTTTGATGAGCTTAGGAAAAGATAGGAAACAAATTACAAGAAAGGATAATACATCTTGGAGAAAACTGAAACTTAAGTACCTTATCTTTTCATCATGACTTTCCATGTCTTTATAGTGAGCTCATTTACCCAGTAGAGTCTATCATTTCTCTTTGAAAACTTGATTGGATCATGCCCCCAGTGGAGTCACCCAAAATTTATGAAATTTGCATTCTTTGAGAATGGTGTCGCCAGGTGAAATATGCATAACCTTCTTGATGTCTAATTGTTGTTCACCATCAACAATCAAATATGAAACAATGTTGTTCATACCCAGGGAATATTTACACTTGTGTTCCCCGACAACGACGTCAATTTGTTAGCACTCAGATTTTCCTTGGGTTGTGTCAAGGAAGCCCCGAGGTAACACTAGAACCACTATAGAGTGTATTTCTGACCTAATACAATCTGATATGGATCTCTCACTATTTATAAGTTTTTCACACTCAATATATTCAATCATATCATTCAAAAGGTTATATTTCTGATAGTAACCAGTTGTTTTTATAAAATTTGGCAAGACAATCATGGAGGAGGCCATTTGGCAATGGAGTCAACAATCAGATTTGAGGTGGGTTGCAAAGGTAGAGGTTTGAAAGGTTAATGGATAGAGGCAAGGTAGACACCGTTTCCTTAGTATTGAGTTTTTTTAGGTCAATTAGAAGACAAAGAAGACAAACCGTCAGGTATAGCACCAAGCTTGGGTGGGTTCTGCAAGACTTTAGAAGAAACTATTTTGAAAGTGCTTGAACAATGAACCTAGAGCATGAAATATTAATTCTTGTTCATAAGACTAATTCTCAAGCATGAAATCAAGATGAAATGGAGTGGGAAAACAGGATAAAAAGTCACAAGAAGATCACTTACTGAGAAAAGTAATGGCACAAGAAATATCTACCATGGAAACTTCAACATTCCTCCTCTGCAATTTTTATTCATCTCTGGAAAACCAAAACTTGTTAAAATGAAGAGCCTCCCTTCTCTTGAAAATCCAACCCCTATCTATCAAATGCATCTTAATTTATAATAAAACATCCTCTACCATATCTCCAATTCGAAATCTAACTAAATTCTAAAAATAGAAACAGTTACAACTAATTTGCTTCATTTCAGGAAGTGGAATACTGAAAAATAGGCTTCAAATCCCCACCTGGATATCTCAAATGGTGACAAATGTGTGAAATATGAGAATTTTTTTTGAAACTACCTCTTTCCTCGACAAAACCCATGTCTTCATTTTACCATATTCCCCTCCTACTCTTAGAAATCTGCTTTTGGATTCGATGACTCAGATAGGAAAATTAAAAATATGGAAAATTTCCCTATGAAGATGACTTTGATTCTCTCAATCCATGATGCCTGTGTAAAACCAAAGATAATTTATTGTATATTGGTCCGTGATGAAGAAAATCCTCTCTAAGTTTCTCAAAATACCTCTTGGTATGGTGGAAACCGCTCTCTGAACTTAATGACTAAAACAATCATTTTCATAAAAAAATTGTTCAGCTGCTTCTGCTATTGGCTGCACACTTTGATCATGTCTGTGTTGAGTAATAGTATATTATTTCCCATTCCTTGATACCATATCCTGTACAATTTTCATTCCATCCACATTTGATATCTTTGAGTCCCTGTCCATATCTTTCCCATCTACAACAGACATGTCCACATCCATTTTCCCCACATTTAAGTTAGTGTTGTCTAATGTAGTTTGAGGTAAATAACTTGCAGCATAGGTAGGTATTTCAGAAATGGATGCAAGCGACCCAAGGTTTTTATTTTCAAATTCTACAACTGTACGGTAACCATCTTGGGCTGATACTACAAGAAACTTTGCATCACATGACCTTGTGATGTCTGTTATGGATGCATAATGAAATCCTGCCATGAATACAATAGGGGAGCTTCTTTCGGCATTATACATGTAAAAATGAGTCCAGTGTTGCTATGGAAAATACCACGCAGTATGGAAGCTTGAATAGTGCATCTGATCTTGTCACATGAAGAGTAAATATTATAGGGTAGAAGCGCACTTGAAGTGGGTGAAATATTTCTGAGGTGTTGATTTTGTTTTGAAAATGAAAGACATATCAACACGTGTGTTGAATTCAACGCTGTATAAAATTTCGCTAAATTTTTAAAAAATTAGATCATCTGCAATTTGCCACTACGAAATCAATGTGGACCGTTGCTTGGGATTTGATATGACCTAAGTCGTCTAAGAGTGGAGTTTGTACCATATTTTGCAGATCCAAAAATTTCTTTTGTCCTTTCTTGTTGTGAGTGCAAAATCCACCTCCATCGTGGATTTGTTTCCACCTGTCCATTTAACCATCCACCCTATCCACAGATTAACACCATTTCAAAAGCCTGACAATTTAATTACCTCGTGCAAGTTCTTTTTGTGAAATTCACTTGAGCGATTGGATGATGTGGTATTTTTATTGTACCTTCGATCCATGTTTTAGCTACAAAGATTGTATTTGTCAATGGTATAAAGGAGGTCTATGTAGCATGCATTAAATCCAAACCAACATATGCTGTTGTCTTGATGTGGCGATGCCTAATGAGAACTTGGGCATGGTGTATGAACTTGGCCATGCCATATTAGAGAGAAGAATAGGAAGGAAACATTCAAGGAAGCTTCAAATGTAAGAGCATGTAATTTGATTTTCCTATCTTCTCACATTAGAATAACCAACATTTCTAGGATCTTCATGAAGTTAAAAAAATCCTTTGCTTCAGAAGACATGGTAGGACAAGTAACTTCCTCAAAACTTGGATCAGCCTTCAAAACAACTCAAAAAATACTAGACTCGGTTCGAGCCGAGAAAAGTTGACTACTAGAAATAAGGATGTATACAATAACACTAATTCTCCAAACATATGCTTCTATACCATAAGTGTTGATGTATTTGTAACTTTGGAATGTATTCACTTGTATATTTCATGTATTGTACCCTGATGTTTATTCCAGGAAGTATCTGTAATGCAATTGAGTCATGTCATGCCCCGATGTTCCCATTGGGAGGTTATATAATGTAAACAAGTCATGTCAAGTCATTGTGGGTAACCCTCCTATTGTTCAAGGGTTAAAGTCCCCACAGTTGCAAGGCCCTAGGGTTATTAGACTCTCCTAGAGAATTCAGCCCTAGTGAGTTATTGTCAAGTCAATAATTAGTATAAATAGAGAGTGAGCTTCTCTATTTATCACACACTCACTCACACTCAGTTGTGGCGCATAGCTGAGGAAGAAGAAGTTGTTGGGGATAGAAAGAAAGAGGCTACTACTATCGGGAGATCATCTTACTGTTTTTGGGGATTTTCTTTTGGTGTTGATTCTATATCTGATGAAGTTGCAGAGTTTTCTCCTTTATGGTTTCCCCGAGGAAAATATTTTTGTTCATTGTCTCATGTGTTTGATTACTGTGCTTGTTATTCTCTCAGTTAAGATCCTAAGTTAATGCTGGCTTAAATGATAAAATTCTAACATGGTATTAGAGCTAACCTGAGAAGAAGACACTATGCAGCTGCGAAAACTAGGGCTTCCTACTTTTTGGATCTCTCTCCACAAATTTTTAGCAAAAGAAGTTTGGGCTAACTCTCCTCCCTAGGGCCATCTTTCTGTTGAAGCAGAATCTAATTGTGAGCATTTTCAGTTTTTGACCCGACACTGCAGCCGAAAATTAGGGATTTCCACAAAAGTGGAATTTTTGAGTGAGCCCAGGCCTAGATTGATCTCCTCCTCAAAATCGAAGTTTAGAGATCAAGATCAAAGATTTTGGTTAGATAGAACTCTGGGAAATTCAAACCCTAATCTGCTCTTGAACCAGCTCTGCAGAAATTCAGCTCCAAATCGAGATCCGACATCTTGACCTGGTAATATCTAAATCTTTTTTATTTCCATTTGAGGTTCTCAGTTAAGATGTCTCATCATACCAAGCTTGATGAAAATCTTGAGGGAGCTGATAACTTCAGAGCCTGGATGTATAGGATCTCCCTGGTCCTAGAGGAAAATGAGTTGGACTCCTACATCAATGAGGAGGTTCTAGTTCCAGAGGGATATGAGGCTAAGGCCTTACACAAGAGGAAGTTGGTTATGGCTAAGAGGATTATTGTTGATTCAATCAGGGATCACCTCATACCATAGGTGTCCTCTCTAAAGGCACCTAAAGCTATGTTTGATGCCCTAACCAAACTGTTTGAAGGAAAGAACATATACTGGAAGATGACTTTGAGAAACCAACTAAAGAATGTAAAGATACAAAATGCAGAGACCATCCAATCTTACTTTACAAGGGTCTCTTAGATCAAGGAACAGCTGGAAGCAGTATATGAAGAAGTGGAGAATGCAGATATTGTGATGACCACCTTGAATGATCTTCCTAGGGCATGGGACTCTTTCATTCAAGGGATCTATGCCAGAAAGAAGCTAGTCAAGTTCAGCAAAGTATGGGAAGAATGCTCTCAAGAAGAAGTTCAGATAGCAACTTGAGAAGAAAAGATGGGAAGTGAAGATCAAGCTCTCATAGTACAATCCAAGAAAACCAGAACTAGCCACCATAGAGGTAAGCACTATCACCAGAAGAGTAACTTTAGAAAGACAAGAGATATGTCTAAGTACATTTGCTATACATGTGATGAAAGAGGACACTTTGCTAGAGATTTTCCTAGAAACAAAAGTAGCTCTCACAAGAAGAATGGAAACAAGATAAGACATCATGCTCATGCTGCAAAGGATGATGAACCTTCCACAAAGAGACCCAGACAAGATAGTGATGATTCTTCAAGTGATGAAGAATATGTTCTTATTTCCACTCTCATGGGAACTATCGCACATGGCAACAATGATTGGCTTATAGACAGTGGTGCTTCCAAACATATGACAAGATTCAAGGAATCCTTTGTGAAACTATTTGAACATGAATCACCTCACAAGGTGAAACTTGGAGATGACTACCAGTATCCAATAAAAGGTAGTGGTGAATCCTCATATAAGCTAGACTCTGGAAATTCTATCAAGATGAAGATGTATTTTTTGTACCTGGGCTAAAGAAGAACCTCCTCTCCATATCTGCAATGGATGCAAAAGGAATGAGGGTTGCATTTGTAGATGGCCAAGTTCTCATGTGACCAAAGGGAAAGTCTATTGATGATGCAGTAGTGATTGGGGAACAAGGAGGACTATAAAAATTGAAGGGCCAACCAAAACAAGATTTGGTTCATGACTTGGTAGAACCAAATGAGCTTTGGAATAGAAGGCTTGCACATGTGCATTACAGAGCACTACCACTTGCAAGCAAAGTTGTTAATGGTCTCCCATAAATGTAAACAAAACATGAAGGTGTATGCAAAGGATGTGTGGAAGGGAAGAACACAAAGAATATATTTTCAAGTAGCGAGATCAAGGCAAAAGGAATCTTGGAAATCATCCACTCCGATGTATGCATTTCAATGTCATCCAGTTCATTAAGCGGGTATGTATACTATGTTTCTTTTATTGATGATTTTCTAGAAAGACATGGATATACTTTATGAAGAACAAAGATGAAGTATTCAGCAAGTTCAAGGAATTCAAAGTCTTGATTGAGAACCACACTGAAAAGAAGATCAAGACCTTTCGATTAGATAATGGCGGAGAATTCACATCAAATGAATTCAAAGAGCTATGCAAAGAATCAAGGATTAAGAGGGAGTTATCCACTCCATATAATCCACAATAGAATGGGATTGTAGAAAGAAAGAATAGAACGATCATGGAAGTAGCAAGGGCCATGATTCATGATCAATATCTTCCCATGCATTTATGGGCATAAGCTGCCAGAACAGCGGTATATGTATAGAACCGTACTCCACATAGAGTTCTCAAGAACAAGACACCTAAAGAAGTCTTCTCCGGCAAGAAACCAGAAGTCAGCCATCTCAGAATATTTGGTTGTCCTATGTACATACACATTCCTAAAGAAAGGGGGATGAAGTTAGATCCTTCAAGAAAGAAGGGTATATTTGTGGGATACTTTGAAAGCTCGAAGGCTTATAGAATATACTTCCTAGGATTCAAGAATATCGACATCAGTAGAGATGTACATTTGACAAAGATTCAACCTACATCAAATCCAGGAAGAGACCGATTGAAGAATATGAAGAAATAGAATCACCCAGAATTCTTGATACAACCATGAACGAAGAAACTCAAGAAGAGGATCGAGAATTAGAAGAACCTCAAGAACCTATGGATCCACCCCAGGAGAAGAATCCTCATAAGAGGAAACCTGCTTGGGTACGTTAAATTATCTAAGGTGTAGAAAGATATGGAGCTTACAAAGAAGCACATAGAGGAAGAAAGAGAACTAAGTCCTGCTCCAGTTATGTAGCCTTGATATGTGACATTATTGATAAAGAACCTTCCAACTATGAAGAAGTAGCAGAAAGAAAAGAATGGAAGGATTCTATGATCAAAGAGTATCAATCGATCATGAAGAATGATGTTTGGGATGTTGTCCCAAGACCAAAAGGGAAGTTGATTGTAACTTCCAAATGGATCTACAATATCAAGCATGCTATAGATGGCAACATAGATAAATATAAAGAAATATTTGTGGATCATGGCTTCTCCCAGAAAGAAGGAATATACAATGAAGAATTTTTTTCACCTGTAACCAGATACACTTCCATCAGATCAGTACTTTCTCTTGCTCCAATGATGAAATGGAAGATACACCAGATGGATGTCAAGACTATTTTCTTGAATGGTATAGTAGAAGAGGAAGTGTATGTGGAGAAACCACTCGGTTTTGAGAGACATTACAGGGATTCTCATGTGTGTAGATTGAATAAATCCCTGTATGGTTTGAAACTGGCACCCAGGAAATGGTACGGTAGAATTGATGGCTTTCTATCTAGTTTGGGCTTTACCAAAAGTAAAGCAGATTCCATCCTTTACTACAAGGTTGAAAAAGGTAACCCAATGATACTCCTACTGTATGTGGAGGATCTATTTGTAATAGGTATGGATGGGTTGATTGTTGATACGAAGAGGAAGCTTGCTACCAATTTTGAAATGAAAGACTTGTGTATGATGCACTATTTTCTAGGCATGGAGGTGTGGTAGAATGCAGATGGAATCTTACTCAGACAAGGGAAGTACGTAGTAGATATATTGAAGAGGTTTGGGATGATGGATTGCAAGGCCATAACCACACCTATGGCATCGAACCTGAAGCTATTGAGTGATGCTTCATCAGAAGCAGTTGATTCTACGATGTATCATCAGATGATTGGGTCCTTGATGTACCTGATGAACAAAAGACCAGATATTTGCTTTGCTATGAACACCTTGTTATAGATGATTTTACCACTCCAGGTGAATCAATCTTATATGGCCTTCCCCTGTCCCTTTGCAGACTCCTTAGACCCCTTGGACCATTTTTTGTCCTTTGATGTTTCCTTGACCATCCCTAAAAACATGTGAAAATTAATACATGCGACTTTTAAACCTATAATCGTGTATATATGCGGGTTTGACTCCTAAAACCACATACATCGGGATGTGTTCATAATCCAAATCCTTTTGGAGTTTTCCTTGACATGGATCAGACTCACTTGACTCCTGGCCTTCTGTATGCCTTGAGATCGCTCGGATTCGACCTTTCATTACCCCTTTGAAAAGATATATAAGGAACTCTTTGGTACATTGAAGGCATAAGAGAGAATTGAGAGAAAAGAAACTATAGTCCATTGTTGTCGGAACTTGTGCTTGAGTCTACATCCCTTTGTCCCTTGGAGCACTTTTGTGTTCTTCCCAAGCTTTCCTTTTCTTGTGAGCTTGCTATCGATAGATGGAGGATTGAGGTGGTGGAGGCCCAAGTGGGGGATTCAGTTTCTTTGATTCGCAGACGTGCCAACAGAGGTTGTATCCATTGTAATCTCTGATTTTATATTAATAGAAATATCTTTTCTTGTCCAATAATGTATGTTTGAATGAATATTTTATCCATGGATGATTTCAAATGCTTATACATTGTTGATTATATATGTTAGAATAGATCTAACACCAATATATAGTATGCTTGTCTTGTTTACTTGTTGTTGAGGAAGTGATTTATCAATTCAAGCTAAAGTTGGAAAGCTCAACGGGGATCTACTTTAACCGTCCAGAATAAGGTACGAGGTTTGATCCTTTAGTGTTAGATATTTAATTTCTATTGCATATTGGAAAGGATTGATTTTTGGAGTCAAGCTGTCTGTTGTGGTACCCCAAACCATAGGAATTTCTCTCTGTAACAGAATTGGCAACTCCACTGGGGAGTTCCTAGTAGTTGTCTTTTGGGGGTCTTCTATCAGCATTTAATGACTTTGAATTGCTCTTTTTCTCTTGTTTCTGTGTCAGGTCTGGGGGCATGTTTTCCTAGTAGTGTCTGATTGGGATGAAGTTTGTCTCAGCTTGTCTATTTGTCTTTATTTTTATGCACCTTTCTTCCTATACGTGAGTTTTTAACTCACAGTTGCGTATAAACGCGAGTTTCACTGCTATTTCCGCGTACACACGTGAGTTTACTGCGAACAGTCGCATATATCCTTAGTTTTTCCTTATAGAGGAAGATGGATGGTTGCTGGGTGAATTTTCATGATTGCTAAGTCTCCTTTGATACTGCTAGAGTCTATATACACCTCTATTTTTTACTAGAGACAATTTTTTAGGGTAAATTTATTTTTTAAGAATGTTCTTGTCATTGCATTTTTTATTTTTTGTTTTAGGATTAATGCATTAGATTTCTTTTACCTTAGTACTTTGCTTGAGAGCTGCTTGAGTGTGCTTGCAGAGTCTGGGGGTTGTAGAGCCATTCTTTTGCTTTTATATCTCATTTTTATTTCAAAAAATCCAAAAATATTTGCTTATCATCATGCATTGCATTTTGCATTTCGCATAGTACTTGCACTAGATTTTCTTTGGAGTATTAGTTAGGATTTCATATAGGAAAGCTTGCATTTATCATTTGAAGAAAATTGTGCATTTCACGTAGTAGCATACCCTGTTTTTCATGGACACAATGCATTTGCATTGATTGTTAGGTGTGCATTTTGCTTCATGTTATGTCATAACACCATTAGTTGCACGGCCATATACTTCTTTTGAGTAATAAAGCCAATTAAAATCAACGCTTAAATTAAAATGAACTACACTATTTTATTTGATAGGGTTCACCAACAAGAATAGGTTTTAGGGTCTTGGAATAGTTCATTATGAGTAAATTCTCCAAGACCACTAAACAACAACATGTATGTGTCTGTCCAGGTGAGTGTGTGAAATTCCTTGGTATAACCAGTGTTTCTCAGGATCCTCCTCTCAAAAGGGAGTTAAGCAGGAGGCAGTGTGAGCGGTTATTGATTGGGATGACCCCTAGTCATAACTGAGTAGCATCAGAGATATTTCCAGGATTGTATTCATATTTGGGGGCTCTTTCAAGAGTTTCAGGCTTTGCTACCCTGCCCATACGGTCAATCCCGCCTGCGACTGTCCGCTTGAGCATTGATTATATTGAGGTGACCTTAGTAGCCTTACCTAGGATATCGAGGGGGTACTTTGTACAGGTTATTCTGCGGGTGTCTTGGCTAGGTTGGGGTCAGACAACATAGTCACTTTACACATTGAAGTTGAGGGCCACAATAATTGGTTACGTACCTCTACTTGTTGTGTATGGGAGTCTCAAGCCTCTCCTAGGCGAGACATACCTGCTTCATTCGAGAGCTCACTTATCCTACCCTTGATTTCTTGTGTTTGGCTTTAGATTTTCTTGGTGATTTCTCTGTGCATGTTAGCTTTCCTAGGGTTTGTGTGGATAGAGAGTATTTTATATTTTTTGAGTCATTGTGGATTCAGGTGCGGCTCCTTTTCGTTCTCGTCATTTAGCAGGACTTTTTCCTTCTACATCTCCTCCTCCTTTAGGAGAGAGAAATAGACAGTACAAGCAGATTACTTCGCACATTGATTCACACACCATGGGAGACCATATAGAAGGTATTCCTGAACCACCTTCTCCCATTCATGTGGAAGATGGGGAGTTTACTCCTAAATATGATCCTTCACCCGACTTGACTGAGTTAGGTCCTATGATTTCTGAGATAGGAACCTTTCATGATAGACCTACTTACTCTAGGTTTGATTCCCCATTGACACATCACCGGTATGGAATGTCGAAGGATGATGAGACTCATTTTGAACCCGCGAGCACTAGTTATGGTAGTTATGGTATGTCTGGTTTTCCCACACATGATTTGGCATTCCATGTCGAATCTGAGTTTGAGCCTAACACTATGCCTGGGGGCACTCTCATTCCTTGCCATGCGGATAGGTTTGGGAGCACAAGTCACATTGCACCTTCCATCCTAGCGATGGAAGCTACATCACATATTCCTCCTAGGTCTAGGGTTAGTGATCCTATTAGGATACCAGATCCGAGATGAGTGACTATAGGGAATAGCACATACATAATTACACAGATCCCTTCATCCTCTATCCCTAGTTCTTCAAATGTTCACCCTCCACCTCATTCACGTGGTCCTTAGGGTCGGAATGTGGCTACGAGTCATGGCCATACTACGGTTACTAGACCAGTTGTGTCTTAGGTTTACATACTACTCGTTGTTTCGGGAGGTTATGTTCATACTTCTAGAGGTCATATTCCTACTTCTGGAGTGTATATTCCTACTTCCGGAACGTATATTCCTACTTACGGAGCGTCTCATGGGACATCGCATGCGATGACTTGTGGACCTTATTATGGGACACAGCATGGACAAGGTTCTTCACCTTATGGGTGTGGGTATCAAAAACCCACTTACTCTCCAAATTACAGCTTTGTAGCTCCGAATAGTCAAGGTACACCACACTATGGTGCTTCCATGCCACCCTATATGGGTCAAATGGGAGGAGGGAACTATGGCCAAGGCCATGGTGGTTATGGTAATCAGAACTATCAAGGAGTGTTCCATCGACCTAATCATCTTAGAATCCCTTTCCTTGCAACGCTGAATCTTCCTAACTTGTCGAGATTGAAGAACGATCCAGTACCTCATGACCCGGCTTGGCCGGCTGTCCCTACTAAGCTTCCCTCAGACATACCCAAATTCGAGGGAAAAATGGGAGAGGATCCAAGTGAACATGTTACTACCTTTCACCTATGGTGCTCTTCGAATTCCTTACACTAGGACTCAATCTGTTTAAGGTTGTTTCAACGCACCCTAATAGGGCCTGCCGCAAAATGGTATATAGAGTTACCTAGGGAGGCATTCACTTTGTTCAATGACCTAGTGATGAATTTTACTAACCACTTCTAGCTACCAGTGAGTTATGACGTTGGTACTGAACTCTTGTCGACATTTCGGTAGGATAAAGCCACACATATCTTGGACCACATCCAAGAGTGGCGTAGATGGAAGAGGTTGATTAAAGCCTTTATACCGCTAGAATTCCTCCTCGAATGGTTCCTTAAGTCGTTATTGCCATATATAGTGAAGGATGTTTCTACATCCGGAGTGTAAAATGAGGAACAAGCCATTTTTAGGGCACGGGAATTGGATTTGATTTATGCTCAATCCGGTTTGTTATATGAGATCATTCCCAATGCTCTGCGCTCTAGTTTCGACCCCAAAGTTAAACCTGGACCACATGCCGATGGCATTGTTGGTTGTGCGAGTGCTAAACCTATGGATTCAGTTGCAAAATAAGATATTCAATTGTCAATCAACCAATCTACTTCGGGACAAACCACGGCTTCGTCTCAACCCGCCCAAATGGCGAGTGTGCTTTCGGTGCAATCGTCGGACCAGAAGGGTAACCAGTAGCCCGGACGAAATAAAAATAAGGGTAAGAATAATTTTAAGGGTGGGAATAGGAATGAGAATGCTAATAATAATGACAAGAACACCCCTAATGATGGGGGGGACAAGCAAGCTAAACGTAAGGTTAAATTTCCTTGCAAGTTGTGTAGGGATGATCACCTCACTTACTTGTTCCCTCGTATCGATGAAGCCTCGAGATTCTTGGTACAGGGCCTAGCTATGCTGACTAACCCTTTACCTCACAATCAAAATATGAACTCGAGGACCCATGACTAGTCTGGTGGTGATCAAGATCCATCGGAGGGTAGTGGTCGTGGTTGCATTAACATGGTACGTACTGCGAAAGTTGTGACCCATGCGAAAGATTATGGTTCGTCACAACCCAGCCCAGGAAAGGAACCTGATCCACCAGGGACTCCTTTGCGTATTGAAAAACCTGTGGATAAACCTAAAGCTACACCTCGCATTCCTAAGGGAGTCCTTAAGCGTTCAGGGCACAATCCTAATACCCGAGCCACCCAGAACTATTCAGTTGTCGAGGATTTGGGCCACACTCCTTGTGCGATGTTTACACTGGAAGTGCTTCAGAGTTTTCCTTCGCAAAGGAAGGATTTTCTTTCTGCCCCTGGTGTGAATGATGATAATTCTTCCTCCATTATTAAATTTGAAACCGCAGAACTTCAGCCTTGCTTTCCTTACTATGTGTCTCTTTTGATTCACGTAGAATGTCTTAACATGACCGTCAAGTGCACTATGATTGACAAAGGCATTGTTGCTTATGTGATGTCTTTATCGTGTTGGAAGGGTTTAGGTTCCCCTGATTTGTCTAAATCGGTGACCATGTTAACTGCGTTCGATGGGAGATCATTTAGGCCGCACAGGATCCTTCCTTCCCTTAAGGTCCGTTTGGGAGGAAAGACCGTTGCGATAGAGGTCGAGGTGGTGTTGGCTCGATTTTCTGACCTAGGCCAACTAAGGAGATTAATCCCACACAAGCAGCTTAAAGCAGCTCCCGGTGTGTTTGAGATAGCAAAATCTCACAGGTTATGGTCCTGCTACCAACTAAATTTTTCTCTTAAGGAGAAACTAAAATTCAATAAAAATTTATCCTAATCTTGTTTCTATCTAAATAAACCCTAACATTAGTTTACTACTACCTAAGTTATCCTAGAGTTGATTTCTTAATGAAAGTCTTCAAGTTTTTGAGGATTTCGTATTTAATATTCTAAATTTTAAAAGACTATTATAATTATTCTAAAATTACCCAAATTCTATGTAACAATCATTAAATGTAAACTATACTAAAATAACACTAACTAAACTATCCTATCCCAGCTGAGAGCGATTTGAATATTATATTAATTATTAATTATAATAATGATGAACAGAAAGATAAATGAGTAAGATCTAAATGAAAAGATTTAAACCATTCACACTAAATCATTCTGCTATAAGTTGCCTAAATAGAGAAATTGAAATAAGCAATTACTTCAAATTTTTCTGAAACATTTAATTAATTAACAACTAATAAACAACATTAAATATTTGAATAGAAGATAATGTCCATAATGAAATTATTGCCAAAATACAAGTGAGATCAAAACAAACATAAATATGTATATCATTATATCTTGAATTTTCAATAAAATACTGAAAAACTCAATCATAATAACATACTAATTCAAATACAATATTGTGTTGACAAAGTGAAATATCAAATACTGAATACAAGCATAACCAAGTATACTGCATCAATAGTATAAGGAGAAGATTATATATTGAAATATATAATAAAATTAATCAAAATAATACCGATCAACGATACCAGTCCGAGAATATCCAGTCACATTCCACCTCCGAAGATAAAATCTCAGTAAGGAACAAAACTAGTACTGAAATTGTATTTCAATGATGTTTTTCTTTAGTCACTCGCCCCCCTTTACATAAAAATTACTAGTTTATATATAACCTCATGAGTGTTTGAATTCATTTTTTTCATAAATGTTGTATTCAATACCATAGGGGTTCTATCACTATTAAAGTGCATCGAATCTCTTCAAAAGACACTTGTCACAAATATTACTATAGGATAATAATAATAATAAACGACTAGCCTGTATCATCTCCTGATTTAAAGGAACTGGTGCATTCGTGGCTATTTTGAAATTCCAATCTTCAAGAAGAAATAACATCTTCCAACTGAGATCCAGAACATCCTGTATTTGCTGAGAACAGTGATAACATGCCCACCTGTTTAAACAAACATAAGAATCTTATTAAAACCAATTTTAACAGAAATAACAAAAGAAACAATAAATTATATGCGTGCCCGCAAAATCTGTGATTTTGCAGGCATGCACTTAAAAAGATTTTATTACCTGGTGACAGAGAGATAAACCATATAACTGAAAATAGAAACAATCATCAAGTTCTAGTTTGTAAATTTATCACTCTTTTGGCCTCAGAGAGTTTAGCTTTGAGCCTGATGATTACTAGTTTCTGTTGATCAACTTGCTCAAGCAAGTGCTGGTTTGTGTCTATCATTGATTTTTTTGCTTTCTTGTATTGATTCGTATTGATGTTCATGTCTTTCCATCTATTAATCCAGTTTAGTAACTCTGCCCTAAATGTCTTATTTTCCTCATCTTTCAAGGCTGCGCTTGCTTGACATTTGTTTAGTTCGTTTTTCAAATCTGCAATTTTAGTTTCATATACCCTGTCAAGGACCTGCTGGAGAGTTTCTTCCTCCTTATCATGACACGAATCATCTGCTTAAGAAGAATCAAGTTTATCTATATCTTGATCTGACGGTGGAAAGCTCATAAAAGATGGCTCAGGGCCCGAACCACAAGCATCCATGCAGGATGGAGTAGTTTCAAACTTACCTGACTCCATAATGTCTTTAGCCAACAATTTTTCACGATTATTCTCTATGAGAATAGGTTCATCCATATGCATGGTTTCGGGAACCAATGATGGAACATCATCCTCAATATGGACAATCACTGGCTGAGTACTCTATTGAGTGGCCGCAGGAACAAAGGCTGTAGGTGTAGTATTCATGCTTCTAGTGATTCTTCTTATACGAACAAACACAAGACCTTTTGGTTCAAAACCCCCTTTGTCACAACACACCTGTGCTAATTGTTCAAGTTTTCGCATGGACTCATCACCATGTTTTCGAGAAGTACATAACTTAGAGGGGTTTTCATAGTTAATAGCATCAACATCTTCATTTTTGGCCAATCTGCCCTTCACCTTTGCTGGTGTACTAAAGCACTTGTCAGATAGAGATTGGTCCATGGTTGTCTCAACGTAATAGGGAGCTATATTCACAGTTCCATCATTGCTAATACAAGTACCTATAGGTGGATTTGCTTCATGAAGCTCTTTATCCCTTGTCTCAGCCTTATGAACATTACCAACTTCAGATTTTATTGGAGCCTTATGCTTCCTACGAGTTTTAGGGGGAGGGTTTGGCCAATATTGTGTTGGCCCTAATTTACATTCAACCAAAAACTCATCCCAAGATTTACAGTTCAGAGACAGCTGATAATGGATTAAAATTTTAATTAGACCATTATGGAACAAACTCCTATCAGGATTACCTATGGTAGTTTGAACTGAATGTGCCGATTTCTTCATACTTTACAATAGGTAAAATGGGAGATTAAGTTTAAAACCTTTCAATGCTAATAGTAGTTGCAAATGATAATAATGCAGATGAGAGAATCGACCATCACATGATACATACCCAACTAAGATTTCATAGAATGCTCGCCATTCTGGCTTTAAAAACTTAACCGAAACCCCAATCTTCAACTTTGCATTGGACGGTAAGGGCAACGGTAAGGATTGCCATTTCTTCTTGTCCACTTTTCCTCCTTTAAACCATCGCTCTCCAGTTTGAGGAAGCTTCGTAGCTTCTACAATTTTATCTTCATTAATTATAAACTTGAAATCCCTAATCTGCGCTACATTTTCTTTAAAACTCAAAGCAAACTGTTTAGTAACCTCCATGTTATGGCCACTAAAACACCTGAAAAACTTACCCCATCCAATATTTTCGAATAACAGAGCAACTTTCTCAACGGCCTCAACTAGCTCCGGTCCTGAAATTTCAAAACGGCTGAGAGGAGCCATTGTTTCCTCACTACTACTCTGGTTATGGATTGAAACGAATGAAGTCATGAATATTGGAGTAATAGGAACCCAAGTATAAGACATTATGCGAAATGTCAAATCCTCAATTACTTCATACGTGATAGAGATGAGAACTCCAATTTTAGCCATTTAACCAAATTTGGAGATGATGAGCACAACAGCCAGTGTTTTCACTATGATAAATGAATGGACTAACCACGACTAACTGAAATTCTTCAGAAAGAATAATGCAAAGGAAATTTCAAACTCTAGCTAATCCTTCATATCGGAAATCATTCGATTCAAGGATCACAAATCAAAATATTTATGACATTAAATCTGGAATGATGAGCTAGTACAACATCATGAATAGGAATGGTTATCAGTCATATATGCAATTAAATTCTACTGATACAATTTCATTATTACACCCACAGCTATCAATTAAATCAGTAGGTGTTAACCAAGCCCTCATACCAATATGAATTCAATCTTCATGCAGCGATCCTTGTGACAGATGTTGTCTACTAGCCATATGAATCACGAATCTTTCGTTAAAAACTGTCAGTTGATGATTTACTCCAGATTACACGTGGAAGGTAGTCGTGTTTATTAACATGATGATGTAGAGTTATAATAATAAACCTTAATGTCCTTGAAATGCAACTAACTAATGATCCATATTGACACTCAAACCATATATACATGTAGTTTTATTTCGAAATATAGTTTTAAAACTTTTATGAAATCCTAACCATTTATGTCCCAAAACCAGATTCGATAGGATATAAAGCTTATAAAACTATTATGGTTATTATATGACACATGAAAATTTCGAAATAATATTCATTTATGTGCACTCTCACTAGTTATATATATACAATTTTTACAAAGTAATAATATGATATTAAAGATTAAGTTATATGTGAAATCTGAACCTTAGGTTTAATGAAAATATTTTTAATTAATAAATCACCTTTAGTTTTAGGGATTTCAAGAACTTATAATATCTTATCAATACCCAAGCTCCAAACAAATTCAAAATGTGTCTTCTTTAAAAACCAATTAGCATACTATACTTCTTAAATCTCTTAAATCAACATATATAATCAGATGAATTAATCAATGATAAAATTGATCATATATAAAATTCATGAGACTGACAGCTGCTAATTTATTCAATTTATGAAAGTGTTTTCATAAATTTCTAATATGACTCTTAACTCTCCTATAATTGAGAGTACCTTCAGAATCAAAGATTCTGAAGGCACTCTTTTATAATCTTTAAAAGGTAAATCATAAAAGAGAGCTGATCCCCCTTCATCTCAATGAAAAATGAAGGGGTTGTTGCTGACTTCCAACAGGTGGTTGATGTGCCCCTTGACTACAATCTCTTGCTGGGTAGGAATTGGATGTACAGTATGCAAGCCATAGCTTCTTCCCTATTTCGCATTGTATGTTTTCCATTTAATGGGAAGATAGTCATGATTGATCAAACGCCATTCAAGAATCCGTCGGTTACCACATCTTCGGGAGCTTCGATCCCGATCGTAGAGCACTCTCAGCCGGCAACTGGGAGTGTGGGTGTGGGCATGTATCCATCCCTCATGGGAATTTTTAGTTGTCCTGCACCGATCCTTATGATAGGGTCTAGTTCCGGTGAGGCTTTGACATCTATGAGATCAATGTCTTTTCGCACAAGTCATATGGAATATCCTTGGATTCTTCCTACACTGAGTATTTCGAGTGAGCCCATTGTGATGGATGTGTCGTTGCCTACAACTATGGTAGCTTATCAAGCTAATCTTGAGTGTGTTGCAGAGCCCAGTCCTTCCTCTTCGCGGACGGAGGAGGAGGACCCTTATGTGCTTCCTGCATGGGTAGTACAATATTCTCATGCGCATGACTTCCTTTATAGTGTTTTCCCTTCAGACGAAGTGATTATTGAGGCCATGTCAGGAGTTGAGCCACCATGGGAAGAACTCCATCATAGATCTTACTTTCTTCCCGAGCTTTACCGCTTAGAGCGTGAGGACTTTAGGGAGGTTCTTGGTGAGAGAATTGGTAGTCCTATGGTTCCATTAAGCTCTCCTGGTTCGATGGTTGATGGAAACATGGAAAATATATCTCCAACGATTCCTATCAATATCTCTTATGATCCTGGCAGGATAGAGAATGTCTATGTTGGGACAGAATGTTCCCATGCTGAGATTCAAGAATACACTGAGATGTTTAAATAATTCTATGATATCTTTTCTTGGTCTTATGATGAATGCCAAGTATCGACCCTCGTATTGTTGAACACGAGATTAAGAATTATCCCAACGCTAAGCCTGTTCGGAAACTCTTGCATGCGGTGAATCCTAGGAAAGCACCCGCGATTAAGGCAGAGATAGAGAAACTATTGAAAGCCGGTTTTATCTATCCTGTTCCCTTGACAGAGTGGGTTTCAAACCCTGTTCTGATGGATAAGAAGCAAGGAGCGATCCACATATGTACTGATTTTCATGATTTGAATCGTGCCTATCCTAAGGACAATTTCCCCACACCATTTATTGATCAGATTTTGGATGAGTGTGCGGGTAGCGAGGTTTTTTCCTTCATGGATGGATTTTCTGTATATAATCAGATACAAATTAAACTTGAGGACCAACATAAGACTGCATTTATTTGTCCTTGGGTAACTTTTGCATATCGAAAAATGCCTTTTGTCCTTAAGAAAGCCGGAGCTACTTTTCAGTGGGCGATGACCTTGATCTTCCATGACCTCAAATCGATTATCGAAGTATTTTTGGATGACCTTGCTGCTCATTCTCGTATGAGAATGTGTCATTCCTATCATTTGAGATTGGTGTTCGAAAGATGCCGCCATTATTTGGTTAGGTTAAATCCTCACAAGTGCATCTTTTGTGTGAAGTCAGGTCACTTTTTAGGATTCATCATTTCTAAAGAGGGTATAAGAGTTGACCCTTTGAAGATAGAGGCAATACTTCAGTTGTCTCCCCTGAAAAATATTTGTCATCTTCAATGTTTGCAAGGCATGGCAAACTTCTTACGGAGATTCGTTGTCAATTTTGCCAATTTGACTAGAGGCTTCATGCGTCTTTTGAAGAAGGACACCACCTTTTGTTGGGATGAGAGAGCCCAGGAGTCCTTTGATGCGCTCAAGAGATCCCTAACATCGGCCTCGGTGATTAGTCCCCTAGACTATAGCCGTGATTTTCTACTTTATGTGGCCACATCCATGGAGACGATTGGTATGGTTTTGGTTCAAGAGGATGAGGACCTCCAAGAGCATGTCATATACTATCTGAGCTGGAATCTTATTGATGCAAAGATCCGTTATTCTCATTTTGAGAAGCTTGCTTTAGTTACCGTACATGCGATTCAACGATTGAGACATTATATTCTCCTTCGCCAGACCTTGGTTGTAGCCCATGTCAATCCGTTTCAATTCGTCCTCACTTGAAGGATGATTGGGGGAAAATATAATAAATGGATTTTCATCTTGAAATAATTTGATCTCGAGTTTGTTTTGGAAAAATCGAAGAAATCATTAATTTTTGCAGATCTTATATCAGATTTCCTAAGCGAGGCCAAGGAGTTGGTTTGTGAAGATACATTTATCGATGAACACATCTTCTTATTCTCAACTTTAGACCCATGGTATGGGGATATAATTATATATTTACAAACATTGAAGGTCCCCACTCACCTCTCACAGGATGAACGATGATTATTACGTCACGTGTCTAAGAATTACCTCATAGTGGATAACACTTTGTACCGCCGTGGGGTAGATTCCATTTTACAACGTTGTTTAACTCATGAGGAGGCTGAGGTAGTGCTGAATGATTACCACAGAGGGGCGTGTGGTGGTCATTTATCTGGGCTTTCTACAACCCAAAAAATCTTAAGACCGGGTTATTTCTGGCCGTCGATCTTTAAGGATTGTATAGATGCGGTCAATAGGCGCCACCCTTGCCAGATGTTTGCACGTAATATGCGCTTGAAACCTGCCCTGTTACATCCCATCATCACTGCTGGTCCCTTCACTAAGTGGGGGTTAGATTTTATGGATTGCAACCCAGCTTCAGCTGGGGGGCATCATCATATCATAGTGGCTGTTGATTACTTCACGAAATGGGCTGAGGCTATGCCTATAGTTAAATCCAATGGCGAGACATCCATGCACTTCATATTCAACTAGATTATTACTCGGTTTGGTATTTTGAAAGAGCTTGTCACTGACCATGGCTCGCACTTTCAGAACCATATGATGGAAGATTTGGCATCAAAGTTAGGGTACAAACAAGAGCATTCCTCCTCTTACTACCCTCAAGCGAATGGATAGGTAGAAGCAGTGAACAAATCACTTAATCCATTCTCCAATGAACCATCGCACAAAGCAAGAATAATTGGCACATTATGTTAAATCCTGCTTTGTGGGCGTATAGAACCGCTGTTAATATTGCCATGGGTTTTTCTCCATATCAACTTGTACATGGAGTGGAGTCGATATTGCCAGTTGAATGCGAGATTCCTTCTTTGAAGCTAGCCGTAGAACTCTTACTAGACACTTCCCCATTGGAGGAGAATTTGGTCCACCTTGAGCAACTTGATGAGAAGCATCGAGATGCCTTGGTGGCTCTAGAAGTAAATAAACGTCATGTAAAGATCCAGTACGATAAGTCTATCCGTCCAAGGAGGTTTAGTGAGGGAGATTTGGTCCTTTTGTGGGATCAACCGAAAGAACCCTTAGGAGCAGGAAAGTTTAACCCCATGTGGCATTGTCCTTACGTCGCCAAACATGTGTTAGAGAAGGGCGCTTATGAGTTAGTGGATTATGAGGGAATGGCCTTGGCAGAGCCTAGAAATGTGCTCTATCTCAAAAAGTACTATGCATGATTTTCAGCCAAGGCTGGTTATTGTATATTATTATACAGTTTTGCATAGTTAGGTATTTTTCTTATGGTGATCGGGTTTGTGATTAGTTTCTGTTTCTTTTGCCAGATGTCAATGGAATCTTCCACCTATGTAGGATTCACGGATGGTGCGAGCCGTCACACTCAACACTTAGCCTCTGCTTCTTGGGTGATTTATACTCCTATGGGTCAAGTATTGTCTTCAGGAGGCGTATGTTTATGACCATCTTCAAACAATGTTGCTGAATATAGTGTCGTTATTGAGCTTCTACAGGACGCCATTTTACATGGCGTTCTCTCTCTTGAGTTACATCTTGATTCGGATTTAGTAGTGTCACAGCTTAATGGTTTGTACCATGTTAGAGATCCGGTGTTATTAAGAATATTTTTAAGTGTGAGATTATTAGAACGGCAAGTTGACAATATAACATACATACATATTCCAAGAATTAATAATCAAGCTGCTGACTCATATGCTAATTACGTGTTAGATTGGAATTTGTTTCATACACAATAAATTCATCACAAAAACAAATTTTACACATGTAAATAAATAAACCGATCATCATAAAAAATTTTATAAACATCCAAAATGTGGTAATACATAGTGTCATGATACAAAAATGGGGCTCTCAAGCCACCAAAATATAATACATGGTAATACAAAATTTATCACTCCCAGGTATCTAAGCCTATGGAGGAGGAGGGGGTTGTGATGATGGAATTTCACTACAGCTCTAGCTAGCCATTGAAATAATCGCACCCATGCTCGTGGTACACCCACCACCTAGCGATGCATGGCCTTAGGCAAGTCCTCGACTTGCGCCATGGAAACTCTGTGTGTCAGCCTAACAAAGTTGGTATGAATGCTCTGGAGCATCTGCTCTGCATCCATACCAGTGATATCATCTCCTCTTCCCCTCCATCTATGACGAGGGAAGCCTTCAGGCCGTCGTGGTCCCACATCTACATGCAAATGGTAGATGTCACTATGTATTGTCGCCCAAAAATATGTCTTTTGATTCCATATTATTAGAAAACACAAAAAAATTAAATAACTCAAAAATTTAAAGAGAGGGTCGAGATTCGTTACCTATGTCACTATATGCCGATCCTGGTGGTAGCAGCATGTCCAGGTCCCCCCGAAAATCTATCCCCGCATAGGGGTATTCATCGATGGAAACTATCTGTCGTCGCCACCACGGAAAGAACTCAGTTGAATAGGGGTTGGACACCCTACCTCCACCCAGTCTGCACATCGCATCCACCCAACACCGTTGCGCTGAATCTTGTACCCCGTGTAGAGGAACGTCAACTCTGGGGCTCAATCCTGGAACACGCTTGAAGAAAAACATGCTCAGTATACTGCTGAAACTGAAGTTTCGCACTATGCCCATCTTAAACTCACTGAGCTGGTGTTTCATGTTTCCAGTAGTGTAGTGCTCCAATCATATACCGTGGGTCTCATGCACTCCACTGCATAGAACATCAGAGGCCGCGAGGCCTAGTGGAGTGAAGCCAATCCTACTATCCTTCCTAGTGTCAGTAGGATGGCCTTTAGGCCCAGCACCTGTATCGAGTTAGTAGGGATTTAACTCCCCACCTTCTCTGTGTCCGGATAGTAGTACACCCCAATGTACTCATCTATAGTCAGGCCACCTTCGGGCCCATGAGAACGTAGGTTCACTACTTCCCCCCGTCGGGAAAGTCTAGTAATAAAGTATATGTCCTCCACCTCTATGGTGAGGGACATCCCATCTATCTAGAATGACTCTGAGTCTGGATCCCAGTAATCCACTAGCATCTGCAATAGTCCTGGTTTGGCCCTTAAGCCACCAAGACACCAAAATTTGTAGATCCCACATGCACGTAGCACTTGTTGAGCCATTAGATCAGCCCATACTGCCTCTTCTACATCACCATGTTCACGTTCTCTCCATTCTAGGACCATCCTAATGGGAAAAATTGGAATTTTTCCCATTAGAATAATTGAAAAACCTCAAACCCTATACGCAGAAAAACCTTCGATTTCTACATGGGCCACAACGCCTATTTTGTATTGGCCTAGAAATCCCAAAGCACCACAGAATTTGATAAAAATTGCATCAAAATGAAAGAGTAGAGCATGGGTAAGTACCTGGAAGAAACGGTAGTGGATTCCGCTGGCTGGATCTCCTAGAATTCGCTGTTGAAAATCTGAGCTCAAATGGGTAAAAATTTCAAATGTCTTATAATGTTTTGAATATTTTACTATTTATAGAAATTTTTCAAATTTTTGAAAATTTTTACCCCCTTTCCTATAGTTTGGACCATTTCTAATCCTTTTGGACCGTTTTTGGACTAATTTATGATGTAGGAGACCTTTTTGAGTGTTGTTTCAGCCATTGGATTGACCCTTTCGTGCCGATATTAGGTATCATGTCTAAACTAGCATATAGGTTAGGTTTCATCACCGTTTTCATTTTTCATGACCTTGTGATCGTTTCATTATAGCCTTAGGTATGAACCCACTCTATTATGTCATGGAACCTTCTTGTTGTTTTAGAAGTGGTATGATATGGTGGTAGAGCTTGACCTTACATGGGTACCCTAGTTAGTGCCTGATTTGCATTTGATGCCCATGCTGACGTTTTTTCCCTTAGGGTGTGGGAGTTCATTGTATAGTATTTCCATGACACTTCGCAAGAGCCTCATACTCCTCTTGATCTTTTGCTAGCCTATTTCCCTCAGGACTCCCTTATGTCAAGTTGTAATTGCATTATCATGAGCTTTGTCTGCCTTATTGAGCTTTATGCCAGCTTCCCTGACATTGAGTTTCAACCATATAGCTTGAGCTTGTCTCATGTCTAGCCATGCAGAGCCATTTTATATATCCTTTGCAGCTTGATTCCCTTTTTACCAGGAGGGGATTTTTCCCCGAGTGTCGCTATCCTGCACATGTATCCTTGCATTGAGCATAGGTATTTTCCACTGCTTGAAACTAGTTTGTTTTCCCCTATGACACTCGTCTCCTCCTAGTCTGTAACTATAAACCAGTTTTATTCTTTTTCAAGATTTTTAAATATTTGAAAAAGTACAAAAAAAAATCAAAAAATCAAAAATCCGGATAAGGAAAGATGTTATCTTTGGCAGCTGTCGAGTTGTGTCGCCTTCGAACAGAGCACTGTATATCACATCCGTTGGTTGGGTTTATAGTTTAACTTTAGGAGTTGTACTCATTTATTTGAGTTTATCTCCACCGACTGGTTAAGCTTCCAGTCCCCATGGAGCCTCTGTCGATGCCTCCTGTGTCGCAGAGATGTCCCAGTTTTGTATATTGAGTCTATGTTGCCTTTATTCAGTCACCATTAGTTGTTATGCTCTTGTTTGAAGGAATTTGAAACCTGAGTCCGCCATTCCTCAGTTATCTTGACTTTGCATGTCAGCCATTCCCGGTACAGTTACTGGTTCGTGCACCTTATGATCAAGTCCTTCCACCTTATACAGCTTTGTTGAGTATCTCGTGTTGGATGATGGGGGATGCCTTAATGCCATCCTTCCATCGGATTTCATCCCATCAACTTCAGATCATTTATTCTGGGATTGGAATCTAGAGTCATTTTTTAGTGCCTTGAGACTTGCAGTCATCAGTGGTAGGTTCTCTCACCATCGACAGTCTTTGGGAAAACATCAATGTCCCCTGATCGATGGATCCTCTCAAGTGTTCGACCTCAACACATTTATTCACACTTGTTAGTTTGCACTCTAGTACCTTGATTCCCATTTTCATTATCGGTGGGTGATCTCGCATCTGTTAATGGTATACATCAATGACCGGTAATCAGATGATGGACTACTATGTTCGACCTCAACACCTCTATTCACATAGTAGGACATGTACTCGTAGCGGTTTGTGTAGAAGACCTTCCAGATTGGTGGCATATCTTATATGCTACCTCCTTGATTGTGCCAGTGTTCATGAGATTCCAATTCTCGTGACTTGATTCCAATATATGTCAGACATTTCCAGCTATTATGGATATCTTGATCCATTATATATCTTCAGCCATTATGGAGATCATGATCCTTTGTATATCTTCATCATGGAGATTCTGATCTATGTATATTGTACATGGCGATGACCACTTATGTGATATCTTGTATCATGCCTATTCATGGCCATTGTACTCTTATGTATCTCGGACTGTTATATGTATTCGTAGTTATGTGCAGAGTTGTATCATTGTACTATGCTGATTGGGTGGTTGGTCTTCCATTTGGGATCCTTCATCACTCCACTTCTGGGATGGACTTATAATGTATTTCGGCCATCATATGACCCCTCTGACCTCACACATTAGGGGGCATCTGTTATAGCTAATTTTACCACTCTAGGTGAATCACACTTGTATGGCCTTCCCCTGTCCCTCTGCAGACTCCTTAGACCCCTTGGACCATTTTTTGTCCTTTGATGTTTCCTTGACCATCCCTAAAAACATGTGAAAATTAATACATGCGACTTTTAAACCTATAATCGCGTATATACGTGGGTTTGACCCCTAAAACCGTGTACATCGGGATGTGTGCATAATCCAAATCCTTTTGGAGTTTTCCTTGACATGGATCTGACTCACTTGATTCCTGCCTTCCATATGCCTTGAGATCGCTTGGATTCGAACTTTCATTACCCCTTTGAAAAGCTATATAAGGAACTATTTGGTACATTAAAGGCATAAGAGAGAATTGAGAGCAAAGAAACTATAGTCCATTGTTGTCGGAACTTGTGCTTGAGTATACATCCCTTTGTCCCTTGGAGCACTTTTGTGTTCTTCCCAAGCTTACCTTTGCTTGTGAGCTTCCTATCGATAGATGGAGGATTGAGGTGGTGGAGACCCAAGTGGGGGATTCAGTTTCTCCGATTCGCAGACGTGGCAATAGAGGTTGTATCCATTGTAATCTCCGATTTTATATTAATAGAAATATCTTTTCCTATCCAATAATGTATGTTTGAATGAATATTTTATCCATGGATGATTTCAAATGCCTATACATTGTTGATTATATATGCTAGAATAGATCTAACACCAATATATAGTATGCTTGTCTTGTTTACTTGTTGTTGAGGAAGTGATTTATCAATTCAAGCTGAAGTTCGAAAGCTCAACAGGGATCTACTTCAACCGTCCAGAATAAGGTATGAGGTCTGATCCTTTAGTGTTAGATATTTAATTTCTATTGCATATTGGAAAGGATTGATTTCTGGAGTCAAGCTATCTGTTGTGGTACCCCAAGCCATAGGAATTTCTCTCCGTAACACACCTTGAGCCAGTTCCTGACAGATCCGAGACATGTTCATTTGATTGCTGCAACGCATTTTCTAAGGTACCTGAAGGGTATAGTTGATTATGGGCTCAAGTACGAGGCGAATCAGAAGATTGACTTGGATGGTTATGTTGATTCAGATAGGGAAAACAGTGCCATCGATAGGAAGAGCACTTCAGGATGCTGCTTCAGTATGGGATTAGGTGTGATCTCTTGGTTTAGTAGGAAGTAGTCTTGTGTGGCACTGAGTACAGCTGAAGCAGAGTATGTCACAACTTGTTCAGCTAGTTGCGATGAAGTGTGGATGAGAAAGCTACTTTCTGATTTATTTGATCTCCAGTTGGATGCTACTTATATATATTGTGACAACAAGAGTTGTGTGAAGTTGTTGGAGAACCCGGTGTTCCATGACAAGTAAAATCATACGAGATCAAGTATCACTATATCAGGGATATGGTGTAGAGAGGAGCAGTGAAGCTCCAGTATATTGTGATGGATGAACATATAGTTGATGTGTTGATGAATCCATTGGCCAGAGTGAAGTTTGAATACTTCAGGGAGAAGCTTGGTGTTCTCCAGATCGAGGTTCCCTCCAAGGGGAAATGATGAGTCCAAGAGCCATTCTGACATGGTGAGAGGATTAGGTTCAATCCATGGTCATATGTAAGGGCTGATCCATTCTATCATTATGAGAGAATTGGTTCCTTCCATGTCATATGTGAGTGCTGAGCCATTCTGATGTGACTATAGAATTGGTTCCTACATGATCATTTATAAGTGGTGAATGCCATTCTTGGAATGGAGGCACTTGGTCAGTTACCAAGAATACTCAGCTCGGTGCTGAGATTCCATTCTCTGGGAGAATGGAGGCACTTGGTCAGTTACCAAAAATCCTCAGTCTAGGACTAAGAGCCATTCTAGTGTGATGTGTTTACACATGTTCAGATGTAAGTGTAGTTCCCTTCCGATGCGGTGTGTTCGCACATGGTCGAATGTAAGTGTAGAGCCCTTTCGATGAGTTGTGTTTGCACATGGTTAGATGTAAGTGCAGAGCTCTTCCGATGCGGTGTGTTCGTACATGGTCGGATATAAGTGTTGAGCCATTCTAGCGCGATGTGTTTACACATGGTCAGATGTAAGTGCTGGGCCTTTCTGACTAGATGACGTCAAATGTGAGTGTTGGGCATGCCTTTCTGACAAGATGAGGTCAGATGTAAGAGCTGGGTGGGCCATTCTGACTTAGGGTCAGATATAAGTGCTGAAGAAGACCTACATGAAGTCTAATCCTACAACCAACATGAAAAAGGGCTCACTCTGTAGAAATTCCTATGACGAGAAGAATCAGGAGATAGTACTATTCTAAGATAGCACTGATGATGATGATTTAGACTTGATGATGATCAATACATGATGATGATCTAGACTTGATGGTGATCCAGATCAAGTGATGATCCAGATTTGATGATGATATAGTGATGATGATCCAGCAGTGATGATCCAGATTGAGTGATGATCTAGATCCCATGATGAAGAAGACTTGAAGATGAAGATGACTTGAAGATGAAGATGATGAGATGATCTATTCAATATAGAGAAGAAGAACAGTGTTGAAAATTGTGTTGAAAGAATACCTTCCTAGTTAAGAGGGAGTGTTGATGTATTTGTAACTTTGGAATGTATTCACTTGTATATTTCATGTATTGTACCCCGATGTTTATTCCGGGAAGTATATGTAATATAATTGAGTCATGTCATGCCCCGATGTTCCCATCGAGAGGTTCTATAATGTAAACAAGTCATGTCAAGTCATTATGGGTAACCCTCCTATTGTTCAAGGGTTAAATTCCCCACAGTTGTGGGGCCCTAAGGTTATTAGAATCTCCTAGAGAAGTCGTACCTAGTGAGTTATTGTCAAGTCGAAAATTAGTATAAATAGAGAGTGAGCCTCTCTATTTATCACATACTCACTCACACTCAGTTGCGGTGCATAGTTGAGGAAGAAGAAGTTGTTGGGGATAGAAAGAAAGAGGTTGCTGCTATTAGGAGATCATCTTACTGTTTTTGGGACTTTTCTTTTGGTGCTGATTCTATCTCTGAGGAAGTTGTGGGGTTTTCTCCTTTATGGTTTCCCCGAGGAAAATATTTGTGTTCATTGTCTCATGTGTTTGATTTCTATGCTTGTTATTCTCCCAGTTAAGATCCTAATTTAATGCTAGCTTAAATGATAAAATTCTAACAATAAGACTTGTTTGTGCCAGAAATTGTTTCCAAGGCTATAAAGAAACAAGCCAACACAATCTCAAAAATTCAATCAAGTAAAATTAGGGTTTAGGGTTTTTTGAAAGATTTTTTTTTTTCTGGTTATAATGTTTAGTGACTAAAGGGAATACATTCATAAGCCAAGCAAGAACTAAATCATAAATAAATAAGAACAGAGATGCATAATATAATCACCATATACCAATCATAATATAATCTTAAAGTTCATTCATAACTGATAAGAATTACAAGCAAAGAAACCATAAACCAGCAATGAATATATAAGTCAAGTAGCTAAACAAGCCAAAGATGAAGCTAAAACACAGTCTGAAGGGCAATATAGACCATATATTTCATAATTATACTCAACAAATACAGATGAGAGTTATGTACTTAGCTCATAAACAAGTCACATACCTCCTTAAGCCAGCCAAAAAGTAGGACCCTTTACTCTCTTTCTCATCTATCTAAATACTGTTTCTCAAAAAAGTCAGTTAGGGTCTAAACCCTAACTGTCTTCAGCTAATTCATCAATGGGATAAAGTGAAATTATACTTTACAAAATAAAGTAATTCTTCAAAAACATAACCAATAACTGACTAACTAAAGTATTTTTTTAAAGACATAATAAGTAACTGAATAACTAATAAACTTAATAGTCTTTAGCAGCTTCAGCAAGTAAGGCTATTCCATCCAAATCTTGGGCTTTCTTCCTGGCTCTCTTCTGCTCAGCTTCCATATCTGCTAACCTTCTTGTAAGTTCTTCATTCTGCTGCTACAAGCTTCTAATAGTCTGCTTCAATTCAGCACATTGTAAATCTGTGCTTCTCTTCCTCTTCAGGGCCTCCTTGGAAACTGTAGTAAGCTCTTGATAATGCTCATTTACTTCTTGTAAATCTTCCCTGAGTCTTTTGTTTGCTAGGATGAGACAATCATTAGTTTCCTGCATGTAATCCATTTGATGCCTATATTGTTTGATGGTTCTTTGCAGGTTCTCCATGTCTGAATCAAAAGCCTTCCATGTTGTGGTATCCTGTATCTCACTGGGTATCCATGGGATATCTAGCTTTCTGAAAATGTCTTCCTCTTCTGGAAACAACTATGAAGACACACCATGAACCATAGGGATTTCCTGATTAGCTGCTTCAGTAGTTGTTGCTTCATTTATCAATTGTTGGTTTTCATAATGAGAGACTTCAACTTCCTTTTTTGTTGTTCTTTTAATATTTCATTTCTTAATTACAAAAAAGACAGTTGATAATTTAGTCTCGGTGAGACTAGCCTCTTCTGCTGACTTCAATGGATTTTTTCCTTTTTTATGATGAGAAATTGAACTTTTTAGAACTGCTTCTTTCTCAATCTTTGGATTTTCATCTGAAGAACCATCATCAAGCACAGTAACTTCTTTTATATTTATCCTAGGGTCCAATAGCTTTTTCATATTCAACCTTATTTTGTTTTTAGGTCTGGTTTTTGGTCTCCATTTTGAAGCAAGTTCTTTCACCATCTTCAAAGTTTTTCCTTGATGTCTAACTGTGGCTAACTCCATAGCTTTCACTTTGATTTTCTTTTTCTGTTGCCTCACTGTTTTATCTTCTTGGCTGTAGCATTCTTTGTGTATGTCAACCCTAGACTCAGCATGGACTGTCAAATCATCTCCTTCTAGTAAATACCCTTCATCCTCAGATAAAATAGTAATAGGGCTTCTCTGTTGGACCTTGACATCCTCTTCCTCCACTGCAACCTTCTCTATGACAACAGTTTTCTCATTCATGAGGGCTTCTGCATGTGCCCTATTTTCCATAGGCTGATATTCCTTTTTTATAAACAGTAAACCTTTGCCTTTACTGTCAACTGAAAGCTTTTTAGGCTCATAGTCTCCCTACAAGGGCTCTGTCACTTCTTCAAGTTTAATATCCTTTTTGTCTTCAACTTTGATTTTCTGACCTAGTTTCCTAACTAGGGTTTTCCCTTTATCTACATGTTTTTTGGTTTGCTGCTCTTCCTGCTTAATTTGAAAACCAGACTAGAAGAGGAAATAATCCCATGTTTTTCCTTCACTTTGCAGGACAGTACTGATAATCAATTTGATCAGTCCATGATGGAAAATGGACTGTGTAGTGTGATCCTGATGCCCCTTGACTCTACTTGACATCTTCTGCAAACTTTTAAACAAAAAGAAAGGAAGACTCATTCTGGATTCACCAACTAGATGCTGTAAGAACCTAAAATGATATTTGAAGACATAGGCATATCTTCCTTCACAGGTGATATAGCTTTGTATGACTTTAATGGGATCCAACCACTCATCTCTGAAATTCTGAATTAATACTCCTTTGCTCTAGTCTAGAGTAATGCCAGGTAAAAGGTACCTCTAGGCATTAAAGGTGAAAGGAAACTTTTTGAACCACATTTCACCTTCATTTCTAACTCCTGTAGCTTCAACAACTAGCTCCACAGTCATCTTAAAATTTAAAGTATCAAATACTACCATGTCCTGATTATAGCATTGGGCAAATTTATAAGAGACCTCTGTGTTATAGCCATCTATCTTCTTTAAGAAATCCAGCCAACCAGCATTCTGAAAAAGCTCTGCACAACCAGGAAATTGGTCAATCCATTTCAACTCAGTGGGCTCAGCCCTATTTGTTTTACCACTCTTTCCCATCTGCTTTCAATGACTGAAACCTGTGTAATTTTAAAGCCCTCTTAATGACCTAACAGCTCCTTTTTTCTCCTCAAGCTTCTAGGGTTTTGATAGTTAGCTTTCTTCGATTATCCTTGACTATTTTCTCTTGAGTTTTTTAACAGTCTATTTTTGTTTTCAATGTAGGACAAGCTCTACATCAGGCTTGAGTAATTTAGGTCAACAGAGTGCCACAAACTCTTCAATAAAACTGCTGCTGAAATTAACTATCATCCAAGCCATTCATTTCGATGCTAGACCATATCTAGAATGTATGAAAACATCTGTGTGTTATGGCTCTGCTCAAATAGTACACTTGGATCCTTTTAATGCCACTTATGAGCTATCTATTTGCAAAAAAGGACTTTTCATTAGTGCTATCAAATTCCTGCTTCCTAAATCAACTTGTGAATGTTTAACTAGTGGATGGAAAGATATGAGGGCAATCTGATATCTGCTAACTTTCTGTTTCAAATTACATTCAGCACAAACCAGTCAGCTTATAGCACCTACTTAGACAAGGTCTGCATGCATTTGACATGCTCAACTCACTTATTGCATTGGTTACAAGTAACCAGTAAATCTGTGAAACCCTGGTTGCCACAAACTGAACAGAGCTTCACCTTACCATATTTTCAGGTCTTGATAGGGTAATTGTTCAATGAAACTGCTATTTTATCACTTGTCAAAGCATCTAAAATCCTTTTAGATTGATATCTGATCATAGAGAGTTTGTTAACAGCATGAATTAAAGCTTTCCTCAATCAATTTTATCATAACAAGCTTTAAAGGAGAAACCCCCAATTTAGCTGCCACTATCAGGTTAACGTGAAATACCTTATTCCTGCCCTGCTGCAGACGTTTAAACTCAATCCTTGAGCTGTCTGATTGTTAAATTTAACTATACAAGTGTCTTCGAGTGTCCAATTTGCTTCCAGCTGGCGCAATGAGAAAGCCCTAAATATTCTCTGTAACTGTGAAAGCCCTAAATCTCCTCTGTAACTGCAACTTCCAGATTTTGAGCAAATATCCTCACTCCACTTAGTCTCCAATTCCGTAATACATGTATGGAGCACCTCTTTCACCTCAATCTAGGCTCGTTTGTTTACCTGTCACGATTCACCCAACTCTAACTGATGATTTGCCACGATCTCCTTCATGCTGTAAAACGCACCTATTTGCATGATCATTACTGAAGAAACACGTATCACAACCCTTTACACATGCAAGTAGTCACTTAGAAACCGAAATCGTGGGATAAATTTGCTTAAAAATCGGCGATTTTGGTGCCCACGATATTCTTGTAGCACCGTTGTGTAAACTTTTGGCAGTTGCGCTACAAGAATAATTTAAAATCAATTTTGGCACTTTTTAGTCAGTATTTCCAATTTGAATGAGGTTTAAATGATAAACTATGATCATAATGTTGTTTGTGAACTAATTAATCCATATAATGTCTTATAAAACCCCTCGAAACCTAAGGAAACAAACCATAATGAAAATCTAAAGCAAAAAACAAAATTTCATTTAAAACCAAAAAATTTCCTAAAGTAAGTGAAAGAGAAAACTTAAGCAATTAAGCAAACTTGAAATAAAAATGACAATCAAAATATAAAATTGAAGGAAACAAGTTCATGACTTAACAAGACCTATGAATAAATTCTGGTGCAACATAGTATGCACTACCTACAATGTCATTTAATCTTTCATGTGGATTAACAAAATCTGACAAGCCAAAATATATAGCCTTCAACTCTGCATGTTCATCCTTGCTAGTGAACATGAAATTCTCTAGCTTGAGATCTCAATGAACCACACCCTGAAGATGACAAAAAGCTACAACATTTAAAATTTGAACGAAAACAGCTTTTGTATAATCTTCTGAATACTTTCCTCCTCTTGAAAGGTTCCATTCTAGTAGGCCACCACCCTCGCATAACTCCGTTACTATATATACATTTGAAATATCTTCATATGCTTCATGAAATTTCGCCAAGTTATGGTGTCTTGCCAATGCTCTGAGAATTTTTACCTCTCATCTAACATCCTCATTGGAAATGATTGTAGTCATCTTAATTTCATCCCAACACTACAGAATACGGTCTTGAAGTGTGGATTCTCCACTAGCATCACGATTTGTGGTTTCTCTAGGTCACAACCAGCACGGAGTCGTTGACTCACGGGTACTTAAATAAGAGGAAGTCTCTAATTTGAAATTTATGCCCATGAACAGTATTATTCCTTCCCTTCTCTCTATCGGCAAGAAACTTACATTTCCTAGCTAACCGTAGAATCCATGAGTTCGTCATTCTTTGGTTACATATGGGTCTAAGAACGCATATAAGGACGAGTTCATTGACACGTTCAACCACAACACATAGCGTGGTTGTCACTTTAACTTGCAGTTTTCACCAATGATGTTAGAAAATGACAAATTTCCTTTTTTTTTGCATATGAAAACATATACACGGCCTTTCTTGGACAAACTTCATGGCTTTTGATTTTTGTTACGTCAGGTTTATTTTAAAACTATTTTGTGGTAATGTCTTACATGTGCAGGAGAACTCGACATTCAACTATTTATAAATGAAAATTGTTTCAATGTCTACAAAGGGACAAAAAGGATTAATGTTTGTTGTGTGGTTTTGTTTTATTTGCTTTAATTGGTAGCATGCTTTGATTGGTAGCTCTCATTTGTAGGTCTCGGTGTTGAGCTCTAAAATTGGCCTAGCCAATATATTTATTAGTCCCTGCCCTCGGTTAGCAGGGACTCTATGATTATTTTATATGAAATAGATATGAAATAAAGTTAATGCCATTTCATACCCTTTCCAAAAATAAACCCTTGGCACTTTAATAAAAGAAAATAAATCTTGGCCCAATATAAATTTTATAAAAATAACCTTTAATTTTTTTTATAAAATATGCTTTACTCCAAAACATAAAGCCATATTTTACTATATAACTAATTTTGCAAACTTTATCCAAAATAGATAAATGTTTTCCATTTCCTTTTTTTCTCCAAACACCTTTAGAACCCTCTCTGCTTGCGGACCTGGGGAATTTTTGTAAATTACTCAAATGGGAAAAAAAATAAAAACCCCCTGATCACCAATGGAAACTCAAATTTTTAAAGCCAATAAGACCAATTTTAGCAAAAATAAATTAGTGCTAATAGCTAGCTCCAATTGGGGATTATTTCCTCCCTGCAAGGTAGTAAAGAACCACATAGATTAGGTGTCAAATCCATTTGGGATTCTCCCAAACTTTCTATGAAATCCTCTACCTACTCTGACATGTAACCATCAACTAAAACCATATTGCAAACAAATCCTTGTCAACTTGTAATCAATCCATACTGCAAGTTGTAACTTGTAACATGTCCATACTCTGAATGCTGAAACCAACTGTAAACTACAAACCTTAACTTATAACTGAAACTGAAACTGAAATCAAATTGAAAACTGCTAAAGAAATACTCGCCATGTAGATCTTATTCACACCTGCCTACCCTACTTAGTTGAGCATAACATACAAGTCAAGTAAACTCTGACTTCCAATGAAACCAATCAAGTAACTGATCCAAGAGATAAACTTCCTCTTCATGCTTAAGTGAAATCAGAACATAAAAGCATAATGGAAAAAGACAATGGTACTGAATTTCATCTGCTTGACGAAAACACAACCAACCACCCTAACTAAATTTTTTTTCCATGTATTCAGCTACTGGGTAATAAAAAATATGACATCCTTCAAAAAGTTGTGTCATTTTCTTACCTTGACAAATATGCTCAAAATGTAATTTCTCTTGCACACTGTCAAACTGTTTTTTAAAATAATCTTGAAGGAAATTCTCATGACTGTTTTCAAATGATATATCCACCACTTCATTTAAAATTTCTGAATTTACAACTTGTTTCTTCTCATGCATTTCAAAATAATTATCATTCCTTTCTTCAAATGAATCAAGCAAACAAAGTCCTTCTTGACCCAAAATTTCTGAATTTGCAAGATTTAAAGAAACATCAATTTGAGAACCCTCCTCTTGTTTGTGATCCAACTCTTCATTGAAAACCACTGATTTTTCCACATGCTGAGATTGACTACATGATTGTTCATCCTTCTCATCATCAATTTCAAAAAAAATTATGAAATTCTCCATTACTTCAAATTTCTATTTTTGTTTGGAGATTTTAAGCATATGTCTCAACGATTCAAAAGAAGCATAACACAAACGTAAATAGTCACCTTCAACACACTCACTAACCTCTCTGTTTTCAATATTTTGGTCATGGATTACACTCATATTTTCTTCACTAACCGGCCCAAAATTTGCAAAATCTTCACCTGTCTATTAATCATCCTCGTATTCATCATAGACAGGTAGGCTAAAAACTTCTTTAGAATCATCACTAACAAAATTTATGACAGGTTGATTTCAATCTTCATGAAACAATTGATTATAAAATTCTTCTTGTACATCATTGGGCTGATCATCTTCTTGCTCATACAAAATAGAATTGGATGGAAGGGTAAGTTCTATTGGTTCTATCTTTCTTCCAATCCTAATTCTTATTCAACTATGTTATCTCTATCTTGGTTTGAAACTTTTCTAGACATCCTAAGATTGTCTTCAACCTCCAATGAAACAATAAACATGTGCTGCAAAGTAACTAAATTTCTCTCCAAAATTAGTAATGACAATTCGGGAGGAAAGATAGATGCATAATGCAATTTTTCATCACCTTCTGATGGTTGAATATATTTTGGCATATTGTAATAAAAACTTGCAAACCTCCTGTTAAAACTAGACATGGTTTCACCCTCCTCTTTCTTCATTGAGTAAAACTCTGAAAGAACTTGGTGCAATGACCTCCTCTTACCCCAAAACTTAAAAATATATCAGAGAACTCTTCCCATCTATCAATGGATTAAAGCTGCAAGTGCTTACACCATTCCTTAACATCTCCTTGCAAATATTGGGAAAAATCCCTTATGCAAACATCATCATGCTCTACTTCAAAGAGGTCAAGGAAATGCTCAAAGGCTTGTAGATGTTTCTCAACTATAAGGTTATTGGATTCTCCATAAAAATTAGGAAGGCATTTGTAGTGTTTTGTAGGAAAATCATGTAGGATAGGAGGTAGGTGAAGAGGCCTATAGTGGTTTTGGAGCTTTGTAGGAACAGAGTCATGTGGAAAGAATGGAGTATCGACTGTGGTATCATGAGGTTCACAAAGCTAATCCTTGATGTCATGTGATTCAAATAAAAGGTATTGATAAAAATCAAATGTACAAGATGATGAGATACTTTTAGTCTGAAAAGAAGGATATATAAGAGTAAATTCATCATTTTGTTTGGATTGCAATGAACAATGGAAAACTTTTTTGACAAGCTTAGGAAAAGATAGGAAAAATTTTACAAGAAAGGATGAGACATCTTGGAGAAAAATGAAACTTGAGTACCTTATATTTTCATCATTCCTTTCGTTGTCTTTAGAGTGAGCTCATTTCCCCAGTAGACTCTATCAGTTTTTTTTGAAAACTTGATTGGCTCATGCCCCCAACAGAGTCACCCAAAATTTCTGAAATTTGGATTCTTTGAGAATGGAGTTGCCAGGTGAAATATGCACAACCTTCTTGATAGTCAATTGCTGTCCACCATCAACAATCAAATGTGAAACATGATCGTTCATACCCAGGGAATATTTACACTTTCGTTCCCCGACAATGACGGCAATTTGTTAGCACTCAGATTTTCCTTAGGTTGTATCAAGGAAACCCCAAAGTAACAACATCACCATTTTATACTATATTTCTGACCTAATAAAATATGAGAGGGATATCTCACTATTTACAAGGTTTTCACTCTCAATATATTCAATCAAATCATTCAGAAGGTGATATTTCTGATAGTAACAAGTTGCTTTTATAAAATTTGGCAGGACAATCATGAAGAGGCCATTGGGCAATGGAGTCAACAATCACATCTGAGGTGGGTTGTAAAGGTAGGGGTTTGAAAGTTTAATGGAAAAAGGCAAGGTAGACACAATTTTGTCAGTATTGAGGTTTTTGCAGGTCAATTAGAAGACAAAGAAAACAAACCATCAGGTAGAGCACCAATCTTGGGTGAGTTCTGCAAGACTTTAGAAGAAATTGTTTTGAAAGTGCTTGAAAAATGAACCTAGAGCATGCAAGATGAATTCTATTTCATAAAATAATTCTCAAGCATGAAAGAAATAAAAAATGGAGTGGGAGAATAGGATAAACAGTCACAAGAATATCACTTACTGAGAACAGTAATGGCACAATAAATCTCTGCCATGGAAACTTCAACATTCCTCCTTTGCAATTTTTATTCATCTCTGGATAACTGAAACTTATTACAATGAAGATCCTCTATGCTCGTGAAAATATAACCCCTATATATCAAATACATCTGAATTTATAAGAAAACAACCTCTTCCCTATCTCCAATTCGAAATCTAACTAAATTCTAGAATATAAACAGTTACAACTGATTTGCTTCATTTCAGGAAGCAAATTGGTGAAAAATAGGCTTCAAAGCCCCACTTGCCTATCTCAACTGGTGATAGCAATGTGAAATCAGAGATAGCTTTTTGTAATTACCTATGTCCTAGAAAAAACCAATGTCTTCAGTTTTCCATATTCCCATCCAATTTTTCAAAATATTCTTTTGACTTTGATGACTCAGACAGGAAAATTAAAAATATGTAACATTTCCCTTTGAAGATGACTTTGATTCTCCTAATCAATGATACCTATGTAAAAAATGAGGGAGGATACTGTATATTGGTCCGTGCGGAAGAAAATCCTCTCTCAATTTCTTAAAATACCTCTTGGTCTAGTGAAAACAACTCTTTGAACTTAATGACTAAAATAATCATTTTCATCTAAATTTGCTCAGCTGCTTCTACTACTGGTTGCACACTTTGATCATGTTTGTGTTGACTAATATTATATTCTTTCCCATTCCTTGGTCCAATAGCCCGTGCAATTTTCATCCCATCCACATTTGATATCTTTGAGTCCTTGTCCATATCTTTCCCATCTACAACAAACATGTCCACATCCATTTTCCCCGCATCATTAAGTTAGTGTTGTCTAATGTAGTTTGAGGTAAATAACTTGCAACATAGGAAGGAATTTCAGAAATTGATGCAAGTGACCCAAGATTTTTATTTTCAAATCCTACAACTATACGGTAACCATATTGGGATTACACTACAAGAAAATTTGCATCAGATGACCATACAATGTCTGTTATGGATGCATAATGAAATCCTGCCATGACGAAAATAGGGGAGATAATTTTGGTATTATACATGTAAAAATGAGTCCAATGTTTCTATGGAACCCCATGGTATGGAATTTTGAATAGTGCATCTAAAAATCACAAGGCAAAAGTGCACTTGAACTGGGCGAAATATTTCTGAGCTGTCAATTTTGTTTTGAAAACGAACGACATAACAACATGTGTGTTGAATTCCATGCTGTATAAAATTTTGCTAAACATTTAAAAACTTAAATTTCCTGCACTTTTCCACTATGAAATCAATATGGACCTTTGATCAATATTTGATATGACTTGAGCCATCCAAGAGTGGAGCTTGTACCAAAATTTCGCGGATCCAAAAATTTATTTTGTCCTTGCTTGTTATGAGTGCGAAATCCACCTCTGCTGTGGATTTGTTTCCACCTATCCATCTAACCGTCCACCCTATCCACAGCTTAACAACATTTTGCAAGCCCGATAATTAAATTACCTCGTGCAAGTTCTTATTGTGAAATTCACCTAAGCGGTTGGATGATGTTGTATTTTTCTTGTACTGTTGATCCATGTTTTAGCTACAAATATTCTATTTGTAAATGGTATAAAGGAGGTCTATGTAGCATGCATTAAATCCAAACCAGCATATCCTGTTGACTTGATGTGGCATTGCCTAATGAGAACCTGAGCATGGTGCATGAACTTGGACATGCCATATTAGAGATAATAATAGGAAGGAAACATTCAAGGAAGCTTCAAATGTAAGAGCATTGAATTTGATATTCCTATCTTCTCACATCAGAATAACACACATTTCTAGGATATTCATGAAATTAACAAAATCCTTTGCTTCAGAAGACACGACAAGTTAAGGATCTTCCTCAAAACTTGGATCAGCCTTCAAAACAACTCAAAAAATACCAGACTTAGTTCAAGTCCAGGAAGCTCAACTACCACAAATAAGGATGTATACAATAACACCGATGCTCCACACATCTTCTTATGTACCATAATACCTGTGAATAACTTATAGAGCAACATAGTATGCACTACCTACTATATCATTTAATCTTTCATATGGCTTAACAAAGTGTGACAAGCCAAAATATATAGCCTTCAACTCCGCGTGTTCATCCTTGCTAGTGAATAGGAATTTCTCTGGCTTGAGATCTCAATGAACCACACCCTGAATATGGTAAAAATATACAACATTTAAAATTTGAATGACAACAACTTTTTTATCATCTTCTGAATACTTTCCTCCTCTTGAAAGGATCTGTTCTAGCAGCTCACCACCCTTGCATAACTCCATTACTATATATGCATTTGAATTATATTCATATGCTTCATGAAATTTCACCAAGTTATGGTGTCCTATCAATGCTTTGAGAATATTTACCTCCTACCTAACATCCTCAATCGAAATTGTTGTAGTCATCTGAATTTCAGACCAACACTACAGAATATGGCCTTGAAGTGCTGATGCTCCACTAGCATCACGAGCTATGGTTTCTCCAGGTCACAAACAGCATGGAGTTGTTTCCTCATGGGTACTTAAACAAGAGGGAGTCTCTAATTTGAAATTGGTGTCTGTGAAAATTATTATTCCTTCACTTCTCTCTATCAGTAGTAGCATCACTTTGATCCCTTCGATCCTTTTGCTATAGCACTTCGATCCTTTCGATCGTTTGTAGGAGCACTTCGATTCTTTCAATCGTTTGTAGTAGTACTTTGATCTTCTCGATACTTTGCAGCCGTACTTTGATCTACTTGATCCTTTGCCTCCGTACATTGATCCGCTTGATCCTTTGTCGTCATTCTACCTACAGTACACGTGATCTCTTTACGAGATGATCAATCCCTATCACTTTAGGACAATTGAAACGATGATGTAATCTTCCATCAGTCTGGTCCATGATATTGACCAGCTGAATCATATACAACTAAATGTAGATATTGAATGCACCCATTGTAGGCCCTATCGTCCGTGAGGACTCATCATAGACCATCCATACCTCTGAGGTTAAGACCACTTCCAAGTGAGTGTTATAATACGGTATCTACACTCACGTGTAGGTATACTCTTCCATGCAAGATTATTGTCTGCAGAACAGTTATCAATTGCATACAAAATGTCATCCCTCATAGTAGAACATCCATACCAGTAAGGTTAATACCACTCCCAAGTGATTGTTATACTGCAGTGCCCATGAGGACTCATCATAGAGAATCCATACCACTAAGGTTAGGACAATTCCCAAGCGAGTGTTATTCTATGGAATCCACATATGAATGTAGGAATAATCTCCATACAAGAGTATCATTCTATAGATTAGATCTCAACCGCATACAAATTGTCGGCCCTGTCATCTGTGAGGACTCATATTAGAGCATCCATTCCACTAAGGTTAGGACCACTCCTGAGCGAGTGTTATTCTACTGTATCCACAACTGAATATGGGTACTCTCCATGCGAGAATAACATCTGCATGACCATCCTTAGCTATTAAGGACCAATCTCATCCATAGAGTTTTTTTTAGAATAATCAACCCATAGTTAGCTACCTTAGACATTAATTAATCCATTTTTGTCTTATTTGCCTAGTTTCCATATTCCACCTTATGCAAGTTGTCATCTACACATCCATAGTGGTAAAAATTGCTAATTTTGAGTCATGGAGCACTTGGGAAACCTCTTGGAATCAAATCTGCTTTATTCCTGGCCTCCCTAGTGCATGTCTGCTTTTTTCTGCTTTATTGCCTGCTTTTTCAGTGTTTTAAGGCAATTGGAAAAGTTTGACTAAGTGAAGTTAACTTGTCTTTTGTCCTCCACATCCTCCACTCTTTTCTCCTATGAAAAGCATGTATGATTTGTCCTTCCATCCACTATTATCTTTCCTAATTGATTTTTCCAATTCATGAGCTCCTAGACAGTTTTGGAAACTGCTTTATGCACCTATGGGGGATTTGCTTAGATTTAGTAAGCCTGCTTTTGACTAGATTCGAATGGCATCTTCATGCATTCGAATCCCTCATGTAATTATTTATTGTGGCATCCTATGACTTCATAGGGTTGGCTATTGTACACTTATTCAATACATATTAGTGTTCAGCTCCATATTCAGTCTCTTTTGTGAGTAATTTTGCATGTGTAATTGGCAATTGATGTGAGTGTAATTGTTCTAACACTGGGTTCAATTTCCACATGGTTTCAGAGCCTTTGTAGATTGATTTCTCTCCTTCCAATTTGTTTTTCAAGTTCGACATCATTGACTGGGAACATTCTGCTGACTGACAGGACAATTTCTGAGCTATGGATCAATCTCAGAAGTTCATCTTGACTCCATTTAATTTCTTTGAATGGAAAGCAGAGATGGAGATACTATTGAGAGTGAAAGGCCTCTACAGAGTGACTATGGAAATAGAAGTAGAGCCCAATGCAGCTACAGAGAAGATAAAATGGCACAATAGGAGGGATGAGGCCTATGGTCTCTTGTGTTTGAGTATATCCAGAGACCTCCTTTTCCATGTTGATGGATTGACATCACCGAATGAAGTATGGGAGAAGCTTGTTGATATTTTTGGAAACATAGATGAGATGAGGGGACATCAAATTGAAAATGAATTGATCTCCCTGAGTCCCAATAGCTGTGAATCCCTGCAACTCTATTTTTCCAAGTTCAAAGCACTTGTTTTGAAGCTAAAACAATGTGGGATCGAAAAGAAGGATGATCAGCTGGTCTTGGCCATACTCTCGAAGCTTGGCCCTAACTATTCAGTGTTTGTTTCGACCTTCTATGCCACAAAGTTGACAGCTTGATCCTGGAAGATGACTAGCCTTGCAGATTTCATGGAATCTCTCACACAAGAACAAGATAAATTGGTGATGATGGGCACCATCAAACCATCCAAAGACCAAGCTCTGGTTGCTGGATATTTGAGGGTGGATTCAAAAAGCAAAAATAAAGCTAAAAAACCACCTGAGAAAAAGAGAGACAAGAACAAGTCTCCGGAGGAGCCTCAAGGTTCCAAGAAGAACTACCAGAAGAAGAAGAACAAAGGAGAACGAGCAAGTGCGCATACTGCAGTAAGGGAAATCATTCTGAGAGCTCCTGCATGAAGAAGCAAATAGACATGATGACCCAACTCCTGGAGAAGAATGGCATCTCCCTTGCAGACAGCTCAAAGAAGAGGGAAGGAGGATCAAGTTCAGAAGACAAAGAGAGAGTTCATGCATTGGTTGCTGGCACATCAAGCTCACCTAGTTTCATCATTGATTCTGGAGCTTCAAGACATATGGTTTCGACCAAGGAGGCATTCACCTCACTTGACATGTCAAAAGGTCCACCAATAGTACTGGGAGATGACTCTCTCACTGAAAGTTTGGGCAAAGGGAGGATTGATCTTGATGATGGTAAGTTCAACAATGTGTTGTATGTTCCAGGTCTTGCCTCCAACCTCTTATCAGTGTATCAGATGACCCACACAGGGTCTCCAAAGAAGGTCATATTCTCCCCTGATGAAGTTGAGATCACAGAGATCTCAAGTGGTAAATTCATTGCAAAAGGAGTTGCAAATCATACTTCGAAGGTATACATGTTCTCACACTTCCTACCCTACTCAAACCCCTCTGCTCTTCTAATTCATACTAATGAGGCAAGAAAGCTTTAGCATGAAATATTTGGCCACCTAAATTACAAGTATATTTCTGATCTTAGTGAAAAAGAAATGGTCATAGGGTTACGCAAGATAAAATTTTCCAAAGGAGTCTGTCAAGGTTGCATCCTAGGAAAACACCCAGAGCATAAATTTGAGAGAGATATTCATGAGAGAACCTCTGCACCTCTTGAGTTGATCCATAGTGATGTTTTTGGCCCATTCCCTCATATTTCCATGAGTCAGGCCAAATATGCATTGACTTTCATAGATGAATTTTCCAGGTATTGCTGGGTTTACTTCCTGAAACACAAGTCTGAAGTTTTTGGCCTCTTCAATGTCTTTAAGGCTTTGGTTGAAAACCAGTATGGGAGGAAACTCAAGGTCCTCAGATATGACAATGGTGGTGAGTATGTCAAGTCTAAGTTTATTCAATATTGTGTAGATGCAGGTATTTAGATGCAGCATTCTATCCCTTACACACCACAACAGAATGGTGTTGCAGAGAGGAAGAACAGATCACTGAAAGAGATGGCAACCTGCATGATGGAGGCTAAGACTTTGCCACCAAAGTACTGGGCCGAAGCTATAAACTGTGCAGCCTATATCCAGAATAGGGTTCCTCATAAACAGCTTGATGGTATGACTCCTTTCGAAGCATGGAGTGGGCACAAGCCACATGTGACCCATTTCAGGATTTTTGGCTCAAGGGCTTGGGATAGAATTCCAACATAAAAGAGGAAGGATTTGCAGCCCCAAATCCAAGAGTGTCTATTTGTTGGGTACTCTGAAGATTCAAAAGAGTACAAGCTGATCAATTTGAGCACAAACAAAGCCTTCATTGAAAGGTGTGTTCAGTTTCAAGAAGAGCCCCTCGCAGCAGTGGAAGTTGGAGAATCCTCTTCACCACCAGAACCTCTGAATGTAAGTGAAGAGATAGTTGAACATGTTGATTCTGATATTTCTGATAGTGATGAGTTTATTTCAGATCCTAATATACCTACAAGGACAAAATGGGCAGCCAAGACCATTCATGCAGCTGGAGAACTAGCTAGAAATCCTAATGACCCTAGGAGGATTAGATCTCAATTTGAGAGTGCTCTATGCATGAAAGATCCTATGTTTACTGATAAATGCTATCTGATGATTGAATCAGACCCTCAAACATATGAAGATGCAGCAAAATATCCAATATGGCAAGCAGCCATGAAGGAATATTTTATCTCACTCCAGAAGAGCAACAGTTGGGAGATGGTTGATCTTCCCCCAGGGAGGAAGCTAGTTCAGTGTAAGTGGGTGTACAAGAACAAATTTGCTGCTGATGGCTCACCTCTGAAGTACAATTCCATATTGGTAGCCAAGGGCTACTCACGGGTTCATGGCATAGACTACAATGAGACCTTTGCACCAGTGGCAAAGATGGACTCCATTAGGCTAGCCTTAGCCATTGCAGCTTCAAAGCAATGGGAAGTACATCATATGGATGTGAAGTGTGCTTTCCTGAATGGAGATCTCACTGAAGAGATATACATGCAGCAGCCTCAAGGATTTTCTACTAACCGATCTCTTGTGTGCAGGCTAAAGAAGTCATTATATGGGCTTAAGCAAGCCCCCAAGGCTTAGTATGCCAAGATTGATAGCTTTCTGCTATCACTGAATTTTTTTCGATGCAAATCAGATACAAATTTCTATTTGAAGCTGATTAATGGTTCATTAATGATCATTTTTTTATATGTTGATGACCTTCTCATTACAGAAAGCTCAAAGGATGAAATTGCTTCCTTAAAGGGTGCAATGAACCAAGCCTTCTCCATGACAGATTTGGGGTTATTGAGAAAATTATTGGGGCTCGAGATTGCTCAAACCAAAGCTGGAATCAAGGTGCACCAGTCCAAGTATGCCTTGGATTTGCTGAACAAATTCAGAATGAAGTATTGCAATCCAAGCAAGACTCCTTTCCTTTCAGGAGTGAAGCTTGAAGAAGTTGATTCTTCACCTATGGTAAACAATACACTGTATAGGCAATTGATTGGATGTTTGTTGTATCTTACACATACTAGACCTGATATTTCTTATGCAGTAAGTATGGCTTCTAGATACATGGATCAGCCTCATGAGATCCATTGGAAAGCAGCCAAAAGGATCCTTAACTTTGTTCAGGGAACAAGGACACATGGGATCTTCTATAAAGCTAAATCTGATCTTGATTTGATTGGGTTTACTGACAGTGATTGGGCAGGTGACAGCAGAGATCGAAAGTCAACATCAAGATATGTGTTCATGCTTGCAGAAGGGCCAATCAGCTGGTCAAGCAAGAAACAGAGTGCCATTGCACTCTCATCTACAGAAGCAGAGTACAGAGGAGTTGTAAATGCAACAACTCAATGTTTATGGTTGCAGGGGTTACTTGGAGAGTGTGGCTTCGAATCAGAATAATTAACTACTATCTACTATGATAATCAGAGTACCATTCGAATATGCAATGATCCAGTTCAAAAGCAGAGAACCAAACACATTGAGATCCATATGCACTACATCAGACAGCTTGTGCATGATGGCACCATTCACCTACTCTTCTGTTCATCTTCAGAACAAGTAGTTGATATCTTAACCAAATTTTTTTGTGAGAAGACATTGAGCAATCTCAAATCACTACTAGGGATTTTTGATCATGCTGTGAAGCATGAGTGATGACAAGATTTCCAAATTTTGTTTTACAGTCCATGTTTAAGGGAGGATTTTCCCACTGGGTTTTTGCCTCTTTCCTTGGTTAAATGGACATGCAGTATGTAAAGGGTGACTAATCCTTGTTTCTAGGCCCTATAATTTTCTGATATATTACTCATAAGTCAAGCTTAAGGGGGGGTGTTAGAATAATCAACCCATAGTTAGCTACCTTAGACATTAATTAATCCATTTTTGTCTTATTTGCCTAGTTTCCATATTCCACCTTATGCAAGTTGTCATCTACACATCCATAGTGGTCAAACTTGCTAATTTTGAGTCATGGAGCACTTGGGAAACCTCCTGGAATCAAATTTTCTTTATTCCTGGCCTCCCTAGCACATGTATGCTTTTTCTGCTTTATTGCCTGCTTTTTCAGTGTTTTAAGGCAATTGGGAAAGTTTGACTAGGTGAAATTAACTTGTCTTTTGTCCTCCACGTCCTCCACTCTTTTCTCCTATGAAAAGCATGTATGATTTGTCCTTCCATCCACTATTATCTTGCCTAATTTATTTTTCCAATTCGTGATCTCCTAGACAGTTTTGGAAACTGCTTTATGCACCTATGGGGGATTTGCTTAGATTTAGTAAGCCTTCTTTTGACTAGATTCGAATGGAATCTTCATGCATTCAAATACCTCATGTAATTATTTATTGTGGTAGCCTATGACTTCACAAGGTTGGCTGTTGTACACTTATTCAATACAGATTAGTTTTCAGCTCCATATTCAGTCTCTTTTGTGAGTAATTTTGCATGTGTAATTGGCAATTGATGTGAGTGTAATTGTTCTAACACTGGGTTCAATTTCCACAGTTTTATATCTACCATCCTCAATAGATGATACTATTATCCATAAGATAATTTCGGACCTTTTGAGCATCTTTAGGCACACTTGGCCTCTTTCATGTTGGATCATCACTATCATCTCATCATCACTCCCCCTCTCCTGGGGGGATCCATATTATCAACCTGCTCCCCCTTTGTCCAATGAGGGTTCATGTTTTTGACCTATTCTTCCTTTCCAATGAGAGTCTGTATCTTCGACTTGTTCCTCCTTTTTGAAGAAGGTCCATATCTTCATCATATGTAGTCCCATCATTGTTCCTCCTTGCGAGGAAGGTCTTTTTCGAACTACACCAAGCTTGTCATGGAAATATTCAAACTTTCATTGAGATAGAGGCTTGGTTAGTACATCAACAGCTTGCTCATCGATACTCACATACTGGAGCTTTATAGCTCCCTTTTGTACCATATCCCTTATATAAAAATATGGCATTTCTATAGGCTTCGCTTTGTCTTGGAACAATGAATTCTCTGTCATCTTTATACAACTCTAGTTGTAAAAAATAATTACTGTGGAGCCCAAATCCATTGTAAATAATCCTAACATCACCTTCCGAAGCCATATCACTTCACAAAAAGTGGAGAAAGTTGAAATGTACTCTACTTCAACAGTACTAAGAGAAACACTGGAGTATTTCTTACTAAACCATGATATTAGGGTGGATCCCAAAAAATAACATCCACCTGAGGTGCTCTTCATGTCCAATATGAATCCATATATCCATACAATCTGTAGTCATGATCTGTCCCATAGTAAAGTCCCAAATCTATCGTACCTTTAAGGTACCTCATCACATGCTTTGCAGTTGTTTTAGTGAACCCATCTAGGTTCAACTAGATACCGACTCAAGGTGTTCACAGCAAAGCATATATATGGCCTTATGTTTGTCATATACATTAATGACCCAATCATCTATCTATACTGAGGCACATCCACTAACTCTGATGTCTCATCAGACAACATATTCAAGTTGGTGTCCATGGGTGGGGCCATGGGCTTACAATCCAACATATCAAATCTTTTCAATATTTCTACTACATACTTTCCCCAATTCAAAAATATTCCTTATGGGCTCTGCCACACTTCCAGCCTTAGGAAATAATGCATCAATCCAAGATCTTTCATATCGAATTCTTCAGCTAACTTCTTCTTGCAATATTTGATATGTTTCTCATTTCCAGTTAGAAATAGATCATCCACATGCAGTAATAGTATGATTGTTTCATCATCCATAATCTTCATATAAAGGTTAGGATCATCTTTACTCTTAGTAAATCCCATGCTTGTGAAGAAGCTATCTATTCTACCATACCAAGATCTAGGAGCTTTCTTCAATCCATACCGGTCCTTTTTCAACTTGTAGACATTAGTCACTCTGTCTTCAAATTCAAATCCTTGTGGTTGTTCGATGTAAACCTCTTCCTCAATAACACCATTAAGGAAGGTCGTCTTAACATCCATTTGGTGTAGATCCCACTTCATCATGGAAGCAAGTGCCATGATAGTTTTGATGGAACTATACCTCTATACTGGAGAAGAAGTCTCTTCATAATAAATCCCGTCTTTCTGAGAGAATCATCTAGACACAAATATTTCCTTGTACTTTTCAATACTTCCATCAGCAGCATGTTTTATCTTGTTGATCCATTTCAAAGATACCAAACTTTTGTTTTTTGGTTTTGGTACTATATCCCAAACATCATTATTCATTATCGACTGGTATTCTTACGTCATTGATTCAACCCATTCTTTTTTTTTAGAAGCTTCCTCATAGCTGGTGGGTTCTTGATCTACAAGGTCACACATCAAAGATACATAGCTGGAATATGGCTTTGATCTTTTGCTGGTTCTTTTGGAGCCTTATAGAGCTCCATATCTCTCTACTTCTTGTATGATTTCTCGTACCAAAGTAGGTTTTCTCTTTCGAGAAATATCCATAGTAGGGGGTTCCTGAGGTTCTAGCATATCATGATCTTTAGAAGTTACTATTTGAGGAGAGGGTTCATATTCTACCTTTCTGGTAGGTACATCCTCTTCATGTACTACTTCAAGCTTACACCTTCTAGATTTATTAAGAGTTGTCTCTTCATCAAATGTTACATCCCTGCTAGTATCAATATGATGGAATCCTGAAATTTTTATCATGAAGGCTTTGGAGAATTCACAGTATCCAACAAATATCCCTTTCTTTCTAGAAGGATCCATCTTGGTTCTCTTCTCTTTCGGAATATGTACATATGCAGGACAGAAAAATATCTTGAGATGGCTCACTTCAGGTTTCTTTACTGTATATGTTGGAATACATTATATTCCTTGGAAGATAATAATGTCTTTGTATTATGTCGGAAGTTGTCTATAATCTTATGTAAAAGAGTAATACATTTAACCCATAGTTATATGGTGTTGTATTTACTTGTGTAGAGTATTTGTCCATGGTATTGTATTAAGAGATGTTATTTTGGATAATTATATTATCCCACATGCAATATGTGAGAGTAATTCCTCCTCATCTCTTAGTATATAATAGGGTCAAGTGAGTCTCTACATATTATGTATTCTTGATATAGTAGCGGTACTATTGTGACACTGTTGTACATCATCTATATTCTTTGGGGTATTTGTGCTTTGCTCTCTTGTAAGATTGGAGAAGACATTTTGGAGATAATAGAAGACTACCTTCCCATGGATGTAACCCATTAGGGTGAACTAGGTATATTGGTATTCTTTTGTCATTTTCTTTTTCTGTTCTTATCTTATATGATATGTTGTTGGTTGCTTAGATAGGTTAACTAGTTTAGCTTGACTCTACTATTCTAACATGGTATCAGAGTAGGTTGCTATGATATAGTACCTTCTATAACTTTCAATCAATAACGATTATCATTTGGGAATTGTCATTTTGTTGTAGATTTTCTTTCTATCTGGTATCCATTAGGCTTCTCTTAAGATCTGGGCATATTTCTGCATTTTTTTTACCCTAACCCTAACTTGTTGTGTAAGATTTTTGCAGAATTTTTTTAAGGGTTCTTGATGTTTTTTCTGTGTATCTACATGATTTCAGGGCTCTCCTTAAGGAGATATTTCCTCCGATTATAAAAATGGCAGTTATAATAAATGGTCGTAACTTGGTCCTTTTTTACTGGAATTTTTATATAACCTGTTTTTGGAATTTGAAACGCCATTCTGGGTCCACCCACGATACCAGAACATAAAACTAGGTATTTCTGGGCTTCTTTTTTGGTAATAACAAACAAAAGTTATACAAAAGGGTTGCAACTTGGTCAACCTATTTTTGGAAATGGAATAGCCATTCTAGATCCACCCACATGACCAAAACATAAAACTGGCCATTTTTGGGCTTCCTTTCGGTAATAAAAATGACAGTTATAAAAAAGGGACATAACTTGGTCATTTCTTACAAGATTTTTTATTATAGCCTATTTTTGGAATTGGAACAACCATTCTAAATCCACCTACATGGCTAGAATAGAAGACTGGGATTTTTTGGGCACGTTTTTTTCACAAGGTTGTAAGTGAAACTTTCTCCTCTTTTCTTTATTGTGTTTCTAGCTGTGCTTTTGCAGATTCAGATCAGTAAAGTGTAACTATTTTCAAGTTCTTCATTGTTTTTCTATCATTTTTCAGTATTAGGGTTTCTTATTTCTTGACAAATTTTCACTCATTATGACTTTTGAAATAGCTTATGTTCCTAAATTAGTTGGTTCTAACTATCTTGCTTGGAAGAGAAAGATGATTGATGTTCTTAGGAGTAAGAATCTTTGGAGGATATTTAATGGTGAACACAAGACACCTACTACTGCTGATGATTTGGCTATATGGGAAGCTAAAAGTCATCAAGAAAGGGGGCTCATTGGTCAAACTGTTGCAGATAGTCTTCAGGTAAGTATTGAGGCAAAAGATAGCCCGGTTTAGGTATGGCAATTTTTTTCCTCTTTATTTGATAAATCTGATGATGTTTCTGCATATTATCTTGAAAAGAATATCTTTGACGTCGAACCTGTTGACTTTGAAAGAGTTGAGTTATATCTTGCTGAATTGAAAACTTTAAATGAGAAATTAAATAGTTGTGGTAAAGATTACAAGAAAACTGACACTCCTCTTATTATTCTTGTAGAATGTAAAATGCCATCTTGTTTTGATATGTTCATCCAAACTAGGAATAGAGATCTAGAATTGTCTCAAAGTACTACGAAGCAAAATTTTGATGATTTTTGTAAAGGATTGATCAATGAGCAAGAAAGGTTAATTGTTTCAAGACAACTCACACCTAATAAAGCTCTAACTGCACTTAATAAGAATCATAAGAAATGTTTTAATGCTAAAGGTTCTAATCCTTCTAATACTAATTCTGGACATGCTTCTCATGCTTCTAATGAAAATAGTAAATAGAAGAAAGTGTATGATCCTTGTAAACGTCGTGGTAAAACTAACCATCCTGAAAAGAATTGTTTTAAAGAAAAGCGTTTAATGGCTAAAGCTAAAAATAAAACCTCTAATGACTCTCAAGTAGCTTTATGTGCATCTGTTGTTTTGCCTAATAATTATTCTTCTAACGTGGAATGGATAATGGATTATGGTGCATCTAAACATATGACTGGTGATGCTTTTATTTAATTCCTATGACAATCGTAAACACATATCTCAGAAAGTTTCTATGGGTGATGGTAAACAACTTTCCGTAATTGGTTCCGGTAATGTTAATGTTACTGATGGTCAATTGAAAGATGTTTTTCATGTTGAACACATGCCCATTAACTTACTTTCTATTTATCATGCTTGTCAAAAAGGGTTTAAAATTGAAGCATGGCCTAACAAATATGTTCTTAAAGATATCAATCAATATTTCAAAGTAGTTTCTTCTGGTCCTGTTGATCATACTACTGGTCTATATAAATTTGTTGGTTTTAACTCAACTAAAAGAATTTTTTTTTATTCCTATCTTTCCCACGATGATGAATAAAGTAAATTATGGCATGAAATATTAGATCATTTGGATTATGGTGAAATGCAATTGTTAACTAAAATGGTACATGGCTTGCCTCATATTTCTTCTACTAACGATGTTTGTGAAGGTTGTGTTCTTGGTAAACATCATAGAGAAATGTTTAAGAAAAGTAAAGCTTGGCGTGCTAAAGAACCTTTGAAATTAATTCATAGTGACATTTGTGGTCCTCTTGAAGTTTCCTGTTTATATCGTATAGTCTATTTTTTTACTTTTATTGATGACTTTAGTAGAAAATCATGGTTTTATTCCTTGAAATTTTTTCAATATTTCAAAATTTTAAATCTTTGGTTGAAAATGAGTCTGGTAAGAAGATTAAGAATTTAAGATCGAATTGCGGTGGGGGGGTGGATTTGTTAAGAATGAATTTGAAGCATTTTTATCCAAACATGGTATTCAACACCAAAATACTGTACCTTACACACCTCAACAAAATGGTGTTGCTGAAAGGAAAAATAGAACTTTAGTTGAAATGGCTAGATGTATGTTTTATTCTAAAGTATTACATAAAAAAATTGGGCTGAAGCTATAATTTGTGAAAACTTTATTTTTAATCGAGTTCCTACAAAAGACGTTAAGCATGTTACCCCCGAGGAAAAATGGAATGGTCAGAAACCTGATATTGGTAACTTTAAGGTGTTTTGTTGTGAATGTTGGGATCATATTCTTGACGATAAATGAAAAAAGTTAGATCCCAAGTCTCACAAATGTATATCCATTGGTTATTCTGAGGATTCTAAGTCTTATAGTTTATTTGATACCTCTACTCAAAGTGTTATCATCCGAAGGGATGTTCACTTTGCTGAAGTATCTTCACCACCTGAGTTTGTTGAACCTCATGTTACACTGAATATCCCATTGTCTCATATTACTCCTATCTCAGTTTCTTCTTCTATATCTATGCATGTTGTTGATCCTAGTTCACCCTCTTATTCAAGTATTCCACCTAAATGTACTGAAGCTGAAGAAACTTATGTTTCCTCTAACCTCCCTATTTGGGCTCGAAAAACTCTTGAATCTGTAGGTAGTGAGGTCAGTAACCCTTCCGAGCCTCGTAGAACTAGAACTAACTTTTCCCTTATGACCAAAGTTTTGGCCACAGATGATCCTACATCTTATGCTCAAGCTCACTAGGTAAACCTCAATGGGAACAAGCTACGACTGTTGAGTATGAGTCTCTTATGAATAACAAGACTTGGTCTCTTATTCCTCTTCCTATTGGTAAGAATTTAGCTGGCTGTAAATGGGTTTATAAAACTAAGTTCACTGCAGAAGGACAGATTGAAAAGTATAAAGCTAGGTTAGTTGCAAAAGGTTTTAATCAACTTGAAGGTATAGATTATAATGAAACTTTTGCTCTGTTGCTAAAATGAATACAATAAGAACAATTTTATCTATTGCTTCATCTTATAAATGGGAAATACACCAAATGGATGTTAAAAGTACTTTTTTAAATGGTGATCTTAATGAATAAATTTATATGCAACAACCTCTTGGTTTTATTAATGTTGAATCATCAAATTTAGTATGTAAATTACACAAGTCTTTATATGGTCTCAAACAAGCACCTAGTGCTTGGTATGATAAAATTGATGCATTTTTTTGAAGAATGGTTTTAAGCATTGTATATCTAATCCAAATCTGTATGTTCATAACTTTGGTACTAATATTCTCATTGTTGTTTTATATGTAGATGATCTAATCATCACAGGCAACCAACTTACATTAATTCAAAATCTAAAAAGTGATCTTCAAAATCAGTTTGAAATGACTGACCTTGGTTTATTGCATTATTTCTTGGGTCTTCAAATCTGGCACATGGTAGATGGTATGTTTCTCTCTCAGCCGAAGTATGTTATAGACCTATTGGCTCATTTCCATATGAGTGATTCTAAATCTTCTCCTACACCATTTCAGTATGGTGTAAAGTTAACTCTTGAGTGTACTACACTGCTTGTTGATGCTACTCTTTATCGTTAGCTTGTAGGCAGTTTGATCTATTTAACTCACATCCAACCAGATCTCTATTTTTCCGTCAGTTTGGTTTCTCGGTTCATGCAACAACCTCATGAAATTCATTGGTAGGAATCCAAGAGGATTATGAGATATTTATAGGGGACATTACACTATGGTGTTTTTTATTCAAGCAGTACTACAGTTTCATTCTCTGGTTACACAAATTCTGATTGGGCAGGTGACAGTTCTGATCAGTGGTCCACTGCAGGTTATGTATTTCAACTTGGTTCAGGTCTGATTTCTTGGTTGAGTAAGAAGGTGAAGAATCTTTCTTTATATTCATGTGAAGAAAAATATAGAGTAGCCAAAAAAGCATCTAAAGAATCATTTTGGTTATGGCATGTTCTTACAGAGCTTGGTCTGGCTCCGAAATCGTCCACTGCATTTAAATGTGACAATAAGGGTGCAATCCAACTTGCTTATAATTTGGTATATCACTCCAAGACAAATCATATCGACCTAGATGCTCATTACATTTGCGGACTTGTAGCAGATGGTATTTTTTCTCTTCAGTATTTTCCTACCGAGCAGCAACCAGCAAATAACTTCACCAAATCCTTCACCAAGGCGAAGTTTGTGCAACTTTGTTCCTTTCTTGGAATGCGGGAAGTTTTCATCAAGGGGGAGCAGTAATGACTCCTTCCTTCCTTAGTGTTAGTGTGGGTCCTTCTCCTAGCCATTATTAAGGGGGAGTGTTGGAATATATTATATTCCTTGGAAGGTAAGAATGTCTTTGTATTATGTCAAAAGTTGTCTACAATCTTATGTAAAAGAGTAATACATTTAACCCATAGTTACATGGTGTTGTATTTACTTGTGTAGAGTATTTTTCCATTGTATTGTATTAAGAAATGTTATTTTGGAGAATTATATTATCCCACATGCAATATGTGAGAGTAATTCTTCCTCATCTCTTAGTATATAATTGGGTCAAGTGTGTCTCTACATATCATGTATTCTTGATGTAGTAGTGGTACTATTGTGACACTGTTGTACATCATCTATATTATTTAGGGTATTTGTGCTTTTCTCTCTTGTAAGATTGGAGAAGACATTCTGAAGATAATAGAAGAGTACCTTCCCATGGACGTAACCCATTAGGGTGAACCACATATATCGGTGTTCTTTTGTCCTTTTCTTTTCCTGTTCTTATCTTTTATGATATGTTGTTGGTTGCTTAGATAGGTTAACTAGTTTAGTTTGACTCTACTATTCTAACATTATACATCTCTTGAGATGCCTTGAATCCAAGAGAACTATGAGACAATTTATTTTGCACATATATGGTTGTTCTTTCTGCTTCAACCCATAGGTTCATGGGGAGGTCTTAGTCATGAATCATAGTTTTTACTACTTTGATAATAGTTCTATTCTTTCTTTCTACAACACCATTTTGTTGGGGATTATAGGGAGTGGTTAGTTCCCTCTTGATTCATGCCTCTTTATAGAATGCTTCAAATTCCTTTGAAGTGTATTCTCCACCATTATCTATTATCAGTGTCTTGATACTTTTTTCTGAAAGGTTCTCTATCAAGGCTTTGAATTCCTTGAATTCCCCGAACACTTCACTCTTGTTCTTCAAGAAGTATATCCAAGTCTTTCTTGAATAATCATCAATAAATGTGACATAATATTCATATCCACTTAAGGATATGGAGGGAATAGGACCATATATATCAGAATGAATTAGTTCTAATGTACCTTTAGTATTTGTTTCACTTTTTGAAAAGGTGTTAGGATTATTAATCCTGCCTTGAGCATACTGTCTATTAGATTATTTATCCCAAATTAGGAGTATTTATTAATTAATTGGGTCCACTAGTACCATTGGGTCCACTTGGCCTAATGAGGCCACATGTACCCATTACTAGAGTGCAGGGAACACTGCTAGAGGTTAACTGACACGGACTGCACTTGCATGCATAATTTTAGGCACCTCTTATCCCAATCCCTACATTGTAGGAGCCACTAGGAGTCCCGGCACCAACCTCCTTCAATCAGTTGGAGTTGGAACTAGTTAATCTTAGTTAGTTTCTACTTACATTCATTTAGATCATAATCAGTTTAGCTAGCGCTAGTTATGCATGGCTAATGCATGGTTGCATGTGGGATAGGTGCCTTTGCTCACCTACCACTTCAGTTAGACTTAGTTAACTGTTTATTTCTAATTTTATTAGTTGTTTAGACATCTAGAGTTAACCATTTGGACTCTGATATTGATTGAGACATCCTAAGTTAGCTAGTCAGTTAGGTACAGTCACATCTAGTGGGGAGATTCGAATTCATCCCTTGATTCAAATTATTTCCCTATGTAAACTATTGTAACACCATATTTAATTAATGACAATGATACTATACTTATCTGAGTTATACTCAATTTTTTCTTGTGTGGTTTAATTTGTTCAGTGTGTGTCTTCATTCTCCTTTTACTGCATCAATAATATTTGACTCATTGCTTGAAGATCTAAATGGCACAACTATTCTAACATGGTATTAGAGCCATTTCAATAAGGCTTCATGTTTGTTTCTCTCCATTGAACATCAAAAGCAGCTGGGTTTCCACAGAATTCCCCAATCTTGATTTGCTAACTCTGAATTTATTCAGAGTAGCGGTGCAAGCATGACGGACCATGAAAATATGTTCATGTCAAGAGGAAAAGCATGATTCTAACATAGTTTGAATATTTTTAGTTTTGCACTGATTTTTTTCAGGTTCAACTTCATATGGATTCGATATTATCAATTCCTCTTCTTACTCCATCCATAAGATATTCAGAATGGAATTTGAAGATGATTGCATCTCTGAAGAGACAAGGTCTCTACGAGGCATCTATTGGAATTGGTAAAGAGTCTTATGAATATGAGAATGACTATCTAAATGATGGTGATAGAGCTTATGGAATAATATGTGAGGCCTTTTCTCCAAGCTTGTGCTACCTTATTGATTTTGCAAAATACCCAAAAGATCTTTGGACAAAACTAGATAGAACCTTTGGGAAGCACAATGAGGATTATTATAGAAATTTGGAGAGCACATTCAGAACCACAAGAGTTATTTATTAAAAATTCTCAGCCTCTACTCTCTTTGATGAAGTTTTTCAAGATGAAGAAGAAGCAAAATATTCCTCACAGTCAATTCGAATTAATAAAGTCTCCTTGGAGTGACTCCTTCTCCTGCTGCTTTGGAAGTTTATGAGATCTCTGATATCACATATTCTCATATGGCTGATCTAGAAGAATAAATTCAAATCTCTATTATTGAATAAAATCTCTCCTTCCATTCTATGCAAAAATTCTCCAGTGATTCTTCTATTACAAATTATGTGCATAGTTTACCGGTGATTGCTCCAGGAAAGGGAGAGGGATTTGATTTATCTGACTCTAATGATGTTGCTAGTGTGAATTAAGTAATTATTTGGATATTTTGGAAATAATATCAGATTTTAGGATTGATTCATTCACTCTCATTGATCTAGAGCTTCCAACAAATTCCTATATGATTGCATGCACCAATACTCAAGGTTTTGAAGAAGGAGAAAATTGTGCATCTACCATCTCGAGTGAGCACACTCTTGGATATGATATGAACCTATTTGGATATGATATGATATTATTTGGATATGATCTGATATTACTTGGTTATAGGGTTCAAGATATTTCAATACTGCTTGTAGTTGTTCTCATCAATTTTGGTGTGAAAAATCAAGTACCAAAAATCTCTTTCAAAATCTCTGCTGGGGATTTGACGTATGTTTTCTCTCATGAGTTTGTTGATATTATATTTTGGAAATAATTTCAGATTGTAGGAGTGATCCATTCACTCTCATTGATCTTAAGCTTCCAACAAATTCCTACATGATTGCATGCACCAATTTTTGGAATTTTGAAGAAGGACAAAATTGTGCATCTACCATCTCGGTGGAGAAAACTCTTGGATCTGATATGAACTTATTTGGATCTGATATGAAATTATTTGGATCTAATATGATATTATTTATATATGATCTGATATTATTATTTTCATATTTTAAGTTTCAATAGATTTCAATAATTTGTGTAGTTGCTCTCATCAATTTTGGTGTGAAAAATCAAGTACCGCAAGTCTCCTTCAAAATTGTTGTTGGGGATTTGATTTCACTTCACAGTTTTGGATCTGATATGAACCTATTTGGATCTGATTTATTTTCTGATATGATTATATTTGGTTCAGGTTTTAGGATTCAATATCTTACAGTATTGCTTATAACTAGTTTCATCAATTTTGGTGTGACAAATCAAGCACCGCAAGTCTCCTTCAATTTTGTTGTTGAGGACTCGATGTTAGTTCTCTCTTATGAGATTGATGATATTATATTTTGTGAAATATTGCTTATTTATAAAGCTATATAAGATTATGGAGCTCAATCACTCGCTCTCCATAGTCCTGGGGCTTCTCTACCTATCTATTTGATCACATGCTCATCTCCTCACATAACTAGTAAAGTTGGAGACATTCTGCATTCACCTGGACACTTGCTCCTAACACTTGGGGCTGATTTTATCTCACATGGATTGATGTTAAAGGCTGCCATATATCTATTTCTTCGGTGTTCCTTACATGGTTCGAATTCTCAAGAACCTTTTCTCTCTCATCAATTGATTTCAGCTGCTCTACATGGGTCCAGTTTTCACCGTGCAGTTGTTTATATTTCTAATTCAGTTGAGTACATTATTCTTCTTCCAAAGAGGAATATTACTCAAGACATAAGCATTTGTTTGGATTCATAGTTTCACATGCACAGATTCAGGATGTTGCTGCATAGTGCTACAAATTGCAACACAATATTTTGCGAGTTTTTTAACTTGTATTTCCTTATTTATGCTTATATTGAGGGGGGGTTTCCTATGAGGTTTTCCCCTATTTCCTCGGTTGTGTTAAGCAGAAATATGTCTTTTAGATTGTAATTGGGTGACTTATGGCCTTGTTTTTAGGGCCCATAGTTGTCCAAGTTAGTATTCAGGGGGGGTGTTAGGATTATTAATCCTCCCTTGACCATAATGTCTATTAGATTATTTAGCCTAACTTAGGAGTCTTTATTAATTCATTGGTTCCACTAGTACCATTGGGTCCACTTGGCCTAATGGGGCCACATGTACCAGTTACTAGAGTGTGGGGAACACTGCTAGAGGTTAACTGACATTGACTGCACTTGCATGCATTAGTTTAGGCACCTCCTAGCCCAATCCCTACACTTTAGGAGACACTAGGAGTCCCGGCACCAACCTCCTTCAGTCAGTTGGAGTTGGAACTAGTTAAGCTTAGTTAGTTTACAATTACATTTAGTTATATCACAATAAGTTCAGTTAGCACTAGTTATGCATGGATAATGCATGGTTTCATGTGGGATAGGTACCTTTTCTCACCTACCACTTCAGTTAGACTTAGTTAACTGTTTATTACTGATTGTATTAATTGTTTATACATTTGGACTTAACCATTTGGACTCCGATATTGATTAAGACATCTTGAGTTAGATATTCGGTTAGGTTCAGTCACATCCAGTGGGGAAATTCGAATTCGTCCCTAATTTATTTGAATTATTTTTCTATGTAATCTATTGTAACACCGAATTTAATTAATGGCAATGATACTATAATTATGTGAGCTATACTCATCATTTTCCTGTGTGGTTTGATTTGTTCATTGTGTATCCTCATTCTCCTTTTACTGCATCAATAATATTTGACTCATTGCTTGAAGATCTAAATGGCACAAAAATTCTAACAAAAGGGATTCTTGATGTTTTTTCCACTTGCACATCCTTTGCAAGTACCCTCATGATAAATGTTCAAATATGCTAACCCTATTACCACCTTGTGCACATAGGGTAATGCTTTGTAGTTGATGTGAGAAAGCCTTATATGCCACAATTCACTAGAGTTGGTAGTCTCATGGACAAGGGCTATCTTTGGATGTCCTTTGAGTTTATACAGTCCTCCTTCTTCTTCTCCAATGACTACAGCATCTTCAAGTGTCTTTCCTTTGGACCACATCAGTTCTTGTCCTTTTATAAAGAAACTCTATATATTTTCTTATCTAGAGCTGAGATTGAAAGTAAGTTATTTTTTCAAACCTAGTACATACAGTACTTCCTTCATATTCATGGAAGTCCCAAAGTCAATATTGTAGCTTGATTCACCAATACCTTTGATGGGATATTCATATTCATCTCCCAATGATACTTTCTGGGGAGAGTTCTTTTCTTCAAGTCTTGACAAAGTTTTCTTCTTCCATGTCATGTGCTTTGAGGCACCACTATCAATAATCCATGTTCATTCTCCAAGTGTTACAGACCCAGAGAGTGCAGAGAATAGTACATATTCATCTACATCTTCTTCTTTTTTTAATATCTTTCAAGGTCATTCTTATTCATCCTCATCTTCATCTAGATGAGCATGATGTCTCTTGTTATTGTTCTTCTTCTTTGGTGATGGACACTCTTTGGCTAGGTGTCCTATCTTATGACAGTTGTAGCATTTATATTTTGAGCAATCCTTCTTATTCTTTTGAAACTTCTTCTTGGAAGGTTTATGATTACTCTTCTTGAAGTTTGATTGTTTCCTTTCTTTAGTATGGGTGGCTAGAGCCCGATCATCTTATCTGAGTAGAGCTTCTCCATTGGATACTCTAGATTATTCTTGAATATAGTCTTCCCATACTATGTCAAACTTTATACTTTCTTTTATGGCACACAAAATCTGTATGAATGAGTCCCAAGGTCTAGTGAGACCATTGAGAGAATTCATAACTAGTTCATCCTCATCAAGAGTGTCTCCAATATCACTTAGTTGTTCTCCAATATCACTTAGTTGTTCTTTGAACTAGGAGACCCTTGTGAAGTTTTCTTGAACTTATTATCCTTTGCTCATCTTGGTGCCTTTGAGTTGAGCTCTCATATTCATCTTTCTATTGATGTTCCTTTATTCATAAATTTTGGAGAGATCATCATATATCTACTTTGGTTTATTCTTAGATGACACTCGAGGGATCTAGTGATCCTTAAGAGTCAACAATGATCCTTATTTATTTGACTAGGTATTGTTCATGCTTCTCCTTAGATTCACCTTCTATTGGTCTTGCAGTTTCATCCCTGATGTATTTATCAAGGTCATTCTCTCTGAGAATGAGACCAATATTTTACTTCTATGCTAGGAATTTTTCTGGTCCTTCCAATTTCTCCTCAAGCTTAGTGCTTGGGGCCATCCTATCCAGTAGGTCACTAAAAATTGAAAATTCTCAAAATGAAAAACTGACCTTAACAGTAGGTGTGCTTGAATGAGGCGAGTTAAATGGTCCAATGGATTTTTGGAGATCCCAAATCTTCACCCTTCAAATCCTACTTCCGAGTTTGCAGCACTGAAGAATTTATGGTTATGGCTTTCTGCAGATTTATGGTTCACTGCCAAACTAGGGTTTGAATTTCCTACAAATTCAACCACCCAAAAACTTTGATCCTGGTCTCAATAGATGTGCTCTAGGGATGCACAAATTTCTATGAAAGTAGATCTTCAAAACTCCAAAATTTGCAGAAACCCTAATTTATTTCAGAGAGCGAGGAGAGGGAGTTTCAACTGCTGAAAGTTGTCCTAATAAATCTAGCTCTAATACCATGTTAAGATTTCATATGCTAGAATAGATATCATTAGTGTTAATTTCAAATTCACATCAGTAGCATATCCAGAATCATTGATAGAAAAACAATCACAAGATATACACAGTATTTATCCTGGGAAACCCTCAAGGGGAAGAAAACCCAACAAAACTTCCTCTGTATAATATGTATAAGATATAACTTGTTCTGTGTGTCTCTCTCTCCTATACGCTACACAAGTGATTTTCTGTGTGTTCAAATAAGAACCACATCTCTTATACTTATACACATTGAGCCAACTGACATTTACCCTAAATAAGTCGACCCCACTAAACTACCTGGGCCGACTTCCCCTAGGAAGACTCAAAACAATATTTTATATTATTCATTAGGGTACTAATGGCCTGACTTACAATGGATCCTTTACCTCATGAATAAATGATGACCAAATACAATAGTAACACCCCTTTAGAGGAACAATAACATTTCCCTTCAATTACGTTAGTAAAATACATTTAGAATATCATTTGAAGTTACAATATTCAACATATTGGTGGAATCCTCTGCATTTGGTTGTTAGTACAACTCTCTAACTAACACTCTGATGGAATCCTTGAATGTTCGACTTCAACTCATGTATTCACATGGTAGGATTCGTACTGGTTTCTATGGATTTGGACGAATACCTTGGGTTACATCCTATATAACCTAAGTTGCGCAAGATTGTGCTATGCCTCGTGACACTATTTCTGGCTATTGAAGATCCATCATTGTACTATTTTTTATCTGATCCATCTTTGTAAAACATATGTGTCATTTCTTCTCGTACTATATGGTGTAAATGAATCTTGTAAAGGAGCTAGTGTTCCACATTATTGAACATGGCATCCTTAGTGATGATTTTGTAAATGGCATTGATTTGTCTATTTCGGGTACTTATCTACTACCTTGATATTGAGTCTCTCCATGGTAAAATATTTGTAATGTATTTCAGCCATTTCTTCCCTCTGACCTCACACACTAGGGGGCATCTGTTATACTATGAAACAACACTTCTCCATCCAAGTACTGACACAAAATATGTTGGTGCACAAAAGGAAAATGTGGATTGAAGTGGCCTAAACATTATAGATGGAGTGAATCCTTAATTCATACTCCTTCCTCATCCTTTCCAATCTTTATAAAGGAGTTTTTCTTGCACTCACGAGTCCTCTTGTGATAAGTCGCATGTCACTCACGATTCAGCTCATATGCAACCCCCGAGTTATCTCTAAAAAATTGTACTTGCGAGTTTCCTTCATAGAAGTCACGAGTCACTCACGAGTTCCCCTTATATGAACCCGCGAGTTCCCTAAGAAAAAATAAAAAATAAAAATATGATTAGTTTAGGGGTAGTTGGGTTATAAATGCTACCTTCCCTAACTCCCCTAACCATCCTAGGCCTCATAAACTCTCCTCATCAACAAGTATAAATAGAATGGATGGGTAGAGGATAGGAGAAGCAATTTGGAGAGCAAGGTTATGCTGGAGGAATCCATTGGAAAGAGGAGCAAGAGAACTCAGCTTCTTGTTCTCCAGTGAATCTTGTCTCAAATAGGGATGTAATTTTTCCTGAAACTTCTTAATAAAGAGTATCTTTATTCCATATTGTATTTGTATATGTCTTTGTTTTTATGAATCATGATATGTATTTATATTTATATTTAAATGAAATTATAATCTTTTCATGTTTCTGTATATAACAAAAAGGAATTATGTGGAGAACATCAATCTCTTTTGCAGGTACAGAAGATCATAATGCTGAAGAGAATTTGAAGAAGAAAGTTAAAGCTTGGATCAACCATCAATAAAAAGATACATGTTCCACTAACCCTATTTCTCTTATATATGTTTTTGTAATCCTTTATGTCTTCAAGCCATACCCTAGTATGTTGTTGACCCTAAGACCCCAAGTCATAAGGTAGATATCCCTCACAACAACATCGAGAGTCATTATACGAGACTTGTGTTGTATCAAGTTAGGGACTTGTGTGGTATCAAGTCAGGACATTGTGTTGTGTCAAGTTAGGGAATTTTGTGGTATCAAGTCAAGACATTATGTTGTATCAAGTCCTATATATGTCATCTTATATTGAGGTGGGATCAAATTAATATGATCTTGTGTTGTATCAAGATTGGAATCTTAAGTTGTATCAATATTGGCCTTGTGTTGTATCAAGATTGTGGACTTGTTTTGTATCAAGTCAATGAGTCTCATAGAAGGTACCCTATGAGAATGTATCTCCAATTATGGATATGGACTTGTGTTGTATCAAGTGATGTGGTTATACTATGTTATATATTCATATTCATAGTCATTGAGTGGTATAAGTCTCCTTTAGGGATTAGCTACCACTAGAGTGAATTACTTTAGACTGTGAATATATGGATCGGGGTAATATATATGATCATTAGTATGGAATAATTATTCTGAGTATGATATGATAAGATGGATAAATAAATACACATGTGAACCATCCATTAAATAATAAATGATAAAGATATCATCATAGAGAGACAATGAATTCGAATTGCCTATGTATGCCTTCATGTGAACTCAAGTTAGAAAGCTTCAATAAAATATGAATGACTCAATCAATGCCTCAATCAAAGCATCATTTGAACTATTAATGAATGGAATCAGTTGAGTGAAGAAGAGCTTAATTTTCATCAATCAACATGCATCAATTACCTAAAGAGATCCATGCAAAATTTAATAATATAAATTGGGCATGGATGACCCTAAGAGTGAAGCACTGATGACACTTAGGTTAGATTGTTAACTAAGTGATCAGTAGTCGGTTAAATATTGAGTTCAATTCACATTTATTTAACATTTAGTTCAAGTAAATTTAACATTCAGTGAACATTTAGTTCAATTCAGTTAACATTCAGTTTAAGTCAGTTAACATTCATTTCAAGAATGTTAACATTCAATCCAAGTCAGTTAACATATAGTTTAAGTAAGTGAATATTCATTTCAAGTTAGTTAACATTCAGTTCAAGTCACTTGACATTCCGTTCAAGTGAGTTCACTTTCAGTTCAAGACAATGAACATTCAGCTAAACCTAATTGAGGAAAGGAAGGGAATTAATGTGTGCATGTAGGGAGTTCTACTTAGCCCCTCCTTATGAATGCACTATTTGGTGCTTTCTATGTTTTTATTGAGCCTCCTATGCACTACCTTCTCCATGCTAGGATTTTTTGCTTGTTATTAAAATGCTAGGCATGTGGCAAGTTCAATACCGTTGCATACAATTGTTTTTACAGGGTTACATTAGAGATCTCTTCTCTACTAATGAGGTGATATCTCTTATTGGGAAATCTTCTTATGTGTTGTAAACCATTCCCTTAAAATATATCTATAATACTCAAAGAGTTTCTAGGTTTTTCATCCTCCATGTTTGGAGGGTTTTCCAAGGTATATCTTGTCTCTCATGGTTGATTTATTTATATGAATGATTTATGGAGATGATTTATGTGGTTTATTTATTTATGAGATTCATATCTGGCTGATATAAATATTCATGTGTGACTAATATAAATATTCTTATGTGGTTTATTTATGAAATTCTAAGTGCTGAAACTGTTTGATAATTTTTTTTAAGTTCAAGAATCTTCGATTTTGCTCAAACATCAACACTTCGCACATATATTTCTACAACTATTCACTCATCTTTCTTGTATCTCTCATCTAGTTATTCCACCACTTTTTCTAATAACTGACCTTCTTGAATCTTGCTCAACCCTTTCTCTATATTTGGAATCCACCTCGTTGTCCTATCCTATCACATTATACAAATTAATAGCATCATCTTCATCTACTCCTCCATGTCCCAGGGATTTATTCATGCATAGAAGTCTGTTTAAATGGAAAAATCCCTTATTCCACTAACTAGTCCTTGATCCACAATTTGATTTCTCTTATCACAGTGCCCTCAAACTCCTTTCTTTAAATTTTCTTCTCATCTAGAAAAAGACTGATGATTTTTTACAAGAAACTCCACTATATACCCATTGATAACATTCTCCACCCATAAATATACTACTTGCACAAGCTAATGATCTAACTGATGTAGCACAACTAGGTCTCTGGTATTCCACTGAATAGTTTTATTTTGACAATCTTTGTGTTCTAGGTATTTCACATGTCTCTTTAACCAATTCTACAAACTCATTGAAAATTCTCACTATAAAACCTTACACTGATCTAACGAGGGTCCACCATAAATCATAAACTCACTACACATCATGGGTTCCATTATCACAATTAGGATTGTTACAACACAAAGTCTTCAATTTTGTTCTCCCACCAATCCTAAATCTTATACTCATAAATTACATTTTCCATCCAACCATTTTTTTCCCTTAGGTGTGGTCCCAACAACAAAACCATTTGTTGGTCATGGGTTGATACCGGGGTGCTTATGTAGGAGCCAACAAAATTCCATAGTCCTAATCTAGGATCCAACAAAGGTCCATTATAGTTTAGTTGAGGAAACATTTTTTATCTTCTCAAAAAGAAAATAAAGTCTCACCTGAAGCATAACTAATAATGATAATGAATGTTGAAAACACTAGAATATGAATAGAACTCCAACCCTCAGGGGGTTCATTTTATGAACCTATGGAATATCATGTACGATCATAGGGTATAATTTAATACCCCTAATTTCACAAGATATTAAGGAATCCCTCCAAAAACCCTTTTGTTAAATGCCCCTCCCAATACACCTTTCAAATTTTTAAAAAATCCTATTTTAATTAGATATCCTATGTATCCATTTTTTCCATTAAATTTTTAATACCCCTTTTTATCTTTACCCTTAGTATGGTGGCATGGAACAAGTCTTATAACCTATAGGAACCTTGTGAGGTGAAATATGAAATATTAGTGAGAGAAAATATTTCAAGATGGAGAACAACCCTCTAAACACAATTTGACTTTATGCATAGTCATTCCAATCAATTTGAATCCACATTCACTCATGAATCATACCTATTGAAACACCACTGTGAATCCATACACAACTAGAATCACACCACCTTCATGCATAGAACATATTTATTCAAACACTAATATGACTTCATACAAGTAATATTTAGACCAACTTCATACATAAAGTACCAATGCAAACCCCTTAATACTCTATTCAAGACCCTAGATACATAATTATAAATTCTCCCTAATATCTATATGTTTTTAATATATTAAAAATACTCCTTAACCCTTATATACTAGGCAATATATTGTTTCAAAAATTGTAATGTTAAATCCCCAATTTAAACTCATAAACAAAATTTGAATGTAGCCCCAATCTCTATCATTTCGTTCTCATTCCTTATACATAATAGGTATACATATTTTATAGTACAAGGGACAAATATCCCATAACCCATATAATCTATCAATACCCCTCATTTCCTCGCCCTCCTAGTCTCTCTAAAGTACCTATACCATCCCTTAACCTTTTATGGGGTTTTATATAAACACTATGGTCATTTTTTATGGCAAACAATATTTAGCATGCTGCAAAGCATTTAATGTGGCTGTAGCAGGCTTGATGACCATTGGATCTTGAGCTTCTTGAAATCCAACGGTCATCAAGCCTACTGCAGCCGGATTAAATGCTCTACAGCATGCTAAATATTGCTTGCCATTTTTTACCGCATCAAGACAATCACAACCCAACTTCTCCACTCAAACATATTAATATATTCTTGATATTTTGTCACATCCGTTTGCACAAAATTCCATGCATTAACTACTCCATCCATCTTATGTGATGTAGTCTTCAAAAATGAAGGGCCAACATAAACTCTTAACACTATATTGCAAAAATAGCTAACCATTTATTTAATAGTGGAGGTTAAACAAAACTTCAAATAATAACATTAATAAAGCTAACACGATGATGAGAAGTCTAATCTTGATGATAAAGTTAAGATTAAAATTATTGCACATTGTGATACTCTTTTCCCAATTATATGAACTTTCAAAAAATCACAAGATCGGATTTTGTCAAAATAACTTTAGTTAAACATTTGGTTAGTATTTAAAATTCGGAGATGTTTTTATTAAAATATAAAGTTTTTGTTGGAAACACTCGATGTTTTATTAAGAATTCTACTCTATACCAAGATTATAAATATAAAGTCAATGATTTCTTTGTGATATTTGGTGTTTTATTGACTTTACAAGGATTTCTTTGTAAATAAAATCAAGAATGTAAAGGTAAATTTAATGATATTTTTGTATCTACTTAGTTTGATATGATGGATAATTGACTACGACATTGTCAATTTTTGCTAAATTTTGTATACAATTAACATTGTTTATCTCTTAAGGTGATATATATTACTAGTCAACTACAAACTCAGCCTTGTCGAACAAAACAATGAAACCAAATCCTATCTTTTAAACAAGTTACTTGTGCATTTATATTATGGTTAAAAATATTATCATGGTTGATTTGAACTTGGTTAACTTTGATTACCTAAAATAGTCTCCAACCTTGAAATCTTGAATTTCAAAAGAAAAAAGGTTTAAATTTGTTCTTAACTATCAAAATATTTAATTACATTTAAAGGTTTTTTAAATGGTGTTGGTGTGAACTTAGTTAAATTTGATCACTTGAAATGGTCTCCATCCTTGAAACTTTAAATTTCAACCCAAAAAAAAATTTAAATTTGTTCCTGATTTTCAAAATATTTAATTATGTTCAAGGATTTGTTTAATTGGAATGCATTAATTAACTTTGGTATAACTTTTATTTATATTAGTTGGCTTTCTAAGGCGTTTAAATATGGACGTTAATTGCATATAAGATATTAATTCATACTAAATAAGTGTGAGATTGTATATAGTAATTGTCAATTAAAATGCAATTTATTTAAACCTAATGATATTTTCACATGATTATCATAAAGTACAAAAAAAAATCAAAAGTTCACACAGTCAAAATCAAAGGTCTAAAATATACTCATCATAAAGTCTTCAAAATTATCATAAATTATATATATAATTTATATAAAAAAACAAGTATAAATCAAAGCAAGAAGCTATAAATACCAGCCCCACTAGTCCCATGAGATATAAAATGTATCTTCCTACGTAATCAATTGTGTTATCTAGTTATCTCCTCAAGGGTGATTATTCCCATTCTCCCATGGTGGGGGAGATGTATAATGATCATATCCACTAGGATATGTATAATGGTTGAACAAGAATAATTTCCATATTTAATACCTAGGTATGGGAATTTCTTAGTCTCCTTCAAGATGGATGGTTGATGTGGGATGGTAGAGATACACTACCTTTTTTTTTTATTGAGTCTCACTACTGCAACTACCATTGGGTGGTGTTTCCTCATGACTAGAACGTGGAATACCTATGAAAGTAAAGTAGATATTATTCAACACCGTTATAACTAATTGCAAGTCAATAAACAAAAAATTATTTGTATCACATATGTGTCCTCTTGCGAGTTGAAGGAAGCACAACTCTAGAATGTCTAACAGGAGTATATTGAGACTATATAGAGCTCTATCTCTCATGAATAAAAGATGGCTATTATGGAGAACATTTTGTAATAGGTTAATTTGTTACGTAAATTAGTGGAATGTTTCCATCTCATTTGAGCTTCCTTTAATGTTTTGATTTTAATATTGTTTATGTTAGTAGACTAGTCTAAAAAATTACATAAACTTATACTAGATTCAAAATAAAACCAAAACAATATAAACAATATAAATAAACAAAACATAAATTTGCATAAAGGAAAGCATATGCTCGGAACATAAATTTTAATTCAAAAGATAAACTATTATAACAACCATATTACATAGACCTGGCTATATTTGAAACAATTAGGATATATACAAACCATATATTATGTGTAACACCTTAAAATTATACCAAGTGATGCCTAGTTCCATATATAGGTTACGGGCTATATTGGTAAAGTACAATAAATATTATAAGTTATTGGTTTTATAAATGAGTACTTTTGTTAGGATATGGCTTATAGTAATTAGGGGTTAAAAGATTACAAGTGTTAACACATAACCCTTGTATTAGGCTATGGCTTATAGTAATTGGGGGTTAAAATATTACGTGTTAACACATAACCTTTATAGAGGTTATGTGGGTTATGTGTGAGAAGGGGTTCGGAAGTAGGTGTTAGGGGTTATATGGTTAATATTGATAGGGGTGGTAATATTTAAGGGTTATAAGGCAGAGGGGGTTATAGTGGCGAGGCCCTATAAGAGTGTTATAGGGTGTATTGATTAGAAGTTAGGAGATAAGGGTTAAGGGTTAGGTTTTAGGGTTATATGTGCCAAGGGTATATTAGTTAAGTTTTCTAGGGTCATGGGTTCTTAATGATATGACCTATATGGGTTATATGTTAGTAGGGACTAGGGAGTAGGTGCTAGAGGTTATAGAGGTTAAAATTGAGAGGATTTGTAATATTTAAGGGCTATAGGAGTTAGGATGTTATAATTGTGAGGGCTATAAGGTGTTATTTGTACAGCGTTAGGAGTCATTCTCTAAGACTTGTGTTGTATCAAGTTAGCGACTTATGTGGTATCAAGTCAGGACATTGTGTTGTATCAAAGTCCTATCTATGTCCTCATGTATTGAGGTGGGATTCATGTATTGTGATCTTGTGTTGTATCAAGATTGTAATATTATGTTGTATCAATATTGGAGTCTTTTATTGTATCAAGATTGTGGACTTGTGTTATATCAAGCCTAGGCTTGTGTTGTATCAAGTCAATGATTCTCATAGATGGAACCCTATGAGACTAGATCTCCAATTATGGAGATGGACTTTTATTGTATCAAGTCATGTTGTTATACTATGTGATAGATTTCTAGTCATGGTCACTGAGTGTTATAAGCTTAGCTACCCCTAGAGTAAATTACTTTAGCATATGACTATATGACTCGAGGTAAAATATATGATCATTAGTATGTATGGAATAATTCTTCTAAGTATGATATGATAAGATGGATAAGTAATACACATATTGGACCATACATTAATTAATTAATGACCATGAGATAAATCATAGAAAAAGAGAATTTGAATTTTCCCATGCAAATGTTTGAGTCATGAAATCAAGTTATAAAGATTCAATTAAAGATGAATGCCTCAATTAGTTCCTCAATTAAAGAATTAGTTGAACTATTAATGAATGTAATCAGTTAAGTAAAGAAGAGATCAATGTTCATCAATCAACATGCAACAGTTAACTAAAGAGATCCATGCAAAAGTTAATAATAGAAATTGTGCATGGATGCCACTAATTGCGGAGCACCAAAAACATTTAGTTAAGTCTCCTAAATTTATAGTCATGCATTCAGTTAATGATTGAGGTTATTTCAATCAGTTTACATTAACTTCAATCAGTTAACATTTAGGTCAAGTAATTTACATTCAGTTCAAGTCAATTAACATTCATTTCAAGTCAATTGACACTTAGTTCAATTTAGTTGACACTCAGATCAAGTCAGTTGACATTCAGTTAAGTAAGTTTGCATTCAGTTCAAGTCAGTTCACATTCATTTCAAGTTAGTGAAAATTCAGTTAAAGCTAATTGAGGAAAGGAAGGGTGGTAATGATTGCATGGAAGGAGTTCTAGTTATCTCCTCCTTGTCAATGCACTATGTGGTGCTCTTAGTGTGTTAATTGGGCCCCCTATGCACTAACTTCTGCATGCTAGGTTTTTTTGCTTGTTATATATATGATAGGCATATGAAAAGTTCAGTATAGTTGCATACATTTTCTTTTACAGGGTTGCATTGGATCTCTCTTCTCTGTTGCAAAGGTGATATCTCTTATTGTTGGGATATAATAAACCCACTCATAAACTTATGATAACATAATTAATCATTATTGATTAATTATTCACCCACTAGCTTAATTAGTTGGCATCCACTTACACCTTAAATTCAATGCATGCCATCTATATCCTAGGAATGATTTATTTCTGATTCTGGGTTCATCTAGAATTAGTATACAGGACCATATAGCAGATTATGCTTTTTCTGCTTTTTTTGCTTTTTCTACTTTATCCTGCTTTTCTATGGATAAGATAAAAGCTAGTCAACTAGGAAACTGGGTGCTTTTGTTTCCAACCCATCCTCCATTAGTTTTTCTCCATTAGCATATTATTTCCATCTCCTTGACAACTCACTCATGCTTTTTCCAACTCGTGAGGTGCTTGGTAGATTGGAAAGTGCTTTATGGGGTTTATCATAATTAGTAAGCCTGCTTTTATAAGCTAGCTTGAGTTGTCTTCATGCAACTCCCTTTTCCTTTATAAGGAGGTATTACCTATGTAATAATATCAATTATCATTTATTGATCATTCATTAATGTGTGTTCATTAATTCTTCTTCTTCTCTCATTATGCTAATTCTCTACAATTCTCTGTGAGGTTAATTGTGTGCCTAGATCCTTAACCAGTTTATGAAATTCCTTATGCCATCAAGGCTTTAGAATTTCTACATGGTTTCAAAGATAAGGTTCTCAAAGTTCAAGTTCTTCATGCAATTAGAGCTGAGGATATCAAAGCTCTACATGATATCAGATCTTTGAGAGTTCATTAATTAATCCTCCT
>LPNX011109474.1:353420-427810 GCA_001517045.1 Pseudotsuga menziesii
AGAATAAGTTTCTCATACAGTTCCTGTTGCTACTACTCTCCTTCATTCGAATGCTTCCTCTTTCAATCAAGAAGCAAATATTGAAGAGCCATCTTTTTCTGTGTCTCCCGAAGTAGAAGATCTTGATTCATCTTCTCACGATGTTGTTGATGAAAAAGAAGTGACTAATGGAGCTGCTATTGCTATTGATGATTCACTCACACATTTAGTGTTCTCTATGCCTTCTATCATGGATTCTGAGATCCATATGCCAGACCTCTCACACCTTGTGCATGCCTCTTTTCTTGATGGTGCACAACCCAGTGATTTCAAGGATGCTTGCTTAGCCAAATCAAGTCCTTCCAGTGTTTTGCCACTTACCATACTTGATCCCATATGCTTCTGCAGCTCCTCCTTTGTTCTTGTCACTCATTCTCAGAGCCTCCTTGAAGATTTTGAACATCAGTATCTTTCCTCCTCTCATACTTCTACCATAGAGGATTCTTTACCAGTATATTCCTATGAGTCTACTGTTGTGCTTATTTGTGATCTCTTAGATTATTTGGAAGCTATATCAACCCATGTATCCCATTCATTCGCACTCTTTGATCCCATGCCTTCTCTATGTTCCTACATGATCACTTGCACACATCCTCTCTGTGTAAATGAATATGGAGACATGATACATTCGCTTGGACAGTTATTTCACCTATCTAGAGCTCATATCATCTCTACTGGTTCGAATTTCAAGTCATATCATCATCTTGGAACTGATTACAAGTCTCAAGATCCTTTAATATTGCCTTCACATCATTGGATTTCAGTTGTTCTACATGGTCCCAGGTTCCATCCTGCAGCTGTCTTTGATCCAGGTGAGCAGATTTATCTTCTTCCCAAGAAGAAGATTCCTCCAGACATCAGCATTTAGTTTGGAGCAGCAGCAACACCAGCAGTTCAACATTTTTGGTATTGCTTTTCATGTCCTTTCTTGAGGGAGGATTTTCCCCTTGAGGTTTTGCCTCTTTCCTCATTTCTTTGGACAACATAAATTGTAAAAAGGGTGACCATAAATTTATTGCTGGGCCCTATATGCATATATATTTCTGATTAGTTCAGGAATATCATCATAAAGTCAGGCTTAAAGGTGGGTGTTGGGATATAATAAACCCACTCATAAACTTAGGATAAAATAATTAATCATTATTGATTAATTATTCACCCACTAGCTTAATTAGTTGGCATCCACTTGCACCTTAAAGTCAATGCATGCCATCTATATCCTAGGAATGATTTATTTCTAATTTTGGGTTCATCTAGAATTAGTATACAGGACCATATAGCAGATTCTACTTTTTCTGCTTTTTCTGCTTTATCCTGCTTTTCTATGGATAAGATAAAAGCTAGTCAACTAGGAAACTGGGTGCTTTTGTTTCCAACCCATCCTCCATTAGTTTTTCTCCATTAGCATATTATTTCCATCTCCTTGACAACTCACTCATGCTTTTGCCAACTCGTGAGGTGCTTGGTAGATTGGAAAGTGCTTTATGGGGTTTATCATAATTAGTAAGCCTGCTTTTATGAGCTAGCTTGAGTTGTCTTCATGCAACTCCCTTTTCCTTTATAAGGATGTATTACCTATGTAATAATATCAATTATCATTTATGGATCATTCATTAATGTGTGTTCATTAATTCTTCTTCTTCTCTCATTATGCTAATTCTCTACAATTCTCTGTGAGGTTAATTGTGTGCCTAGATCCTTAGCCAGTTTATGAAATTCCTTATGCCATCAAGGCTTTAGAATTTCTACACTTATCAGACAATCTGATTATTTGTTGTAAACCATTCTATCCAAATCTATCTATCATACTCAAAGAATTGTTGGGTTTTTCATCCTCCGTGTTTAGATGGTTTTCCCAAGGTATATCTTGTTTCTCATGGTTGATTGATTTATATGGATGATTTATGGAGATAATTTATGTGGATGATTTATTTATGATATTCATATGTGGCTGATTTATGAAATTCATAACTCCTGAAATTGTTTGATAAAAGTTTTAAAGTTCAAGCACCTCCAATTTTTCTCAAACATCAACATGGTATCAAAGCATATGGTTTGAAAGAGATTAGTTTTGTGTATAAATGTAAGCATACTTAGCTCTTGAAGAGTTGAGAAAAATATTGCATACATGACATCGATCTTCATTCGGTTGGAAGACCTCCTTGAAGGTACTTCCAACTTCAACACATGGAAGGAAAGGGTGTTAGAATATTCTTGAATAGAATATCCTTGATGATTATGTATCCATATTGGTAGAGGATCCTACCACCAATGAATAGAGAATAAAATTCAAGAATATAAAATCAAAATCCAAGCATATCATCTATGATTTGGTTAAGGAAAATTTCATGTCCATGATCATTCCGTTGAAGACTGCAATGGAGTGTTTTGATACACTCACCAATCTTTTCAAGAAGAAGGCCTCAATTCAAGAAGAGAGGCACATCCAAATCAAGGTTGCGTACACTAAAGAGTAGAATCTTGTCCTCATGAAATAATGAAGAAAGGGAAAAATCCTTATCCTACAAGGAAGCTCCCCCATTCAAATGAATAAACAAGGGCTGCGGTATTCTCTGCAACGGTGGAGGGATCAAGAGGGATCCCACACAAATCAATAAAACATAAGTACTTTATAGTTTGATTTTCATATGTTGTTATAAATCAGATCTAAAGGTTTTTTAATATGTTTCATGACCGTCATATAGATATATGTATTCCTATACTTTGGAATTGTGTTCAGCATATAAATATTGTTCATCTTTTATTAGCAGATTGCCGATCTCATGAGTCCATATTATGTGATATCATATAGGACTGATAAAAAAACTTATGTAGAATTGGTATATACATATATAGGAGTGGTATAAAGCTGAAAATTTCCTTCATAATACATGAGATAGAGGGATGTTTCTTTCTTCATGAGCTATGCACATAGGATTGCATGATTGTTCATAATATATCAGATAGAGTGTTTCATGCTTTCTTCATGTGATATGAATATTGGGCTGCATATTTCCTTCATAAAATATAAATTTTTGAACTGATATAGGACTAATATAGGGTTGAAAAACATCACATAAGATATGCATGGGGTTATGTCAAAACATTGATTTAGTCTATGTACATAATTGTATGAACCAATGCCAGTATGTTGAAATTTTCATGTGATTACATTTCTTGGTTATGTAATGTTATTAATCATTTGAATATTTTTTCTTGTAGAGAAAAAAATATGCCCTAACCTACAAGAATATAATGACATGGAGTCATTCGAATGGTTGATCCTGAAAAAGAGCATATCGGGAGGTTCCTGTGTTTCTTAGGAAGAAGATACAATAAAATCCCTAATTATATTTGGAGAAATGTAAATACTCCTGAAATTAATGTATTTATCTTAATTATATTCATATATGTGTTATATAAAGAGGAGTATGAGTCTCCATGATCGAGGAACCAAATTTATGATTCTCACATCCTATATGTTGAGAGCGAGAAGCTAGATTTGCTAGCTCCTAGAAAAACCAGTGGAATTAGTTAAATTAACCTCCTACTGTGTAGAAACCATGTGTTGTACTCATATTCAAAAGTAAAATATATGTAAGAATATTGGATGATTCTTAAATATAGAGGTGTAACGGTGATTGGATAAGATATTTCTTTTGTTGAGGAAAAATGTTCAGTAGAGTTCTTGGAAGGATTCAAGAACAATGGATTGTAAATACATGACCACACACATAAAGATAAATCTAATTATTGTTTAGATTTGTAGGATCTCATAGATGTTAGATATATCTATAAGGGTCCTAGGATCGGTTATATTCTTTACAGTCAATACATAGACATGTACAACAAATAATGTGTTGTGTTGCCTACTTAGTACATGTATATGTTGATTCAGACATGTCTCGGCTAGCGAAAGAAGGTTTCATGAACATATGGATTCTGACTAGTATAGTGATTGAGAAATATCACATCAAAGATATTGCTCCAGATAAGCATATTGTAAAGAATTAAATATTTACAAATTTCCTAGTCGGTTATACTTTATATATGGTACAAAAAGGAATTGTGTAACTCATTTACATATCCACAGATGAGCATAGTTGCCAACATATTTACTAATCCTACGTCTGGAACAAGGTTGGTAGAGTATAAAAAGACTCCTCTAATTGAAGAGGGAGTATTGATGTATCTTCACTAGTAGCAACAATTAAAAAATACCCAAACTACTTAGCCATGGTACATGACTTAGGAAGCTAGGGGTTGTGATATATTGTGGAAAAAATACACATGAGTAGAGACATGGTAAAAGTCTCGCAGACTATTAGATACTCAAGAAGGGTTATAGTCTGTACTATCAGAGAATAGTTAAACCTCTTGAAGAGGTTAGATTTCCATAGAATTGTTTATGTGGGGTGCTATGATATGAAATCACTATGAAAGTGATCAGGCCTTGAAGAACATCATAGAAAATAGAAATCTCACTAAGAACTTCTCCATATAGCAGAAGATTCTTGAAGTCAACAAATGTTGGAAAATTGAAAAAAAAAGATATTTTCTTTCTGCATGATATTACACATTTGATATATAATGTTTTATATGATGGATTCGAAATCCATGGTTTCCAATTTAAAGAAACTATATTTTGTATTAGATCTAGATGATTCTACTTTGAATAAGTAGTTGGTTGGTATCTTAAAGTACCTAGGAGACCGATTATATGTTTTATGCTTGTGAATAAACATATGTTTGAGTACCTTTGAGGTACATTAGAATAGGTTCTTTATTGTATTTTTATACATAGTATACCTATTATATAGCTTGGGATTATCTATGTGTATTGCGTTTAGTACTACATAAGCTAAATGTATTTTGTGGATATTACTACCTGTTGAGGAGTATTGTATATTGGAATTCTACCTACTAGGGTGAAATACTTGAAGCCTACACTTATTAGGTGTTAATAGTCGATATTTTTGAAAAATCCTAAGTGTTATAGTAGAACACATTGAGATGAAGTTTTATTCATCAAAGTCATGGTCATGTAAAAATAAAATTTAAATACATATCTATTGATGAGCATATTGCAAATTTATCAACAAGTCTCTATTAGTAACGAATTTTAGATACTTCCGAGATAAGCTTGGTATGGTAGGAATTTCCTAGTAAAGTAGAGAATGTCTCCCTCGCTAAGATGGAGTGTTGTTTGTACATCATGAGGAATCATTCTCCGAGACTTGTGTTCTATCAATTTAGGGATTTATGTGGTATCAAGTTAGGACATTCTGTTGTATCAAAGTCCTATCTATTTCCTCATGTATTGACATGCAATGTTTGTATTGTGATATTTTGTTGTATTGTGATTGAAATCTTGTGCCGTATCAAGATTGGAGCCTTGTGTTGTATCAATATTGATATTGTGTTGTATCAAGATTGTGTACTTGTGTTGTATCAATCCTAGACTTGTGTTGTATCAAGTCAATGATTCTCATAAATGGTACCATATGAGAATGTATCTCTAATTAAGGAGTGGACTTGTGTTATATCAATTCATGTGGTTACACTATGTGATATATTTCTAGTCATGGTCACTGAGTGCTATAAGTCTCGTTTAGGGCTTAGATACCCTTAAAGTGAATTAATTTAGCATATGACTATATGGTCCAGGGTAACACATATGATCATCGGTATGTATGGAAAAATTATTCTAAGTATGATATGATAATATTGATAAGTATCCTTGAATAATATATATCCTATCCCATATAACCCTCATAACCCCAAACCGTGATACCAACTAATCCATATAAACCCATATACCCTCACCTCCATGATTTGTATCCTCTATCCTTAATAAATCACAACGCCTAACATTTATAGCATTTATAACCCATAATCCCTGTAAACTTTAATGCCTCCAAATTATGACCATAATCCTTATGAAACTTAATGTGTAACCTTTATAGAACAAAATTATATATCCAATTAATTTTATAGCTACTAACTGCTAAATCCTTAATCCCAATATCCCTTATAAAACCTATCTTAGACTATATATAACACCTTTGATCATTAATATTGTTAACCCCTAACTTAAATAATGCTTATAATCCTAACCACACGAATCCTTACAACCCCTAACCCATATAACACCTATTTTGTTTAATCATAGCCATTATAAAGCTTAACTGTAAAACCCTATTATCCATCACTTAATTATAAAACCCTAACATCCCTCACTTGTATCACTTTTATTGTTTTTTATCTAAATTATTAAGCGTGTACCCCTAAACCCTTATAATCCACATACCTATAACTCCTACATAATTTGTAACCCCTAATACTGTCTCTTATAACCCTTTACACTTGAAAATTGGCCATTAATTCGTAAATTCTATAACACCTACTTGTTATAACCCTTAAGTACTAAAATCTCAAATCACTTTAAGTTGAACCCCTAGTTAATCCCTAAAACCCTTAATCTGTAATACTTATAAATATTGACACCTTACCTCTATAAACCATAATGTATAATCCATATGAAACCCATAACTCTTAATCCCAATAAAATTAATCCTTAATGCACAACCAATTTAACCATTAAACCTTAAACATTATAACTCATGAATATAACCATTAAACATAAAATAGACTAATCCCTACAACTCATAACTTCTAAACTTTATAACCCCTATAACATAACTCATAACCATTGTAATATATAGCATTTAAACCATATAATTTCTTTAATACTAATCCTCATATATTAATCCTAAGCCTAGTAAATAGTAAATACAACTATTTTTAATCCTAAACCTTAACCCCGATAATACCAAACCACTATAAACCCTATCACCTAACGTATAAAATCATTGACATAGTATTTTTGGTAAACTAAATGAATCATCACCCCTAATTATTATACTCGATAGCCACACACATAAATTACCTTATAACCCTTATAAATTATAAACTAGATCATATATTATCCCTAAACCTTCTAACCTTAAAAAACCTCTTATTTATAATGAATGATAACTCTTGATCCCTTCTCTGTATAACCCCTATATCATGCAATATAATAGCCTCTATAATGATCATGATAATATGTTTCAACATCCTTTACACTAACTTGACATATAGGACCAATACAAGAGAGAGAGAGAGAGAGAGAGAGAGAGAGAGAACAAAGAAACTAGGAATTTAAAACACCAAAGTTACTGATTTAAAAAAAACAATTGATGTGATTTTAGACTCATATTAAGTTTTTTATGATAGTTTGGTTGTCTTGATTTAGAAATTAATGAAACAAACTATTATTGTAGATACCACTATTAAGGACATTTATGTAACACTCAATTTCTAATTCTTGAAACCCTTAAATTCAACACTTATAACTCTCATCTAACCCCTCATATATATCCCTTAAACCCTATATCTTCTATTCTTAATCCATAATACCTAAAACTCTAATAACATCTAAAAAATATAATCCTCATAATTGGTAAACTCTTATCTATATAATGCTTATAACTCTAACCTATATATCTACTATATTATAATCATTATAAATATTTATCCTAACCTCTTTAGCTACATTACTCTTAACCCTTGTAACCCCTCACACCTAATCCCTAAAATGCCTAAATTTTAGTCCTTACAATGAATAAATGATATAAACCCTAATATTAACTTTACTGAACTTGAACTCATAGAAATGTATCCCTAATAACCTTTATACCTCCTTACACTTTTTATCCCTAGTGCTTGAAACATATCTAATTTATCACCCCTCATGCCTTTAACTGCTAATCCCTAGATTATCTAGTTATAAAATACTATAAACTTTAAACACTATAGTCCTTAATTCATATAACCCTTATCATGTCACTAATCCATATCATACCGTTAACACTTATCATGTGACTAATCCATATATTAATTCATAATGCTTAAAATATAAGCATCATAACCCTATAACTCGTATTATAACCCTATAATCCATATAACCCCAAACCAATAAACCCTATAACCCTTAACCACTGATAGATATCCACTAACTCCTAACTCTTAACACCCAACCCTTATAAACCCTAATCAATATAACCCTTAACCCATAGTTTTCATATCCCTTAATCCCTATGATGCATAACTTAGATATATATTTTATATGGTTTAATAATGGCAGGTGATAACCCAAAAAATCTCTCATTCAGCTCTACATGGCCTACACCACCCAAGGACACCCATGCATGACCCTCATTTGACCCCATTTGACCCCCACACCCTCAAGAAGGCTTAAAAACATGAAGAAGGGCTTTAAAACCCCTAAAAAGAGCTTAAATAGCTCTCATAGGGGCTAAAGCCTCCAAAAAGGGGCTAAAACCCCTCAAAGGATCCTAAAACCCTAAAAATAAGTAAATATTGAGCGAAAGGGGCCAAAAGCCCAAAAAAATGGGCTAAAGCCCTGACCAAGCGCTTAGAACCCTAAAGAGCTATAAATAGAGGGGTGGGGGTCACTCTCAAAACATTCCTCCCTTGCATACTGTTATGCTGCTCGAGTGGATGCCTTGAGACCATTTGTCTCTCAAGCCACCCACGCTCCCTCTCATCCATCCTCCCATTGAGCCATAGCTCCCCCATTTCCAAGAGAGAGGTGCTTCTCCAAGCTAGGGCATGGTGGCCCATTTCCACCAAGAGGTATAAGCTTTGTTTACTGTCATTTTTATTCTATTTTTTCTACCTTAGTTTTCTTACAGGTTTATTTTATGTTCTAACAAGTTGTATGTAGGTTTCTGGAGTCTAACCTTGTGTGCAGGGTTTCCCTTTCTTTCTTTTATGTTCTCTTTGCTTTAGTTCCATTTCGTTTTTCTTGCATTACCATCAAGAACCCTACCCTTCCTTCCTATAGACGGAAGGTAGTCGTTCCTACCCTATAGTAAGGGAGAAATCCCTGCTACAGAACTGGAGACCATACCAGGTCGATCCCACAGGATCCCTGGGTTTATTTTTCAAAGTTTTAGTTTTTATTTATGTTATGTTAACCTAGGTTAATTTTATATTAAATCTAGTTTAGATCTCTATTTATTTGCATTTCTAGTTATTGCCAAGCCTCCTCAAGGCCAATCCAAGTCCATTTGGCCATAGTACAGGTTACTATCGGCCAGATCTGACTCAGGACCAAATTTTTTTCCCTTTCTAGAGCAGGTCGCTCTTATTGGGCCCAGAGAGGGGACTAGGTCACTCATTATGGACTGACAGGTGCGACCAGGTTGCCCATTTATCCCCAAAAGGTGCGACCCCCTTCCAGAAGTCATCCCGCGTCTGTTTGCAGATTCTGAGCGATCCCCTCGCCTGTTTCTGGGAAAAATTGGCGACCCCCTCGCCACATTTGACCCAAAAAGTGTGATCTGTCTCTCATAGTTTGATTTTTCTAAAAGTTAAGGACTGTCAATGCGGCTCAGCCGTCTCTATCCATCAAAACTATTTATGTTTCTGTTTCTGTTCATTTCATTTGCAGTATGTGTAAATCAAAGTGTAAATCAATGGTTGATGGATTAATAAACATGAACAAAGCTTGATTAAAATTTACTTAAAATAAACATCTTGCCTAGCCCTTCCTCCTCTACCCAGTCATCACCCTTTGGGGTATTCTGGGATAAGACGAAGGGTGAAGCTCGTATAGTAATAGGCACTTAACCTATTATTTTTTGAAGGCACTGAAAACAGGTGACTTGGAAGGTAGAGGGGGTAGAGAAGGAGGGATTCTCATGGTGCTCAGTGTCCTCCCTATTGACCAACCTTGCATCTGGAGGGTGACCTATGGATCTACAGATGGGATTAGTCCCATTGTGTTGAGAAACTAGCACCCTCTCCTGGTTGAAGAGAAATATAGGTGCAAGGTAGTCACCTAGTCAGGATATCATAGTTCAAGGTCACAAATGGTACATGTGTAAAATTTTCGATTACTATTTGCTGCTTTCATTCACAATGTTATGAACTCTGTGGAATATTCATAAACCATTCAAGCAGCCACCATGTATAACAGAAAAACAAAAGACATACACACCATACCATATAAATCAACCCAACTCAGTTCATGACGCTGAGTGGGCCAGTAAAATTTACAATTTACACTAAGTTAAACATCTGTAGTCTTTGAGGACATAAGTCCCTGACTTCCTTAACCGTGGGAAGCACTTGGGCTCAGCCCAGGAACTCATTAGGAGGAGTACCATGAGAACCCCAAAGTAGCTGGCTACTGAGAGGAATTGCCAAGCGAAACGGGCAATGACCCCCACCGATTGACTAACACTCCCATGAGGAAAAATCCAATCGTTGTCTTCTAGCAGTCTTGGTGGCCAAGTGACCACCTGAAGCTAATAGGAATCCAATAAAATTGGGGTCCAAAAATCATTACCACCATTTTGACATACAAATTTGACACGATTGATCCCTCATGCTCTTCCTCATGCCTAAGAGGTGAACCACCATAGTATGGGTCATCAAACCAACATCATCGAGACCATTCTTGATTACCTTCTACACCATTAGAAGGCCACATAGCCTCTGATTCATATTTAGACCCATATCAGTCTGAACCAGATCTGCACACTGCACCATCAAGCCCCATAGCTGGTGCAAACCCGGATCCATTTTTTGGCATAGTAATTGCTTGTGGACTCATGTCCACACCACAAACCACCACCAACACCTCTGCAAGTAACCCCAGCATGGTCATGCAAACCGTCATAAGCCAGCTGCCACCACCCATATTGACTAGTCAAGTTGTCCCACCTACAACACATGGGAGAAGTATGCCTTCAACCCACACTGTCCCACTTGGGATACATGGGGGCAGTGGTCCTTCCACCTACATTGCCCCTCCTACCACACTTGGGGGCACTAGCCCATCCAAAACAATGCCACAAGTACCCCTAGTTATGCAAGTGCATCATCTCCCTAAAAACCCCACCACCATTGTTGCCCCATATCACATCAACCTTGGGTCAAACCTTCCTTTCATGGCACATCTCAACTTGCCTGACTTGGCTCGGTTAACAAATGACCCTATCCACCATCAAAAATTTTGGCCACCCATGCCAACCAAACTTCCCTTAGACATTCCCAAGTTTGAAGGGAAGGTAGGGGAGTGCCCCCAAAACCACATCATGACGTTTCACCTATGGTGCTCATCAAATAGCATTGTAGATGATTCAATCAAGCTCAGACTGTTCCAACACACCCTCATAGGTGCTGCAGCCAAGTGGTACATTGAGCTACCACAAGCCAAGTACCAGTATTTTAACTCCTTGGCTTTCATGTTCCTGCAATATTTCCAACTCCCTGTTAGATATGAGGAAGGAGTGGAGATCTTGCTATCTTGCCACCAGAATACTGCGACCCACATAACTGACCACATCCATGAGTGGTGGCAACGTCGTAGTTTGTGCAATATTCAACTTGATGACAGGATCTTCCTGGATTGGTCCCTAAAAACTTTGCTACCACCTATAGCAAAGGACGTCGCATTTGAATGTCCCTAATCTGAAGAGGAGGAAATCTTGAAATCCCAGTAGTTTGATTTGATCTATGCACAGTCTGGATACCTTTACATTGTCATTCCAGATGCTCCCCGTGCAAGAACCACTTACCGAGATGCACCGGGGGCATCCCATGCTGCAGATGGCATCATAGGTTCTGTCTCTCACCAACCACAACATTGTCCGACACCACCTGCAATACCACCACAACTAAGCCTCCAAAAAGGGGCTAAAACCCCTCAAAGGATCCTAAAACCCTAAAAAGAAGTAAATATTGAGGGAAAGGGGCTAAAAGCACAAAAAAAGGGGCTAAATCCCTGACCAGGGGCTTAGAACCATAAAAGAGCTATAAATAGAGGGGCGGGGGTCACTCTCAAAACATTTCTGCCTTGCATACTATTATGTTGCTTGAGTGGATGCCTTGAGACCATTTGTCTCTCAAGCCACCCACGCTCCCTCTCATCCATCCTCCCATTGAGCCATAGCTCCCCCATTGCCAAGAGAGAGGTGCTTCTCCAAGCTAGGGCATGGTGGCCCATTTCCACCAAGAGGTATTTGTTTACTGTCATTTTTATTCTATTTTTTCTACCTTATTTTGCTTGCAGGTTTATTTTATGTTCTAACAAGTTGTATATAGGTTTCTGGAGTCTAACCTTGTGTGCAGGGTTTCCCTTTCTTTCTTTTCTTTTCTCTCTGCTTCAGTTCCATTTTGTTTTTCTTGCATTACCATCAGGAACCCTACCCTTCTGTCCTATATATGGAAGGTAGCCATTCCCACCCTGTAGTAAGGGAGAAATCCCTGCTACAGAACTGGCGACCATACCAGGTCGATCCCACAGGATCCCTGGGTTTATTTTTCAAAGTTTTAGTTTTTATTTATGTTCTGCTAACCAAGGTTAATTTTCTATTAAATCTAGTTTAGATCTCTGTTTATTTGCATTTCTAGTTACTTCCAAGCCTCCTCAAGGCCAATCCAAGTCCATTTGTCCATAGTACAGGTTACTATCGGCCAGATCTGACTCAAGACCAAAAAAATCTCCCTTTCTAGAGAAAGTCTCTCTTATTGGGACCAGAGAGGGGACTAGGTCGCTCATTCTTTCCTGACAGGTGTGACCAGGTCACCCATTTAACCCCGAAAGGTGCGACCCCCTTCTAGAAGTTAGCCCTCTTTTGTCTGCAGATTCTGAGCGACCCCCTCACCTATTTCTGGGAGACTTTGGCAACCCCCTCGCCACATTTGACCCAAAAAGTATGATCTGTCTCTCAGAGTTTTATTTTTCTAAAAGTTAAGGACTGTCAATGTGGCTCAGCTGCCTCTGTCCATCAAAACTATTTATGTTTATGTTTCTGTTCATTTCATTTGCGGTATGTGTAAATCAATGGTTGATGGATTAATAAACATGAACAAAGCTTGATTAAAATTTACTTAAAATCAACATCTTTCCTAGCCCTTCCTCCTCTACCCATTCATCACCCTTCGGGGTATTCTGGGATAAGACAAAGGGTGAAGCTTGTATAGTAATAGGCACTTAACCTATTATTTTTCGAAGCCACTAAAAACATGTGACTTGGAAAGTAGAGGGGGTAGAGAAGGAGGGATTCTCATGGTTCTTAGTGTCCTCCCTATTGGCCAACCTTGCATCCAGAGGGTGACCTATGGATCTACATATGGGATTAGTCCCATTGTGTTGAGATCCTAGCACCCTCTCCTGGTTGAAGAGAAATATAGGTGCAAAGTAGTCACCTGGTCAGGATATCATAGTTCAAGGTCACAAATGGTACATGTGTAAAATTTCTGATTACTATTTACTGCTTTCATTCACAATGTTATGAACTTTATGGAATATTCATAAACCATTTAAGTAGCCACCATGTATAACAGAAAAACAAAAGACATACACATCATACCATATAAATCAACCCAACCCAGTTCATGACGCTGAGTGATCCAGTAAAATTTACAATTTACACTAAGTTAAACATCTGTGGTCTTTGAGGACATAAGTCCCTGACTACCTTAACCATGGGAAGCACTTGGGCTCAGCCCAGAAACTCATTGGGAGGAGTACCATGGGAACCCCAAAGTAGCTGGTTGTTGAGAGGAATTGCGAAATGAAATGGGCAACGACCCCCACCAATTGACTAGCACTCTCATGAGGAAAAATCCAAGCATTGTCTTCTGGTAGTCTTGGTGGCCGAGTGACCACCTAAAGCCAATAGGAATCCAATAAAACCGGGGTCCAAAAATCATTACCACCATTTTGACATACAAATTTGACACAATTGATCCCTCATCCTCTTCCTCACGCCTAAGAGGCGAACCACCACAGTACGGGTCATCAAACTGACATCATCAAGACCATTCTTGACGACCTTCTACACCATTATAAGGCCACACAGCCTCTGATTCATATTCAGACCCATATCAATCTGAAGCAGATCTACACACTGCACCATCAAGCCCCATGGCTGGTGCAAACCTAGATCTATTTTTCGGCGTAGTAATTGCTAGTGGACCCATGTCCACACCACAAACCACCACCAACACCTCTGCAGGTGGCCCTAGTATGGTCATGCAAACCATCATAAGCCAGTTGCCACCACCCATATTGACCAGTCAAGTTGTCCCACCTGCAACACATGGAAGAAGTATGCCTTCAACCCACACTGTCCCACTTGGGATACATGGGGGCAGTGGCCCTTCCACCTACATTGCCCCTCCTACCACACTTGGGGGCACTAGCCCATCCACAACGGTGCCACAAGTACCCCTAGTTATGCAGGTGCATCATCTCCTTGAAAACCCCACCACCATTAATTCCCCATATCACATCAACCTTGGGTCAAACCTTCCTTTCATGGCACATCTCAACTTTCCTGACTTGGCTCAGTTAGCAAATGACCCTATCTGCCATCAAACTTTTTGGCCTCCCATGCCAACCAAACTTCCCTTAGACATTCCCAAGTTTGAAGGGAAGGTAGGGGATTTCCCCCAAAACGACATCATGATGTTTCACCTATGGTGCTCATCAAATAGCATTGTAGATGATTCAATCAGGCTCAGACTGTTCCAATGCACCCTCATAAGTGCTACAGCCAAGTGGTACATTGAGCTACCACAAGCCAAGTACCATGATTTTAACTCCTTGGCTTTCATGTTCCTGCAATATTTCCAACTCCTCGTTAGATATGATGAAGGAGTGGAGATCTTGCTATCTTGCCGCCAGAATACTGTGACCCACATAACTTACCACATCTATGAGTGGCAGCGACATCGTAGTTTGTGCAAGATTCAACTTGATGACAAGATCTTCCTGGATTGGTTCCTAAAAACTTTGCTACCACCTATAGCAAAGGACATCGCATCTAAATGTCCCCAATCTGAAGAGGAGGCCATCTTGAAATCCCAGCAGTTTGATTTGATCTATGCACAGTCTGGATACCTTTACATTGTCATTCTAGATGCTCCCTGTGCAAGAACCTCTTACCAAGATGCACCGGGGGCATCCCATGCTGCAGATGGCATCATAGATTCTATATCTCACCAACCATAGCACCATCTGACACCACCTGCAATACCACCACAACTAAGCAACACCCCTAGTGTGCATACCAAAACCAAACTTCAGACTATGCAAGAATGATGTCCCAGTTCGGAGCCACAACTTCTTACGCACAACCTATGCCACCGCAGCAGGCCCAGGCCTTGGCTTGGCCAACATAGCAATAAGCGGTGAAAATGCCCACATTTGTGGCACTGACACCCACCCAAGTCTACTATGCACCACTGGTGCAAGCCGTTCAAGCCCCTGCCCCTGCTCCACCTGCTCCATTGGTGCAAGTGTTTGCACAGCAAAACCGTCCCAACCAGCCTACCCCTAATAACCAACAAAGGAAAGCTAGGAATAACCGACCCCAAAACCAAGGCAACAATCAATCGTAGGGAGGCAGTCAACAACCAAATCCTCCCAACAATGTCACAATGAATCGGCTATCCCAAAATCCTCAACGATCGAACGCACCGAGACGCAACGCTCTGTTGCGGACAAACCAACCGTGCACACTATGCGAGGTCTATGGGCACTACACATTCGAGTGTCCCTTCATGGGTCGCGCTAAATAGGCCATTAGAAATGAGGTTCAACATGCCACCAATACAATGGACCAAGCCCAACCCAACTTGGCACCACAAGGACCTCCTCCTATGGTGCTCCACAACCCATTACTAGTCCAAGGATTAATGGCAAATGTACCCCCTCCCCAACCCAATCCGAAAGCTTCGGGGGCACCTCGCACGATGGAAAGAGGTGTCCATCACCTGCTAGCTATGACAACTAAAGAGGTCAATTTACAAACCAGACGAAATCAGTACGGAACCAACATCGAACCCATTGACACATCAGGGACATCTACGTCTAAAACAGCCAATGCACCTCTTCATTTACCCCCTTTCTTGTGCCCCCCCATATGCCGGGTTGCCAATAATGCCACAGCTAGAGCTGCTATCAGCTACAGCATCGTGGATGATTTGGCCCAAACACCTACCACTGTGTCCACTCTTGAGGTACTCAAAAATTTCCCAACGCAGCGAAAAGCCTTACTAGATTCCCTTAGTGCCATGGATCCCTCTAACTCCAAGTTGATCACATTCGACATGGAAAATGGAGAACCATGGATGCCATCAACCATTTCCTTCCAAATCCTAGTGTCTATCTGAAATTTGGTTGTGCACCCGTGCATAGTGGATGAGGGGCATCCACGTGCGTCATGTCCACCCTAGTCTGATAGAAGCTTGGATCCCCAATTCTGCAACCATCCTCTACAACTCTGCGGGCTTATGATGGCCATCCCACTAAATCCCAAGGAATACTCCCCCTTGTTCCCATCACATTAGCCGAGAAGATAGTACTGATTGGCATAGAGGTTTTCAATGCTCAATTGGACTATAACCTTCTCCTCGGAAGAAGTTATATGTATGACATGAGAGCCGTAGCATCAACTATTTTCTATCTCATGATGTTCCCCCATGAAGGGAAAATCATGACGGTTGACCAACTGACTTATCACGATTCGCAAGGGCTAACAGCACCTGACAATGTTATTCCTACGATCAACACCATTGATCCACAAGGGCAGAACACACCCGCTAATGTTGTCCCTATGGTCAACACCATGGTTGACAACATACCAGCCTCCCCATTGTTGAATGTGGTCCCTGGGTTGTTTGTCGATACCACCATGATGGCTTCTTTCCCCTTAGTGTCACCACCGCTGACACCAAACAAGACTGTGGATTTGTGCATTCTCTCATCCAGCATCACTGCACCCATACAACAACCGCAGCCGCAGCCCCAACCGCAACCACAACACCATCTGCAGCCGCAACATCAACAGCATCAACAACATCATCCATAGCTGCAGCATTATGCACAGTTGCAACCATAACCTCATCCCCACATACAACCATCAAGGATTTATCTGGGCTCCTCCCCAGTCCACGCAATTCCCTTCCTCTTTCCTTTGCCTGGTGTCATGAGCAAGCCAATAATGGCCACCTTAAACTTACCCAACTTTACATTGGCAATTCCCGTGTGGTATCTTGATCCACCAGCTCAACCACCAATGCCCCAGGTAGTCTTAACCCCCATGCAACCCATTGCTGTCGAATCTCATCCTCCACCCGGCCTGCAAAAACCAACCACCGCACCTACACCTGCACCGCCCCACCCAAAAAGGGCTAGGGGTAAGAATGTGAAAGCTACCGTTGAACCTCGATAGATCCTACCTTGCATTGTCTATGAAGAATAGGGCCATCCATCTCATTACTACCTTGAAATTCCTATAATCCACATGCATTTGGATGCCATGGATACAACTGAAAACCTCCCTGTGGTTGACCTTCCAAGCGCGCCAATAGTACGAAACAAGTCATTGAGAACAAACCATGCTTGCTCCCTTTGCGGATTGTATGTACATTAGTCTCACCACTACCAAGAATTTCCCAAGTTCCAAATGGCTTTAGTCGACCTTCGACAACATTCCCTTGATCCGAGATCACCTTGATTGAAGAAGTTCACCCCCCACCTCCTTCTTTGGACACCATGTCCATTTACATGATGTCCAGTTCTACCGACCCTTTTGTCTCCACCATCAATCACAGTCCATCAGACCTATCTCTTCATTGCTTCTGCAATTATGAGGAGATACTTGAAGCCTTAACCACCCCGAAATACGCATGGGACGACATGCACCATCGCTCGTTCTTCCTCCTCGAAGAACTTGTATCACAGTCTAACTAATTTTCTGTGGAAACCAAAGATTTCATTCATGGGAAGGTTGAATGGTTCAAAAACCCATTCTGGCACCAGATGCCTTCAAAGAAGGGAACATGGCCAACATCTCTCCAACCATCAAAATCAACATCTCAACCAATATCGAGGTTTTTGAAGAAATCATGCTGGGGGCATTCTGCACCATGGGAGAAGTCGCTGCCTACAAAGCTCTCTTCTAATAATTCCACGACATATTTTCCTGTTCTTACACTGAAATGCCCAGGTTGGATCCATCCATCATGGAACACCACATCGACACATGGCCCAATGTCACCCCCATGTGCCAAAAGCAACGGCCCATCCATCCTTCAAAAGCAGCCGTGGTCAAAGCCGAGACAGAGAAGCTACACACAACCGGCTTAATTTACCCCATTGTGTACACCACTTGGGTTTCTAATCATGTTCCCGTGAATAAAAAAAAGGGTACCATCTACGTTTGCATAGACTTCTGTGATCTAAATGGGGCATGTCCCAAAGAAAACTTCCCAACACCCTTCATCGATCAAATTATCAATGCATGCGCCAAACATGAGGTCTTTTACTTCATGGATGGATTTTTCGGATATAACCAAATCCAGATCCAGAAAGAAGACCATTACAAGACTTCATTCACAACCCCGTAGGGCACATTTTCTTATCGAGTAATGCCCTTTGCCCTGAAAAATGCTGGAGCCACCTTCCAGCATGCTATGACATATTGTTTCCATGATCTAATCCATATCATATTGGTCTACTTGGATGATCTTACCGCTCGATCACCGAAACGAGCACAACATATGGATGACTTGCGGCAAGTCTTTTTACGTTGCTGCAAGTACAAAATTTGCCTAAATCCCTTAAAGTGTGTTTTTTGTGTCCCAGCAGGCCGTTTACTCGGGTTTATCGCATCTCACAAAGGGATAACGGTAGACCCCCTTAAAGTTCAGGCTATCCTTGATCTTCCTTCACCAAAAACGCGGCACCAACTATAGAGTCTCCAAGGCAAGGCCAACTTCCTTCGTCGCTTTGTACCATAGTATGCAACAAAAGCCTACAGATTCATCCATCTACTCTGCACAAAAATCCCCTTTGTGTGGGATCAGCAAGCACAAGAATCATTTGATGCACTCAAACAAGCCCTAGCTTCTACACCATTACTTTCAGCACCAGACTTCACCCAATACTTCATTCTCTATGTGCCGTCCTCAGACAACACTGTTGCTAGAGTCTTGGTCCAAGAAGACGATGCTCGCCATGAGCATATGATTTATTACATCAGTTAGAAGCTAACAGGTCCCCCACTATGATATTCACCTAAGAAGAAATTGGCAATCGCCATCTTCTTCCCAGCTCAGAATTTTCACCACTACATCATTGCAAACCATACATGTGTAGTGGCTGATTCAAACCCAATGCGATACCTCTTAAGTCATCACCTTCTACAAGTTTGAGTGGCTAAGTGGGTAGTCGTCCTCCAAGAATTCGACTTAGAATTTGTTTCCCCAAAAAGCACAAAGGCACTTGCATTGGCCATGCTCTTGACCAATCTACCCCCATTAACCATGTCATCACCTCCCAAGGATGACCCCCCTAATGATTTCCTATTCATCATATCCATGGAAGACCCATGGTATGGGGACATCCTTCTATACTTACAAACACAGAAGTTCCCAGCACACTTAAACCGTGATGATAGGAGACACATTCAACATCAAGCCATTCACCACTTGTTGATTGGAGATGTTCTATATCATCGAGGCATCGATACCATACTACATCGTTACCTCATCCGTGACGAGGCTGAGACCATCCTCAATGACTATCATAGTGGAGCCTGTGGTGGCCACCTTTTAGGTCTAGCAACCACCCAGAATATTTTACGTGCCAGCTACTTCTGGCCTTCCATCTTTGTTGATGGCATAGAGACAGTCAAGCATTGTTGCAGCTATCAACTCTTTTCCCCAAAGGTAAGAACCCCTCTAGCACCATTACACCTTGTAATCATAGGCGGGCCCTTCTGCAAATGGGAAATCGACTTCATGACAATCAACCTTGTCTCAGCCAACAATCATAAATACATCATTATGGCAGTCGATTAATTCACTAAGTGGGTCGAGGCCATGCCCACAGTTGATTGCAAAAGTGAAACAGCAGCACGCTTCTTCTTCAACCATGTTATTTCACAATTCGGTGTTCCTAAACAATTGGTATTAGACCATGGAACACACTTTCAAGACGTTTTTTGGGCTGAGTTGTCAACCATGTTGAAATTTGAACACCAGTACTCATCTTCCTACTACCCACAAGGAAACGACCATTGTCTCATGTTTAACAAACAAATTTTGGGACCGCTTCCAAGAAGTTACCTCGATTTACAAGCCACATCATAGTGATACAAGTATCTTCAGACCTATACTTGCATCACACTTGCCTATCGCCACTCATGCGAGTTCTCGTGCCATCGCCCATCAAGGAACATCATTTTATCCTTTAACACATAGTTGTCTTCTCTGTCCACTGCACCTTATGCGAATCTCCAAACCATCGTCTGGAAGACATATCATTTCCTTTGCATGTGCTTGGCATATAACTACCTTTGGACTTGCACTCACGTCACATGTATTCAAGTCCGTCCACCACAATTCACACACGACTCTCCTGACCTCTGTCCGAGAGCCACCTCAGTTTGTGTTCCTCTGTCGCACCGACTCACGTGCCTCTACCGTGATCTATCCCGTGAATGTATTGGTATGTTTAGGAGCCATCTACTCCATCCATACTGCGTGGATGACCTTTGGACCACTGTCCACCATCCCGACATGCAGCACCACCTCTGCCACCACAATCGATTAACCATACTAGAGTTTCTTTTAAGCTCTTTTCTGACTCCTAAAAGAATGAAAAGACTGTAGAGCACAGCTGCTTCCTTTCTTGCTCGTTAAAGTATATGAAAGGGCGTCTACATCATCTGATTTATCTCCTTTTGCAAACTATGTAGACCATCAAATGAAAAGTGCCACCTTGGCATATTCAAGCCAAGACCATTCCCCTTTGCATACTTTTATGCTTTCTCGGGCAGAGGGGCCAAACTTTACAAAAAATCTCACCATGGGTTGTCATTAAGCTCTTTTCCATCCTTCTCATCAAGAAAAGATCGTCGAGCAAACTTGGTTTTGTTCATGCTCGTAAAAGTATCTGAATGATCGTCGAGTCAGTATAGGTTTAACCTTTTCCAAACTGATTGGACTACCAATGGTAAAGAAGTCTCTCATCCTGTTACAGAGAGAAATTCCTATGGCTCGAGGTACCACAACATACAGCTTGACTCCAGAAATCAATCCTTTCCAATATGCAATAGAAATTAAATGTCTAACACTAAAGGATCAGACCTCGTACCTTATTCCGGACGGTTGAAGTAGATCCCCATTGAGCTTTCCAACTTCAGCTTGAATTGATAGATTACTTCCTCAACAACAAGTAAACAATACAAGCATTCTATATATCATGGTGTTAGATATATTCTAGCATATATAATCAATAATGTATAATCATTTGACATAATCCCATGGATAAAATATTCATTCAAACACACATTATTGGACAGGAAAAGATATTTCTATTAATATAAATCAGAGATTACAAGATACAACCTCTATCGGCACGTCTGCAAACCGGAGAAACTAAATCCCCCACTTGGGCCTCCACCACTTCAATCCTCCATCTCTAGATAGCAAGCTCACAAGCAAAAGGCAAGCTTGGGAAGAACACAAAAGTGCTCCAAGGGACAAAGGGATGCAGACTCAAGCATAAGTTCTGGCAACAATGGACTATAGTTTCCTTTCTTTGAATTCTCTCTTATGCCTTCAATGTACCAAGGAGTTCCTTATATAGCTTTTCAAAGGGATAATGAAAGGTCGAATCCGAGTGATCTCAAGGCATAGGGAAAGCCAGGAGTCAAGTGAGTCGAATCCATGTCAAGGAAAACTCCAAAAGGATTTGGATTTTGTACACATCCCGATGTACGTGGTTTTAGTGGTCAAACCCGCATATATACGCGATTATAGGTTTAAAAGTCATGTGTATCATTTTTCACATGTTTTTAGGGATGGTCAGGGAAACATCAAAGGACAAAAAATGGTTGAAGGGGTCTAAGGAGTTTGCAGCGGGACAGGGGAAGGCCATACAAAGTGTGATTCACCTGGAGTGGTGAAATCAGCTATAACAAATGCCCCCTAATGTGTGAGGTCAGAGGGGTCATACGATGGCCAAAATACATTATAAGTCCATCCTAGAAGTGGAGTGATGAAGGATCCCAAATGAAAAACCAGCCACCCAATCAGCATAGTACCATAATACAACTCTGCACATAACTACAAATACATATAGCAGTCTCAGATACATAAGAGTACAATGGCCATGAATAGGCATGATACAATATATCACATAAGTGGTCATCGCCACGTACAATATACATAGATTAGAATCTCCATGATGAAGATATACAAAGGACCATGATCTCCATATAATAGATCAAGATCTCCATAGTGGCTGGAAATATCTGGCATATACTGGAATCAAGTCACAAGAGATGAAATCTCATGAACACTGGCACAATCAAAGAGGTAGCATATAAGAGATGCCACCAATGTGGAAATTCTTCTACACAAACCGCTACGAGTACATGTCCTACTATGTGAAAAGAGGTGTCGAGGTCGAACATAGTAGTCCATTGTCTGATTACCGGTCATTAATGTATATCGTTAACAGACGCAAGATCACCCATCGATAATGAAAATGGGAATCAAGGTACTAAAGTGCAAACTAACAAGTGTGAATAAATGTGTTGAGGTCGAACACTTGAGAGGATCCATCAATCAGGGGACATTGATGTATTCCCAAAGACTGTCGATGGCAAGAGAACCTGCCACTAGTGAATGCAAGTCTCAAGGCACTCAAAATGACTCTAGATTCCAATCCCAGAATAAATGATCTGAATTCAATGGGATGAAATCCATTGGAAAGAGGGCATTAAGGCATCCCCCATCATCCAACACGAGGTACTCAGCAAAGCTGTATAATGTGGAAGGACTCAATCATAAGGTGCACGAACCAGTAACTGTATCGGGAATGGACGACATGCAAAGTCAAGAGAACTGAGGAATGGCCGACTTAGGCTTCAACTTCCTTTGAACAAGAGCATAATGGCGTATGGTGACTAAATAAAGGCAACATAGACTCGATATACAAGCTGGGACATCTCTGCGACACAGGAGGCATCGACAAAGGCTCCATGGGGACTGGAAGCTTGACCAGTCGGTGGAGATAAACTTAGATAAATGAGTACAGCTCCTAAAGTCAAACTATAACGCAACCAACAGATGTGATATACAGTGCTCTGTTCGAAGGCAACATGACTCGATAGCTACCAAAGATAACATCTTTCCTTGTCCGGCTTTTTGGTTTTTTTATTTTTTTTTTGGACTTTTTCAATTATTTAAAAAGCTTGAAAAAGAATAAAATGGCTTTATAGTTACATACTAGGAGGAGACGAGTGTGATAAGGGAAAACAAACTAGTTCAAAGTAGTGGAACATACCTATGCTCAATGCAAGGATACATGTGTAGGATATCGGCATTCGGGGAAAAATCCCCTCCCGGTAAAAAAGGGAAACAAGTTGTGAAGGATATAAAAAATGGCTCTGCATAGCTAGACATGAGACAAACTCGGGCTATATGGCTGAAATGCAATGTCAGGGGAGCCGACATAAAGCTCAATAAGGCAGGAAAAGCTCATGATAATGCATTCACAACTTGATATGAGGGAGTCCTGAGGGAAATAGGCTAGCAAAAAATCAAGAGGAGTATGAGGCTCTTGCAAAATGTCATGGAAATACTATACAATGGACTCCCACACCCTAAAGGAGAAAATGTCAGCATGGGCACCAAATGAAAATAATGCGCCAACTAGGGTACCCATGTAAGGTGAAGCTCTACCACTCATATCATGCCACTTCTAAAACAACAAGAAGGTTCCTTAACATAATAGAGTGGGTTCGTACCTAAGGTCATGATGACATGGTCATAAGGTCATGAAAAATGAAAACATTGATGAAACCTAACCTATATGATAGTTTAGATATGATACCTGAGATCGGCATGAACATGTCAATCCAACGGCTGAAACGACACTGAAAAAGGTCCTCTACATCATGAATTATGTCAAAAACGGTCCAAAATGGTTAGAAAATGTCGAAACTATAGGAAAGGGGATAAAAATTTGAAAAAAATTGAAAAATTTCTATAAATAGTAAACAATTCAAAATATTATAAAACATTTGAAACTTTTACCCATTTGAGCTCAAATTTTCAACAACGAATTCCAGGAGATCTAGCCGGCAGAATCCACTACCGTTTCTTCCAGTTATTTACCCATGCTCTTCTCTTCCATTTCAATGCAGTTTTTATCAAATTCCATGGTCAATTAAGCTTTCTAGGCCAAACTAAAAAGGGCGTTGTGGCCCACGCGGAAATCGAGGGTTTTTCTGTGTATAGGGTTGGATATACATAGAAAATGCCCCCAAAGCCATGTACATACGTGACTGTTTTGAAAACAGTCGCATATGAGGCAGCACATAAGGTTTTTTCAATGATCTAATGGGAAAATTTGCAATTTCTTGTGCAGGATGGTCCTAGAGTGGAGAGAGCGTGAACATGGTGAGGTAGAGGAAGCAGTAAGGGCCGATCTAATGGCTCAACAAGCTCTACGTGCATGCAGACTCTACAAGTTTTGGTTTCTTAGTGGTTTGAGGGCCAAACCAAGACTATTATAGATGCTGGTGGATTATTGGGATCCAGACTCAAAGTCCTTCCAGATAGATGGGATGTCCCTCACCATAGAGGTGGAGGACATATAATTCATTACTGGGCTTTCTAGACGAGGGGAAGTGGTGAACCTTCATTCTCGTGGTGGGCCAGGAGGTGGCCTAAATATCGACGAGTACAGTGCGGTGTACTGCTATCCAGACACAGAGAAGGTGGGGAGTCAGGTCCTTACCAACGCTATATAGGTGTTGGGCCTAAAGGCCATACTATTGACATTGGGCAGGATAGCAGGCTTGGCATCACTCCACCAGGCCTCGCGGCCTCTGATGTTCTATGTAGTGGAGTGCATGAGACCCACGATTTACAACTGGAGCACTACACTACTGAGCAACATGAAAAATCAGCTCAATGAGTGTATGGCAGGTATAGTGTGAAACTTCGGGTTCAGTAGTATTTTGAGCACATTTTTCTTCGAGCGTGTTCCATGATTGAGCCCTAGAGTGGACGTTCCTCTTCATGGGGTTCGATATCCGGCCCAACGGCGTTGGGCAGATGCTATGCGCAGACTGGGAGGTGGTAGGGTGGCCAACCCATATCCAACTGACTTCTTTCCATGGTGGTGACGACAGATAGTTGCCATCGATGACTACCCCTATGCAGGGATAGATTTTCGGGGGACCTGGACATGTCGCTACCACCAGGATCGGCATATGGCGATATAGGTAACGAATCTCGACCTTCTCTTTTTAATTTTTGAGTTATTTAATTCTTTTGTGTTTTCTGATTATATGGAATCAAAATACATATTTTTGTGTGACAGTACATAGTGACATCTACCGTTTGTGTGCAGATATGGGACCACGACGTCCAGAAGGCTTCCCTTGTCATAGACGGAGGGGAAGAGGATATGACATCACGGGTGTGGATGTGGAGCGGACGCTCCAGAGCATTCATACCAATTTTGTGAGACTGACACATAGGGTTCCCATGGTGCAAGTTGTGGACTTGCCTGAGGCTATGCAGCGGTAGGTAGTGGGTGTACCACGTGCATGGGTGCGATTATTCCGACAGCTAGCTACAGCCGTAGAGACCTTCCATGATCACAACCCTCCTCCTCCTCCACAGGATTAGATACCTAGGAGTGTATACATTTTTTACTACCGTGTTTTATATGTTGGTGGCTCAAGAGCCCCAATTTTGTATCATGACACTATGTATTACCACTTTTTGGATGTATATTAAAATTTTTATGGTGATCGGTTTATTTATTTACATGTGTAAAAATTGTGTTTGTGATTAATTTACTGTGAATGAAACAAATGTCAATCTAACACGTAGTTAGCATATGAGTTAGCAACCGTTGATTATTATTTCTTGGAATATGTATATATGTTATATTGTCAAATTGTCATTCTAATAATTTCACACATAAGAATATTCTTAATAACATCAGATCTCTAACATGGTACAAACCATTAAGCTGTGACACTACTAACTCCAAATCAAGACGTACCTCAAGAGAGAGAATGCCATGTGAAATGGCATCCTGTAGAAGCTCAATAATGGCACTATATTCAACAACATTGTTGGAACATGGCCGCAGACATACACCTCTTGAAGACAGTACCTGACCCATAGGAGTGTAAATCACCTAAGCAGCAGAGGCTGAGTGTTGAGTGTGATGGCTTGCACCATCCGCAAATCCTATGTAGGTGCAAGATTCCATTGACCTCTGCCAAAAGAAATGGAAACGAATCACAAACCCGATCACTATAATAAAAAGACCTAACTATGAAAACTATACAATAATATACAATAACCATCCTTAGCTGAAAATCATGCATAGTACTTCTTGAGATAGAGCCCATTTCTAGGCTCTGCCAAGGCTGTTCCTTCGTAATCCACTAACTCATAAGCTCCCTTCTCTAAGACACGTTTGACCACGTAAGGACCCCGCCACATGGGGTTAAATTTTCCTGCACCTAAGGGTTCTTTCGGTTGATCCCACAACAGGACCAAGTCTCCCTCACAAACCTCCTTGGACGGACAAACTTATCGTACTGGGCCTTTACGCGATGTTTATTGACCTCTAGAGCCACCAAGGCATCTCGACGCTACTCATCAAGTTGCTCAAGGTGGACCAAACTCTCCTCTAATGGAGAAGTGTCTGGTAAGAGTTCTACAGCTAGTTTCAAATAAGGAATATCGCATTCAACTGGCAATATCGACTCCACTCCATTTACGAGTTGATATGGGGAAAAACCCGTGGTAGTCTTAACAGTGGTTCTATATGCCCACAAAGCAGGGTATAACATAATGTGCCAATTATTCTTGATTTGTGCGATGGTTCATTGGAGAATGGATTTGAGTGATTTATTCACTGCTTCTACCTATCCATTCACTTGAGGGTAGTAAGAGGAGGAATGCTCTTGCTTATACCCTAACTTTGATGCCAACTCTTCCATCATACGATTCTGAAAGTGCGAGCCATGGTCAGTGACAAGCTCTTTTGGAATTATGAACCGAGTAATAATTTGGTTGAATACGAAGGGGGTGGCTGTCTCACTGTCAGATTTAGCTGTAGACATAGCCTCAGCCCATTTCATGAAGTAATCAACAACCACTATAATATCATGGTGCCCCCCAGCCGAAGCTAGGCTGCAATCCATAAAATTGAGCCCCCACTTAGTGAAGGGACCGACGGTGATAATGGGATGTAACGAGGTAGGTTTCGAGCGCATATTACATGCAAGAACCTGGTAAGGGTGGCACCTCTTGACTGCATCTACACAATCCTTAAAGATCGACGGCCAAAAATAACCCGCTCTTAAGATATTTTGAACTGTGGAAAGCCCAGATAAATGACCACCACACGCCCCTCCATGGCAATCATTCAACACTACCTCTGCCTCTTCATGATTTAAACAACATCGTAAAATGGAATCTACCCCATGGTAGTACAATGTGTTATCCACTATGAGGTAGTTATTAGACATGTGATGTAACCGTCGTCGTTCATCTCGCGAGAGGTGAGTAGGGATCTTCAATGTTTGTAAATATATTATGATATCCCCATACCATGGGTCTAAATTTGATATTAAGAAGATGTGTTCATTGACAAACGTATCTTCACAAACTAACTCCTCAGCCTCACTCGAGAAATCCAATATAAGCTCTGCAAAAATTAAAGAATTCTTCGATTTTACCGAAACAAATTCGAGATCGAATTCTTGCAGAATGACAATCCATTTATTATATTTTTCCCCAATCATCCTTCGAGTGAGGACAAATTGAAATGGATTGACATGGGATACAACCAAGGTTTGGTGAAGAAGAATATAATGTCTCAACCACTGAACTGCATGTACGGTAGCTAAAGCAAGATTCTCGACATGAGAATAACGAATCTCTACGTCAATAAGGTTCCAGCTCAGATAGTATATGACATGCTCTTGGATCTCCTCATCCTCTTGAACCAAAACCATACCAATCGTCTCTAAAGACGTGGCCACATAAAGTAGAAAATCACGGCTATAGTCTGGGGGACTAATCACCGGGGCCGATGCTAGGGCTCGCTTGAGTGCATCGAACGACTCCTAGGCTCACTCATCCCAACAAAAGGGGGTGTCCTTCTTCAAGAGACGCATGAAGCCTCTAGTCAAATTGGCAAAGTTGACAACAAATCTTCGTAAGAATTTTTCCATGCCTTGCAAACATTGAAGATGATGAATATTCTTTGGGGGAGACAATTGAAATATTGCCTCAACCTTCAAAGGGTCGACTCTTATGCCCTCTTTAGAAATGATGAATCCTAACAAATGACCTGACTTCACACAAAAGATGCACTTGTGAGGATTTAATCTAACTAGATAGTGCTGGCATCTTTCGAATACCAATCTCAAGTGATAGGGATGACACATTCTCATATGAGAATGAGCAGCAAGGTCATCCAAAAATATTTCGATAATTGACTTGAGATCGTGGAAGATCAAGGTCATTGCCCGCTGAAATGTAGCTCCGGCATTTTTAAGGCCGAAAGGCATTTTTCGATATGCAAAAGTTCCCCAAGAACAAATAAATGCAGTCTTATGTTGGTCCTCAGGTTTAATTTGTATCTGATTATACCCGAAAAAGCCATCCATAAAAGAAAAAACCTCACTACCCGCACACTCATCCAAAATATAATCAATAAATGGTGTGGGGAAATTGTCCTTAGGACAGGCACAATTTAAATCGTGGAAATCAGTACATATGCAGATCGATCCCTGCTTCTTATCCACCAGAATGGGGTTTGAAACCCACTCCGTCAAGGGAATGGGATATACAAAACCAACATTTAACAACTTTTCTATCTCTTCCTTAATCGCGGGTGCTCTCCTTAGATTCACCGCACGCAACCGTTGTCGAACAGGCTTAGCATTGAGGTAAGTCTTAATCTTATGCTCGATAATATGAGGGTCGATCCCTGGCATTTCATCATAAGACCAAGCAAAGATATCATGGAATTATTTAAATAGCTCGGTGTATTCTAGAATCTCAGCATGGGAACATTCCGCCCCAATATAGACATTCTCTATCCTACCAGGATTGTGAGAGATGTTGATAGGAATCATTGAAGATATGTTAGCCATGTTTCCGTTAGCCATCTGACCAGGAGATCTTAATGGAACCATAGGACTACCGACTCTCTCACTAAGAACCGCCCTAAAATCCTCATGCTCCAAGCGATCAAGCTCGGGAAGAAAGTATGATCTATGATGGAGTTCCTCCCATGGTGGTTCAACTCCCGACATAGCCTCAATAATCACTTCATCTAAAGGGAAAACTGTATCAAGGTAGTTGTGTGCATGAGAAGACTATACTGCACATGTCGGCAGTACATAAGGGTCCTCCTCTTCTGTCCATGAAGAGGAAGGACTAGGCTCTGCAACACACTCGAGATTAGCTTAATAAGCTATCATACTTGTAGGAAACGGCACGTCCGTCACGATGGGCTCACTCGGAGTACTTGGTGTAGGAAGAATCCAAGGATCTTCCATATGACTCGTGTGAAAAGACACCGATCTGATAGACGTCGAATCCTCACTGGAACTAGAACCTATCATAATAATCGGCACAGGACAACTAAAGCTTCCCATTAGGGATGGATACATGCCTACACCCACACTCCCAGTTGTCGGTTGAGAATGCTTAATGATTGGGATCGAAGCTCTCGAAGATGCGGTAACAGATGGAATCTTGAATGTCGTTTGATCAATCGTGACTATCTTCCCGTTGTGTGGAAAGCATACAACGCGAAATAGGGAAGAAGCAATGGCTTGCATACTGTACATCCAATTCCTACCCAGCAAGAGATTGTAGTCAAGGGGCGCATCAACCACCTCAACCTCTATCACAATGGTCTTCCCTCCCAAATGGAATTTAAGGGAAGGAAGGATGCCGTGTGGCCTAAACGATCTCCCATCGAACGCAGTTAACATGGTCACTGATTTAGACAGCTCAGGGGAACCTAAACCCTTCCAACATGATAAAGACATCATAGAAGCAGTAGCGCCTTCGTCAATCACAGTGTGTTTGATGATCATATTAAGACATTCTACATGAATCAAAAGAGACACATAGTAAGGCAAGCGAGGCTGAAGTCCTACGGTTTCAAATTTAATCACAGAGAAAGAATCATCATCGTTCACACCAAGGGAAGAAAGCAATGCCTTCCTTTGCGAGGGACGACTCTGAAGCACTTCCAATGCAGACATCACATAGGGAGTGTGGCCCAAATCCTTGACAACTAAATAGTTCTGGGTGGCTCGGGCATTTAGATTTTTCCCCAAACGCTTAAGGACTCCCTTAGGAATGTGAGGTGCAGCTTCAGGTTTATCCACAGGTTTCTCAATATGCAAAGGAGACCCTAGTGGATCAGGCTCTTTTCCTGGGCTGGGTTGTGATGAACCATAATATTTCACATGGGTCACAACTTTCACAGCACAGACCATGTTAATGCAACCACGACCACTACCCTCCGGCGGATCTTGATCACCACCAGACTAGTCATGTGACTTCGAGTTCATATTTTGATTATGCGGTAAAGGGTTAGTTAGCATAGCTGGGCCTTGTGCCAAGAACCTCGAAGCTTCATCAATACGAGGGTACAAGTAAGTGAGGTGATCGTCCTTACACAATTTTCAAGGGAACTTAACCTTACGTTTAGTTTGTTTGCCCCCCCCAGCATTATGGCCTTTCTTTTCATTATAAGCATTCTCATTCTTATTCCCACCCTTACGATTATTCTTACCCTTTTTTCTATTCCGTCCAGGCTGTTGGTTACCCTTCTGGTCCGACGATTGCACATAAATTACACTCGCCATTTGGGTGGGTTGAGCCAAAGCCATAGCTTATCCTGAAGCAGATTGGTTGATTGACAATTGACTCACTTGTTTTGCAACCGAATCTGCAGGTTTCGCACTTGCACAACCCACAATGCCATCGACATGTGATCCAAGTTTGACTTTGGGATCGAAACTAGAATGTAGAGCGTTGGGAATAATCTCATATAACAAACCGAACTAAGCATAAATCAAGTCCAGTTCCTGCTCCCTAAAAATTGCTTGTTCCTCATTCTGGACTCCGGATGTAGAAACATCCTTCGCTATATATGGCATTAATGACTTGAGGAACCATTCGAGGAGGAATTTCGGCGGTATAAAGGCTTTAATTAACCTCTTTCGTCTACTCCACTCTTGAATATGATCTGAGATATGTGTGGCTTTATCCTGTTGAAATGTCTACAAGAGTTCAGTGCCAACGTCATAGTGCATTGGTAGCTAGAAGTGATTAAGAAAAGTCATCACAAGGTCATCGAACAAAGCGAATGCCACCCTAGGTAGCTCTATATACCATTTCTTGGCAGGCCCTGTAAGGGTGCGTTGAAATAGTCTCAAATGGATTGAGTCCTGATGCAAGGAATTCAAAGAGCACCATAGGTGAAACGTAGTAATGTGTTCGCTTGGATCCTCTCTCAGTTTGCCCTTGAACTTAGGTATTTCTGAGGGAAGCTTAGTAGGGACAGCCGGCCAAGCCGGGTCATGAGCTACAGGATCGTTCGTTAATCTCGACAAGTTAAGAATATTTAGCATCATGAGGAAAGGGAGCCTAGGATGATGAGGTCGATGGACCGCTCCCTGATTCATATAGGTATGATTTCCACCATGGCCTTGGCCATAGTGCCCTCCTCCTGTTTGACCCATATAGGGTGGCATGGAAGTAGCATAGTGTGGTGGACCTTGACTATTAGGAGCTACAAAGCCGTAGTTTGGAGAATAAGCAGGTTTTTGATACCCGCCTCCATAAGGTGAAGAACCCTGTCCATACTGCATCCCATAATAGGGTCCATAATTCATCGCATGAGATGTCCCATGAGACACACCGTAAGTAGGAACATATGCTATGGAAGTAGGAATATACACTTCGAAAGTAGGAATGTGACCTCTAGAAGTATGAGCATGACCTCCCGAAACGACGGATGGTACATGAAGCTGAGACACAACTGGTCTAGTAACCACAATATGGACATAACTCGTAGCAACATTTCATCCCAAAGAACCACGTGAATGAGGTGGAGGGTGAACATTTGAATAACTAGGGACAGAGGACAAAGGGATCTGAGTAATCAAGTATGTACTATTCCCTATAGTCACTCATCTCGGATCTAGTATCCTAATAGGATCACTAACCCTAGACCTAGGAGGAACATGTGATGTAACTTCCACCAGCGGGATGGAAGATGTAATGTGATTAGTGCTCCCAAACCTCTCCGCTTGGTAAGGAATGAGAGTGCCCCCAGGCTTAGTGTTAGGCTCGAAGTCAAATTCGACATGAAATTCCAAATCATGTGTAGGAAAACCAGACATACCATAACTACCATAGCTAGTGCTGGCGGGTTCAAAATGAGTCTCGGCATCCTCCGACATTCCATACTGGTAACGCATCAATGGGGAATCAACCCTAGAGTGAGTAGGTCTATCATGAAAGGTTCCTATCTCAGAAATCACAGGACCTAACTCAACTAAGTCAGGTGAAGGATCGTAAGTAGGAGTAAACTCCCCATCGTCTACACGAATGGGAGAAGGTGGTTCGGGAATACCTTCCATATGGTCTCCCATGGTGTGTGAATCAATGTGCGAAATAGTTCTCCTAGAATATCTAGGTCTCTCTCCCAAAGGAGGAGGAGAAGTAGAAGGCGGAAGTCCTGCTAAACGATGAGAACGGCGAGGAACCATACCCAAATCCATAATGACCCAAAAAAAAATAGAAAAGACTCTCTATTTACGCAAACCCTAGGCAAGCTATCATGCACAGAGCAATCACTAATAAAATCTAAAGCCAAATGCAAGAAATCAAGGGCAGGATAAATGAGCTCCCGAATGAAGCAGGTATGTCTCACCTAGGAGAGGCTTGAGACTCCCATACACAACAAGCGGAGGTACGCAACCAATTATTGTGGCCCTCGGCTTCAATGCATAAAGCGACTGTGCTGTCTGACCCCAACCTGGCCGAGACACCCGTAGAATAACCCCTGCAAAGTACCCCCTCGATATCCTAGGTAAGGCCACTAAGGTCACCTAAATATAATCAATGCTCAGGCAGACAGTAGCAGGCGGGATTGACCGTATGGGCAAGGTAGCAAATCCCGAAACTCTCGAAAGAGACCCCAGATACGAATACAATCCTGGAAATATCTCTGGCGCTACTCAGTTATGACTAGGGGTCATCCCAATAAATAACCGCTCACACTGCCTCATCCTTAACTCCCTTTTGAGAGGAGGATCCTGAGAAACACTGGTTATACCAAGGATTTCACACACTCACCTGGACAGACACATACATGCTGTTGTTTAGTGATCTTGGAGAATTTACTCACAATGAACTATTCCAAGATCCTAAAACCTAAGCTTGTTGGTGCACCCTATAAAATAAAAGAGTGTAATTCATTTTAATTTAAGCGTTGATTTTAATTGGCTTTATTACTCAAAAGAGAGATATGGCCGTGCAACTGATGGTGTTATGACACAACATGAAGTAAAATGCACACCTAACAATCAATGCAAATGCATTGTGTCCATGAAAATAGGGTATGCTACTACGTGTAATGCACAATTTTTCTTCAAATGATGAATGGAAGCTTTCCTATATGAAATCCTAACTAATACTCCAAAGCAAATCTAGTGCAAGTACAATGCAAAATGTAAAATGCAATGCATGATGATAAGCAAATGTTTTTGGATTTTTTGAAATAAAATGAGATACAAAAAGCAAAAGAATGATTCTACAACCCCCAGACCTTGCAAGCACACTCAAACAACATTCAAGCAAAGCACTAAGGTAAAATAAATCCAATGCACTAATCTCAAACAAAAAAATAAAAAATGCCATGACAAAAACCTTTTTAAAAAAGAAAAAAATTAGCTTAAAAAAACGTCTCTGGTCAGAAATAGAGGTATAAACAGACTCAGGCAGTGCCAAAGGAGACTTAGCAAATATCAAACTTCACCCAGCAACCATTTAACTTCCACAAAAAGGAAAAACTAAGGGCATACGCGACTGTTCGCAGTAAACCCGCGTGTATACGCGGAAATCGTAGAGAAACCCACGTGTATACGTGACTATGAGTTAAAAACTCGCGTACAAGAAGAAAGGTGCATAAAAATCAAGGCAAATAGACAGGCTGAGACAAAATTCACACCAATCAGACACTACCAGGAAAACATGCCCCCATACCCGACACAGAAAAAAGAGAGAAGGAGCAATTCAAATTCATTGAATGCCGATAGAACAACCCCCAAAGGACAACTACTAGGAACTCCTTAGCGGAGTTTCCAATTCTGTTACTGAGAGAAATTCATATGCCTTGGGGTACCACAACAGACAGCTTGACTCCAAAAATCAATCCTTTCCGATATGCAATAGAAATTAAATGTCTAACACTAAAGGATCAGACCTCGTACCTTATTCCGGATGGTTGAAGTAGATCCCTGTTGAGATTTCCAACTTTAGCTTGAATTGATATATTAATTCCTCAACAACAAGTAAACAATACAAGCATTCTATATATCATGGTGTTAGATCTATTCTAGCATATATAATCAATAATGTATAAGCATTTGACATAATCCCATGGATAAAATATTCATTCAAACACACATTATTGGACAGGAAAAGATATTTCTATTTATATAAATCAGAGATTACAAGATACAACCTGTGTCGGCACGTCTTCGAACCGGAGAAACTGAATCCCCCACTTGGGCCTCCACCACTTCAATCCTCCATCTCTAGATAGCAATCTCACAAGCAAAAGGAAAGATTAGGAAGAACACAAAAGTGCTCCAAGGGACAAAGGGATGCAGACTCAAGCATAAGTTCTGGCAACAATGGACTATAGTTTCCTTGCTCTCAATTCTCTCTTATGCCTTGAATGTACCAAGGAGTTCCTTATATAGCTTTTCAAAGGGATAATGAAAGGTCGAATCCAAGCGATCTCAAGGCATAGGGAAGGCCACGAGTCAAGTGATTCAGATCCAAGTTAAGGAAAACTCCAAAAGGATTTGGATTTTGTACACATCCCGATGTAAGCAGTTTTAGTGGTCAAACCCGCATATATATGCGATTATAGGTTTAAAAGTCGCATGTGTCATTTTTCACATGTTTTTAGGGATGGTAAGGGAAACATCAAAGGACAAAAAATGGTCCAAGGGGTCTAAGGAGTCTGCAGCGAGACAGGGGAAGGCCATACAAAGTGTTATTCACCTGGAGTGGTGAAATCAGCTATAACACATCCCCTACAGGATGGGCGAGCTCTCCTATGTATACTTTTAACATTTTTCAGGAACATGAGACTACTACCAACGAAAAATATCCCCCACTGGAGTCTTCTTCATGCTTTCAGACTCTCTAAAATTGAAAGCACCATCAAGCATTTAATTTCTTGGGCTCACAAAAAATCCACAAGATCATACCACAACGGTCTCTCTAGACACCACCCCACAGATAACAGTTTGGCAGCATTCCCACTTTGGTTCGCCTTTCTTCAAAGTACTCTGCAATGTGTCTACCTTGGATTCCATCAGTACGAAATGTATCTACCTCTCCAAATCATTTCCCATCTGCAGTGACATTCCCGATATTATAGCTATGATCCCATTCCCATGAGTCAGTTTCATTTGCATCTTGGTCCGCCCTACCGTCATACTCTGAATAAAGGAATTTTGAGTCTACTACACTCCCTCTACCCCTGTTCAACTCTTTCCCTCCCCCCCCACATTTAGTGGGTCAGTCCTCATATTTTCTCACATCTTTCGGTTATCTCCCTCATGCTTCTGGTCAAGGAAACACCATTTCCTTGACCATGGGCAGGTCTCCCTCTGTCGACGACAACACACATATTCCAGAGGATAGACCCAGAGGTCCCTGTATCTTGGTTTCATTAACCTCATTGATGAGTTCCTTGGACCACTTGAGAGGAGTCCTTAGTGCCTCTCGGGATGGTTGTTTCTCAAGTGCTCGACTCCAACTACATCATCACACCGTTGATATTTGTACATGGTATTAGTCTGTGTAGTATATGGTCGAAGACCCCGTATGTCACCTGACTCTAGCACATTGATAAGTCTATTTGAGGGACCTAAACAGGTTCATGTCCCTTGTGATTTTTGGGTTGCGTTGGAGATAGTGTTCAGAAGCCCCAGTAGTGCTTCTATATAGATTTATGATTGATGCATCATATTTGTACCACAGAGACTCCGACTCTCCATCAGTGATTCCATACAGCTATGTACCATTCCATACCTAGTAGGCTATTAGTCATGAAGATATAGCATTCCATGAGAGTGCCATGGGTCCAATGAAGCAATTCTTCATATCAGTATTGTATTCAGCCTCTCATTGAGACAACCACTATGTATCATCAGTTGTACATGATTGGCTCTTGTATTATAGAGCATATATCACATTATTATTTTTACATTGTTACGAGCATGGGGATGGCCACCTCGTCCATATACATGTCACACATTATTCGTATCTCACCCATTGATGGGAACCATATTAATACAAAAACCAAAAGCCAGCATGCCCTAGCCTAGGAAGCACCACCTCTCCATAGAAAATCCTATGATGTCTGTCGGCCATACGATGAACTCCTACCCTCACACATCAGGGGGTAATCTGTTAACCCAAAAAATCCCTCATTTAGCTCTACATGGCCTACACCACCCAAGGACACCCATGCACGACGCTCGTTTGACCCCATTTGACCCCCACACCCTCAAGAAGGCTTAAAAACATGATGAAGGGCTTAAAAACCCCTAAAAAGAGCCTAAATATCTCTCATAGGGGCTAAAGCCTCCAAAAAGGACCTAAAACCCCTCAAAGGAGCCTAAAACCCTAAAAAGAAGTAAATATTGAGCGAAAGGGGCTAAAATCCCAAAAAAAGGGTCTAAAGCCCTGACCAGGGGCTTAGAACCCTAAAAAATCTATAAATAGAGGGGTGGGGGTCACTCTCAAAACATTCCTCCCTTGCATACTGTTATGTTGCTCAAGTGGATGCCTTGAGACCATTTGTCTCTCAAGCCATCCACACTCCCTCTCATCCATCCTCCCATTGAGCCATAGCTCCCCCATTGCTAAGAGAGAGGTGCTTCTCCAAGCTAGGGCATGGTGGCCCATTTCCACCAAGAGGTATAAGCTTTGTTTACTGTCATTTTTATTCTAGTTTTTCTAACTTAGTTTTCTTGCAGGTTTATTTTATGTTCTAACAAGTTGTATGCAGGTTTCTGGAGTCTAACCTTGTGTGCAGGGTTTCCATTTATTTCTTTTATGTTCTCTTTGCTTCAATTCCATTTCATTTTTCTTGCATTACCATTAGGAAACCTACCCTTCCATCCTATAGACATAAGGTAGCCATTCTTGCCCTATCATAAGGAAGAAATCCCTGCTGTAGCAGGGGTGATAATATTTAAGGGTTATAAGGGATAGAGTGTTATAATAATGAGTATCTATAAGTGTGTTATAGGGTGTAGTGGTTAGCAGTTAGAGGTTAAGGGTTAGTTTTTAGGGTTATATGTGTTAGGGATATATGGGTTAAGTTTTATAGGGTTATCAATTCATGGGGATAGGATATATAGTGGTTATAATGGTTATAACATTTTGATATTTTGAGTTAGGGGTTACTAGGGATAAGTTTTTAGTGATTATACAAATCAAGGTTTAGGTATGATAGTAGTTATGGCATTTCAAGGGTATCGATTTATAATTATTAAGAGATAAGAATAATAGATGTTAATGTTTACATGTATTATGGATTATATATGTTATATAGATCAGAGATTGTAAGGGTCAAGGGTAGTATAAGTTAGGGATTAGCAATTATAGGGTGAGGATATTGAAGAACGTAACTTTGGAAGATATTATTATTGTATCATTGGTGTACCTCCTTTGTGAGATGTTATTGATGTACTTGATCATGGAAATGTACTTGAGAGAATAAATGTAGCCCTTTTGTTGTAAGTTGGGTCAATAGTGTCCACAACAATATTATATAAATATTATTTTGAGTCTCCCTAGGTAAGTAGGTCGTGTTTAGAGAAACAAACTGACCCAATTAGGTTATTTGGTCACTCACTTGATGAGTATAAATGGAGAGGGTGCTCCTCTCATTTGGACACATATCACACACAAGAAAGTGTGCATGAGAGAGAAGAAGAGGCTCGTTGGAGAAGAGAATAATTTGTTGTTGCGCATGGGTCCAACTTATGTTGGTTTGGCATTGCACTTTGTGACACAATCTATACTAAAGAAGTTATTGAGTTTTATCCCTTGTGGTTTCCCAATATAAATCTCTGTGTTCTTTTGTGTTGTTGTGCTTGTATTTCTTTCAATGGTCTTGTTGAATATGGTTATGATGTTATGATGCTAAATGTTTGAATTTATTTTATAACCATTAAAATTCTAACATGGTATCATAGTTACCCTGAAAGAAGTTTTTGTGCAGTTCCGACACTGCTACAACTTAAGCTTAGGGATTCATGATTGAAACCTCGGGAATGTTCTCTACAACTTGATTTTGGTGAAGGTTCAAGAGCAGAAAATTAGAAATGGTGAACATGAAATATTTATGTACCTTTTGTGCAAGTTTCAGCCTCATATTTTATGTATTTCGGGAGATATCATCCTTCCAAAATAGGGTTCCAGACTCTTCCAGAATTCAGCTTTAAACAGGCGACCTAGGGAGAAATTCTATATATTGGGATAAAAAGATACAAATAGAATTTATTAAGATTTTATAGAAAGGAAATGGAATTTATTATCTTTGGTGCGAGTTTCATAACTCGAATTTGAAATAGTGACACGTGCAATTCCATACAAGTTAGATATATTGAACTAGTCCATAAACAGGTCACCTTGGGAAACTTATCATAAGTCCCACTTGGTAAATAAAATATTTCTGTAACCTATGGGGTTGGATAGAAGATACAACATAAACCTTAGGACGAAGGTTTATACCTTGAGGAGCATAAATTTCAGAGATACACCATAATTAATACCGAAGAATTCAAGAAAATAAATTGGAGAAACTAGGGCATCAAGTATTTTGTATTTTTGTCCAAAAATTTGGGAAAAGGAGCATATTTTTCAAATCACCTTGAGGAGGATCATATTTATATCCAATCATAATTGTAAGTCACCAAGGTCAAAAAATTAATTTTTCTCTGTCAAACCCTAGGTCCACCAGAACCATTTTTCTAAAAACAATTTGGAGCTAGCATCCAATTGAAGCACTCTCATTGGTAAGTTATATTCTCTATATTTCCATTTTATGTTCTCATTTTTTATCAAAATGAAAAAAATTACCAAGATTGAGGACAAGCTTGATGAATATGAGAAATTTTGAGCATGGAAGTATAGAGTGCTTCTTATACTAGAAGAGCATGACCTGGAGAACTATGTGAAAGAAGAAGTTTCAGATCTAGAGGGAAATCTATAGAGTGCTTCTCATACTAGAAGAGCGTGACTTGGAGAACTATGTCAAAGAATAATTTTCATATCAAGAGGGAAATGAGGAAAAAGCTAAGCATAAGAAGAACTTGGCCAAAACCAAGAGGATCATTGTAGATTCTACCAAGGACCATTTAATCCCAGATGTATCATCCTTGAAGAGTCCCAAGGAGATGTTTTATGCATTGACCATCCTATATGAAGGGAATAATATCAACAGGAAGATGACCTTGAGGACTCAATTCAAGGGTGTGAAGATGCAGATGTCAGAAAACATTTAATCCTACTTCGCAAAGGTCTCCTAGATCATGGAGCAACTATAAGCCATTGGATAAAATTTCAAGGAAGCAGAAGTGGTGATGACCACCTTGAATGGTCTCCCAAGATCATGGGAATATTTAAATCGAGGAATTTGTGCAAGAAGGAGGCGCGCCAAGTTCAGTAAGTTGTGGGAAAAAATGCACACATGAAGAGGACTAACTTGTAGCAGGAGAATAAAATTTAGATGATGATGATAATAAATCCCTAACAACTCATGCCAAGAAGGGAAATAAAGAACACTCTTACAAGAAGAAAATATTTCTAAAGAAGTACCTCTCACAACTCAAATGTTTCACTTATGACAAGAAGGTAAATTTTGCAAAAGAAGGGAAATTTCTAAAGGCCCTACAAATAAAGGAAAGAAGAGGAGACACCATGCTCACATCCCCAAATATAATGAACCAACTGAGAAGAGAAAAAGGGAAGTTTCCTCAAGTGATGAGGAATATGTATTTTAATCCAAAATGATTCAAACCATGAGGATGGAAGAACCTCTTATCCATATTAGAATTGGATAAGAAGGGAGGCAAGTTATGATGTAGAAGACTTGCTCAGCATTTCCGATCATGAGAAATATAGACACAGGTCCTCAAAATCATATGATGGAGTAGAGAACACTATCATAGACTCTAGTCATTCCTGCAAGGATACAAAGATCAAGGATTCTAGCACACAAACAAAGATAAGTGTTTAAATTGTCATTTCCTATAGATCTAGATGCTTAAATGATATTGTTCAGTTGTGTACATATTTAAGTTCCTAGATTTAGGAAATTTTTTATGCATATTAGAATGTTTTCATTCATGAAAATTATACTACTAATATGCATGTGATGGGTAAGTGGCCTATGGTGTTGTACACCATTCCATTTCTACTTATCTAGAATGAAACCTCTTTGATAACATGTTGAGAGTACTACACACTCTTAATTATGTTTCGGTAGAGATGGAAGGAATCTAGAAAGCTATCGTATGTATATGGGATACGGTTGAATGTTGTATTGAATATTTGGATAAGATAGTTGCATGACTGTGTGGGATATGTCTTTGAGAGGTGAATACCTACAATAGAAGAAAAACTTGCACATGAGAGATCATCCAAGATGCATAGAAATATTGTGCTCCAGATGAGACTTCCAAAAAAATAAAGAGGCCTCAGACACACTGAAATTATGTGGCATTGTTGTGAGACATCATTGATGCAGATATTTCCAAATATGAAGAAGCAGCTGAAAGAGTGAAGTATGCAATGATCGAAGAGATTAATCATGAAGAATGATGTTTGGCATGTGGTTTCGAGACTTGAAGGGAAGTCTATAGTGTATTCCAAGTGGATCTACAAGATTAAGGATGCAACATATGGTAGAATGGAGAAATACAAAGAAAATTTCATGGTTTCTCACAAAAAGAGGGATTTGATTATGGAGAGGTGTTTGCTTCATTGACCAAACACACTTATTTAGTGCAGTAGAAGTGCATATCAATAAACCTATAGGCCTTAGGACTCTCTATAGAGAACCACATGTGCATAGAAGGATTTGTACAGGATCAGAAGGAACCCATGGGATAACACATACAATTACATGAGAGGCTTTAGGATCACCTAGAGTGATGGAGATCTCAACCTTTGCTACAAGTTTGAAGGTGGAAGCTTACATATGACAAGAAGCTCATAGATGCGTGCAAGAGGAACTTTCAATAAAGTTCGAGATGGAGGATCTTGGTATCCAATAACCTTGAGAGATGGCATAGATGGATACATAGAAGATTAGTATCAGAGAAGGATACCAGTCAATCTAGTGCAGAAAGTCAAGGACAAAGAGTACAAAATGCAGAGGGAGGACTACAGCAGATCTCAAAGTTCAAGAAACTTGACATGATTCTTGGGATTAGAGGTGTGGAAAAATATAGAGTATATTTTCCTTGTCCAAGGAAAATATGTGGTCAAGATCCTGAAGGGGTTTGAGATGTTTCCTTAAAAGTCTACACCTACACTGATGGAACCAAACTTCAAGTTGCTTTGTGATCCTACTTCAAAGAAAATTGATGCCATAGTCTACAAGTAGATGATTGTTCATTAAATGCACCTAACAACATGAGCCTAGATATATGCTTTGCGGTGAGTACTTTGAGAAAATGCATGGTGGAGATGAGATGTTTTCACATGGTTGCAGAAAACCATGTGTTAAGATACCTAAAGGGTATGATTGAGTATGGCCTCAAATATGTGAGAGATTCGAGGATCTTCCTACAGACATATGTTGACAACATTGGGCTAGTAGTGCTACAGATATGAAGAACACTTCAAGGTGATGCTTTAGCTTGGGGTTTAGCATGATTTATTGGTTTGGGAAGAAGTAGACAGACATAGCACTGATTATATCCAAGGTATAGTGTTCCATCGCATTCAGCAAGTTGTGAGGTAGTGTGGCTTTTAAAGCTACTTGCGGGATGGTTCAATGTGGAGTTAGAGACGACTTGTTTGCATGTGACAACTAGAGTTGTGTGAAGTTGTATAAGAACCTAGTATTCCATGACAATTCGAAGCACAATGAGATGTGATATCACTATATCTAGGATATGGTGCAGAGGGGAATAGTGAAGTTCTATTATGTTGTGACAAACGAACAGATAATCGATATCTTGAATAAGCCTTTAGTGACAGTGAAGTTTGATTACTTCAGAGACAATCTTGCAGTGGTGCAGATTGGTGTCCATTGCAAGAGGGAGTGATGAGTCCCATGGGTCCTCACATCCAACATGAAAAATGGAGGGATCTAAGGAACTTGTACAAAGATTTGCCCAGCATGAAAAGGGACTGGTCACTAAATGAGTATGTTGTAAAGGTGCTCCCAATATGAAAAAGAACTTGTCACCGTACGAATATGTCTTGAAGGTGCACCTAGTATGAAAAAGAACTGGTCACCGCACGATTATGTTGCAAAGGTGAGCCCAGTATGAAAAAGGACTGGTCACCGCATGAGTATGTTGCAAAGGTGTTCCTAGTATAAAAAAGGAATGGTCATTTCATGAGTATGTGCCCAGTATGAAAAAGGATTGGTAATCGTAAAGGTGCACCCAACATGAAAAAGGGTTGGTCACTACATGAGTGTGCGCCCAGTATGAAAATGAACTGGTCACCGCATGGGTACACCCAATATGAAAAAGGATTGGTCACTATATAGAGAGTATGGTTGTATCTTTGAGGGTAGATCCCAACATGGTTGGTGGCATCACTGAGGATGGATCCTAGCATGACTAGTCGTACCACTGATGGTAGATCCAAACATGGTTGGTGGCATCATCGAACGAAGATCCTAGTAAGGTCAGTTGTATCTTTGAGGGTGGATCCTAGTATGAATGGTTGTATGATAGAAGGAATATCCCAACAAGAGCATCCTAGGGATGATGGCCATTCTCTAGGAGAATGGAGGCACTTGTTTAGTTACCAAAAGGAACCTGATTAGTTACAAAGCAGTGGATTTAGTCTAGGACTGAAGGTCATCCTAGGGTTCAAATCCATTCGTTTAGAATGGAGGTACTTGGTCAGTTACCAAGAGGCACCTGATCAATTATCGGGAAGTTGAAGTTCTAGAGTGGATCTAGGCCCACATCTAGCATGAAAAAGAGTTGTATTTGTATAAATTCTTATGATGTATAGATTTGAGAGATGTCAGAAGTCAATGGCCTGAGAACCAAGTTGCAGCACTAGTTATGAGATCTAGTGATGATGTTCGGTGATCGGATCTGGTGATGATGTCAAGTGACGATATCCTATGATGATGTCCAGTGACAAGATCCATTGATGATATCCAATGATGAGATCCAGTGACGATATCCAGTGATAATGTTCAATAGTGAGTGATGAGAAATAGTGATGATGTTCAGAAATGACGATTGTGAATACGTTCCTTGTTAAGAGGGAGTGTTTAAGAATGTAACTTTGGAATATATTATTATTGTACTCTTATTGTATTGTTGTTGTACCTCCTTAGAGAGATGCTATTGATGTACTTCTTGAAAGAATCAATGTAACCCTTATGTTGTAATTTGGATCAATAGTACCCACAATAATATTATATAAATTTTATCTAGGTAAGTTGGCCCCGTCTAGAGAAACATGCTAACACAGTTAGGTTATTTGGTCACTCACATGATGAGTATAAATAGAGATGGAAATCCTCTCATTTGGACACATCTCACACATACTATAAGTGCACATGAGAGAGAATAAGAGGTTCGTTGGAGAAGAGAAGAAGTTGGTGTTGTCTTTAGGGTCTAGCTTATCTTAGTTTGGCATTGCACTTGGTGATGGAATCTATACTAAAGAAGTTGCTAGGTTTTCTCCCTTGTGGTTTCCCAGGATAAATCTCTGTGTTCTTTTGTGGTGTTGTTCTTGTATTTATTTCAATGATCCTATTGCATATGGTTATGATGTTATGATGATAAACGCTTTAAGTTCTTTTATAACCATTAAAATTCTAACAAAGGATGAATAGTAGTATATAGATACAATTGTTAGCCGGGATAGAATAAAACTATTTATAGAGGTTAGCAAGCAATATTACAAAGGTTAGGGGCTATGGGTTATTAGATTTTATGTATAAGTGATTAATGGTTAAGAGTAATGACTTATTCGAGTTAGTCGTTATGGTTTTAATATTTATATGGGCCAAGTGTTATAAACCATAAGGTTTATATAGTATATAAAAATTATACAAGTTATTTAGATTAGGGATTAGGGGTTATATGGTTTAAGGATTATTATAGTTTTTTAGATAAATTTTATATGGTTTCGGGGCCATAATGTAATTTTTATATGGGTTATTAATTAAGGGTAAAGTAAGGTTAGGTCTAAGGAGTTTATAAGGGTTTCCAATTTGATTTTGCATGTTATAGGATTAGTGTTTATGAGATATAAAATATTTATATTAAGGGTTATATATGTATTGACCTAAGAATAGTAATTTTACCTAGGTTGTTTGGAAGTAATTTATCATTTCACCTAGGTTGGTCATGTATTAGAAAAATAGCATAGAATTTAATGAAAATAATATTATATACTTTCTATGTGAATGTGATGTCATTTTACTCAAGCTGTTGGACCATGATTTGCATATATTTAGGTACACATGGAATAGCAAACTTTAGCATAATTTTAGCATACATATTTTTCCCCCATTCATGTTTTCCACAATTCTTCTTTATAGATTAATAAGATACTATAATGTAGGTTCTCCTCTTAATTTCCTTTTAATTATTGTAGAGTATTATAATTAATAGACATTGTTTGAGAAGATCCTAAAATAAAAGATAAATTGGGTATGTATAGGTTTAAAGTCTATACACTTAGGTTAGTGTATGGATTATTTGATTATAATCCCACTAACTAAAGTAAATGTAACATAACATGACCATGAAAAACATAAGTTATATCATTCTTTTTTCACATAAAAGATAGATATAGTTCTTATTTAAAATGGCAAATCAAACTATACATTTACTTTACATAATACATTCTTACTCATTCAACCAACCTAATCTGACTTACTGAAAACAACAATATAGTCCAAAAGATTGTTAATGCATGCAGAAATGTCATTACATGAACAAAAATCAAGTGCACTACACAATCTCTATATCAGAAATATCACATAGTTTTCAGGAGAGAATACTATGGAATAGATCAACAAAAAACATTGTCCAAATATTTAAACATAAAAAAAAGGAATTGAGCCACAATCGACAATGGAATTTTCATGCCAATCATCAATCTGAAGTATGAATTTTGGGGAAGACAATCTATTTTTTGAGAGGGATTCAACAGTGGAATTGAATCCTCTAAAAACATGGTGGAATGAAGTGGAGTTGAAATATGCTTGTAATGTTCAAATGATATTATTCCACCAATCCAACAATATGAACTGGATATGAGTTGTCTTAATTTTTGTACTCTTTGGGAAGGAGTATGCACAGATCTCTTTTCCATTTTATATTATGTTTGTAGATCATAGTTTTAAAGCAACAAGAAGCATTCAAATAATGCTCCTACTTCATCAGTTGATGAGATACAAGGAGTCTCTCCTCTTCCTTCTTGCAGGTTCTACACTCTAGCGCATGATCATATAGTTCATGATTTCTTCAACAAGTCTTCCATCCAGAAGCAGTTCATTCAGCTCATTCAAGTGAAGATAAATATATGTTGAAGACATATTTCAAAATTTTGTGCCGTGTCCTTTCTTGAGGGAGGATTTTCCCCATGTGGTTTTCCCTCTTTCCTCACTTTTTTGGACATAATAATTGTTAAAGGGTGACCATAGCCTTGTTGTTGGGCCCTATATGCATCCATGTGCATCTACATTTTTGACATATATTCATAAATTCAGACTTATAGGGGGGTGTTGGAATATATTAAACCCACTCATAACTTAGGATAAAATAATTAATCATTATTTTATTAATTATTCACCCACTAGCTTAATTAGTTGGCATCCACTTGCACCTTAAAGTCAATACATGCCATCTATATCCTAGGAATTATTTATTTCTGAATCTAGGTTGATCTTGACCACCTTTTGACCATCCAAAATTAATATGCAACACATTACATCAGATTCTGCTTTATTCATCTTTTCTGTGGATAAGGTAAAAGCTAGTTAACTAGGAAATTGGGTCCCTTTGTTGCCTACCCGTCCTTCATGAATTTCTCTCCATTTTATAGGATTGGAATGTTTTTCCATCTCCCTAGACAAATCACTCATGATTTTTCCAATTCATGAGGTCCTCGATAGATTTGGGAAGTGCTTTAGCCACCTAGGGGGATTTGCTATATTTTGGTAAGTCATCCTTTTTGAGCTTTATGAGTTGTCTCCATACAACTCGATTTTCCTATGAGGGATGTACTATTTATGTACAATATTATTCATCATTATTCAATGGAAGGATACACACCAATATTCATCTCTTCATTCATGTGATTTGGTCTCTTTTCTTCTCTCTATTTTTCCTATGTATGCTTATGAGAATTCTTAGTAGCAAGATCTAATTCCTATGATTCTTCTTAGCATCATTGCTCATAGTATTGATCTATTATTTCTACACTTGGAAAGGAATTAATCATCCTCACTGACCATAAACCTTTGCAGTTCGCTCCGTCCCAGTCAAAACTACAGACAACCTGACAACTCAAGTGGATTAATTACATGCAACAATTTCAGTTGGTAATTAAGTATCGAAAAGGAAAATCCAATTTCATAGCCGATTGTCTCAGCTGACCACCCATTACTCTACTGTCTATAGTGATGAGTATGCAGGGTTATGACACCACTACTTGGCCATAATTGTATTCGGTATACTGTGACTTCTCCGTCATTTATCGATAGCTTCATATTGACATGTTATCTACTGTCAACTACTTCCTGAAGGACACCTTGCTATACACACTTGGATAGCTTTGTGTACTGAACGGTGAGCATTGACAGAAGTTCATTTGGGATGCGGACTACAATAAGACTGCAGGACATTTTGGAGTCGCAAAAACACTTGTTATCCTCCAAAATTATTTTTAGTGTCCTTCACTTAAATCTGATGTCAACAAGTACATTCGATCATGCATAGTTTGTGTCATTGCTAAACCATCGAATCGATAACAAGGACTGTATACACCCCTTCCAGTTCCTAGTTGACCATGGGGATCTATTTATATGGACTACTTGATGGGATATCTTACTAACAAACATCAACACGATGCGATCTTAGTATTAGTCAACAAATTTTTGAAGGTGGCTATCCTTATACCATGCAAGAAGACTACAATATCATAATAGAATTCTCGGCTCTTCTTCGAACATGTGTGGAAACATTATGGCCTCCAAATGACCATTATTTCAGACAAAGATGTTAGATTTGTCAGGACCTTTTGGAAAACTCTTTGGAAACAACTCGACATGATATTTTCTTTGTCGACAACCTTTCATCCATAGATAGATGGACAGACAAAAGTTTTAAATCACTTGGTGGTACAACTTCTTCACATGTAAAACCATAAGCATCGTCGAACATGGAATTACAACCTTCCATACATACAACACAACTACAATTGTGCTTAATACAGTTCTATGGGAAAGAGTCCATTTGAGATCTATTATAGATTTCAAGCCTCAGCGCCTATCGACTCAATCAATTCCTTGACACAGTCGAACGACACTGTATTCCACGGATAAGAAGTTGAGAAAGCATTGAAGTTAAGAGATCAAATATACAACATCCAGAATCAAGCACATGAAATGTTGCAACAAGATAATGCAAAAGCTAAGGACTGACACGACAAAAATTGTATTCCTCATTCATTCCAAATTGGGGATCAGTTCTGGTTACATGTAAAGAAGGAGTGCTTCATTGGTCCATGCAGAAATATGAAACCGTTGTGATATGGTCCATACAATATCCTTATGTATATTGGTGAAAATGATTCTCATCTCGACATTCCTGCATGCCTTTTCCTACATCCAGTTTTCAATGTAGATCTATTTTGACCATACCATGCACCATTGTTGGAATAGAACAATTTTCATATAGCAGAACCAAAAGACATCCATCCAGATGTTTAGGAACCTCTTCTTTGTGACACCATTATGGGACGACGCGTATGTCATACAAGGATGAAATCCATTCCCTTGTTTTAAGTGGCTAAATCTGGACAGCTCCCTGCACAAGGTAAATGGTACTCTGCTACTAAAGTAGCCAACAAGTTTCCTCACCTGAATGAATACACAATGGAGACCATTGTTTCTTAAGGAAGGAGTAATGATACAACCAGCAGTTGGCATATTGTAAAACTTTGACAAAGTCTAGCACTTCAACTACTCGACTACTCCGACTGCTTCGACAGGTTCAACATTGACTTCGACAAGTCTGAACCTCAACAAACCTTGATAGGTTTCACACTCAACATACAACATCTTGACATGCCTTATCGACACCTATTGAAAATCAACATATTCACCATTTGTCTTCCAGCCATTTGCGACTGAACTTCTGAACCGTTATAAATTCTTGTAACTGAATGTAATGGGTAGTCACCCAAGCTCTCGACATTCTATATTAACATGTACATTACTGTAACAATCAACCAACCTTCATAGAGAAGAATAAATAATATAAATTGGTTCGAATTCTCACATATTATCTGTGTGCATACTTTCTATTTGTGCCAGAAATTGTTCTCAGACTACGAAAGAACAAGCCAACACAATCTCAATAAATACAATTAAGTAAAATAGGTATTTTAGGGTTTTGGTTGTACAGTTTGTAAACAAGAGGGAAGAAACTCCACAAAGCTAAAGCAAACACTGAATCATGAACCTTTGAAGGAATGAGATGCATAACATATAAAACATAAACCAAACACAATAATCACAGCACTGAATTCCACCCACAGTTAACAAGCATTTCATGCATAATAACCTTAAACAAAAAATGAGTATATCAACTGAGTGATTAAAACAAATCAGAAATGAAACCTGACAATAAGCTAAATAGGGCTTATAGTCGCATATATTTCATAATCAGTCTTTCAAAAATACGTTAGAGTTTTTACACTTAGCTTCATAAACCACAACTTGATAGCCTCCCCTTGCAACAAAAATCGAATCCCTGGTCCTTTCCCAAACTTACAATTATATTTTTTTTTCAAAAACAGTTATATAACTGAACAAACTACCTTTAGGTCATCTATCAAATTGTTCAATAAAACTATCATTATACAAAAATGAAATAACTTTTACAAACTAACTAATAACTGCTTTTCTTAAAGTACTTTTACAAGTCCTTTGTTGCCTCTGCTAAAAGAGCAATTCCTTCTAAAGCTTGGGTCTTCCTTCTTGCTTTTTGGTGATTTGCTTCCAACTATTCAACTCTTTTTGTCAGCTCCTTATTATGATGTGTCAGCTTTTGAATAGTTTGTTTTAGTTCTATAAACAAGTTCTCTGTCTGTCTCTTTCTTTTGAAAGCCTCTTTAGAAACTGAAATTAATTCCTGATAATGATTATTTACCTCTTCCAAATCTTCTCTCAGTCTTCTATTTGCAGTCACTAATCCTTCATTGGTCTCATGCAAGTAGTCAATCTGATATTTGTATTGATTGATACTCCTCTGCAAATTTTCATTTTTAGAATCAATGCACCTTCCTTCTGATATTGGATGCATTCCTTCTAGCATCCAAGGGATTTTCAGCTTTCTGAAGATCTCTTCATCTTCTTCCATATGCTCTGTCAAGGTCATAGGGGTTTCTGAATACTCATTGGATTTAATATTTCATTAGGCTGATTGCTCAACAACCTCTCCTTTCTCTACACAAGGGCTCTTTAAATCATTTTGATGTTGGTCTAAAATCATCTTCTTTCGAACCTCCTTGAATATTTCTGAGATCTTGGTTTCAGTAAAAACTAGTTTATTTTCTAAAACTATTTGCTTTTTACCTTTCATAAACTTTTTATTTTGATCTTCATTGTCTTCTAATTCTTCTTGAGGTGAATAATCTTCAATTACTGTAATCTTCTTTTCAACTAGTTTGGGGTTTAACAGCTTCTTCATATTTAATCTGAGTTTGTTCTTTGGCCTAGTCTTGGGCCTCCAAGCTGTTCCAATTTCTCCTAAAATTTTTAAAGCTTTCTCTTGATGTGTAATAGAAGCTAGTACAACAACTTTCATTTTCCTCCCTCGTGACATTGTCTCTTCTTTAGAATGTGTATGTATATCCTGTTTTGTGTGAACCCTAACTTCATCAGATAATGACCTTTCCTCTTCATCAGAGAGTATTGTAATAGGAACTTGTTCCTACTCTTTCACATCTTCCTTTACACCTTGGTTCAATCCTTCAGAAAAAGCACCTTCTACAGGATCCATTTCCTTCACTTCTGACTTTGAAACTTTGTTTTCCTCAATATTGATTTGTTGTTCAATTTCAATGTTTTCATCTTCTTGGTTCATAGATTTTCCTAGATCACTATGTTCTTCATTCTTGACTGTGACTCTCTTTCTAATCTTCTTGACCAAATTCTGACCTTTATTCAATTGTCTCTTCTGAGATTACTCTTCCTTCTCTGTTTGAAAACCAGACGACAATAAGAAATAATCCCATGTTTTCTCCATTTTTTGAAGTACAGTGCTTATGACAATTTTATAAGCCCATGATGAAACACAAATTGTTTGGTGTGATCCTGATGCTCTTTCACCCTACTAGACATCTTTTGTAAACTTTTCAAGAAGAATAATGGGAGATTCATTTTGGCTTCATGGCTGAGATGTTGCAAAAACCTAAAATGATACTTAAAAAAAAAAAGAAAATCTCCCTTCACAAGTGATATAACTTTGCACGATTTTAATTGGCTCTATCCATTCTGGTTTAAATTTCTGAATAGGTACTCCCTTTCCCCAATCTGCTACTACATCTAGAAGTAATTATTTATGTGCATCAAAGGTGAAAGGTACTTTTTTAAACCAGTATTCACCCTCATCTAAGATCCCTGTAGCTTCTGCTAAAAATTATTTGGTCAACTTAAAATTCAAAGTATCAAAAGTCACCATATCTTTATCCAAACACTGAGAAAATTTATGAGAGACTTCTGAGTGATATCCCTCAATTCTTTCAAAAAACTTAACCACCCTGCCTCTAAAAACAGTTTTGCATAGTCTGGAAAAGTATGAACCCAGCTCATGTCTGAATGTTCAACTCTATTGGTTTTACCACTTCTTTTCATTTTCAATGATTGTCAAATTGCTTTTTTCAATAAAACAAACTCTAAAACTATTCAAATCTTGACAATTTGACAGACAATGCTATATTGGGAAACCAAAACCCCAAACTGAACTCTATCACTTTAAATTTATAAATTCCTTAATTCCTTTGATAGAGAATTGACATTAAGTATGAATTGGGTTAACATACTAATAATCTTCATTCAATTCCATCATTAATCCTTTGCTTAGTAAAAACCCAAAAACATGGACTTTGATATCAATTCGCAGCCTACCTATCAAAGTGATGAATCTAGGTACTAGAATCATGCTTTCTTGACTGTCAGGTGTCCAATTTCATTCCTCAATCTTCTCTGACCACTACAATAACTCCAAACGATCGCCCCTCAAAGCCCTAAATTTCTGACCTGCTTCAATATTTGATTACGCACTGCTAATACTTCGCCACAAACTCATCTGATCTTCGTGCACTTCAGGGGATACCAAATTCAAGGTGAATTTGTCTCATCATGTTTAATCATCATTATTCCATCACTCTACAACAAACCACTACAACTTGCCCTCATGATGATTTGCTTAAGGTATTAACACCTATCATAATGATCATTCTGGAGAAAACATGTATCAAATCCATTAACCAAGTATGAATGACCTCTGATGTGTGAGAATTTTTTAAAAATTTGTACCAAAAATCATGATTTTCGAACCGCATGATTTTCTTGTAGTGCATGTGTGTAATTTTTTTAGGCTTGCACTACAAGAAAGTCTGCTTTAATGATTTTCAAAAATATAACACCTAGCAATGATTTAACTTTGGTAAAATGATCTAGATCAAAAATTTATGATATTTTTAGGTCCTTTTTAATTCATATAAACATTCTATAAGCCCCTTAATTGTGAATCTCAATAAATAAAATCAAAATTGAAAAATAAAACTAAGAAAACATATAAACATGAAAATTAAAGAAAAAAGATTAAAACTATCCTAAGAACCAAAACTTTTTTAAGAGAAATGAACAAAACCAAGTTTCAAAACATAAGCAAAAACATTAAAACTGAGAAACAAAAATAGGCTATAACGTCTGGCTTCTACTGAGGGATGAAGTCCTCCCTGTGAGGCTTCAAGAACCTCTAGATCAGTGCCTTCTGTGCTGTAACTGCAACTTCTTACTAGTTTGCCAAAATTTCATTGGGTTATGGAGTCTTTATTATGTTATCCACACCGGTATATACAATGAAAATCCAATATCCATCTCAAAAACTGTAAAAATACTTGAGGAAACGTCCATTAACCAAATTAGACAATTCCTCACCATTCAAAGTCTATAACACAAAGGTATTATTCTCCAGAACTTTTGATACTATAAAAGGGCCAAACCATAGATTATCAAACTTGCCATGCTTTCCCTTTTACTCCTTTCTAGCATCCCATCTCAAAACCATATCTCCATCTAAAAAATAGTTCTCTTTGATTTTTCTATCAAACCTTTCTTTGATCTTTGTCCTATACAGCTGAGTTTTTTCCTCTATTATTTCATGTTTCTGCTGTAACTCTATCAATGCATAAATTCTTCTTTGCATATCACTAGGTTCTTCCTGACAATCTTGAAAAAATTTCATCACTGGAATACCAAGTTGGATAGGAAACACTGCATCAGTACCATATACCAATTGGAAATCAGAATTTCCAATTTCCTTTTTAACTGTTATTTTGTATGCCCACAATGCATATTTTAACATTGAATCCCGTGACCGTTTATTCTGCTTCAATAATTTCCTAATACTTTGAATAATATTTTTATTAGTTGACTCAGCTAACCCATTTCCCTAAGAATAATAAGGTGTTGAGTGTTTCAACATAATCCCATTCTTTTCACAAAATGTCATCATAGCCTTAGACTTAAAAACTTGAGCATTATCAGTCAATAATTTCTTGGGACATCCAAATCTACTAAGAATATTTTCTTGAAGAAAATCTATGATTACCTTGTCTGTTGCATTTCTTGTGGGAATAGCTTCTACCCATTTAGTAAAGAAATATGTAGCATTCAAAATCCATTTATGCTACCCTGAAGAAGATGGATTTATCTCTCCAATGAAGTCCAAACCCCATTGCTGAAAAGGGGCATTAACTGCAATTGATTTTAATGGCAATGACAACAACTTTTGCTTACCAGCAAACTTCTAACAAGGGATACATGCTCTTACCTACTGATATACATCTGAGAATAAAGAAGGCCAATAGTATCCAGCTCTCAAAATTTTATAAGTTGTTTCCTTCCAATACTTATGTCCCCCACAAGCACCTTCATGTGATTCAGATATTACTTCTCCAATTTCTGGCTTATCCAAACATCTAAGTAAAGTACCCCCTGGATCTTTCCAAAACAGTTGTTGTTCTATCAAACAATATTTAGTAGTTCCTAACTTCAAATACCTAGCAGCTTTCTTGTCTAGATGTTCTGGACATTGTAAATACAAAAGAAAATGTACAATATATGCATACCATGTGGATTTTGCATAATGGTCCATAAGCTTTTCTTTCTCCTGCTCCACTTGAAATTCTTCTTGTGTTGGTTGTTTTTCCATGATATGTAGACCTAAAGCTTGGAAATTTGAATCCGCCAAACCTTGTCCTTTTACTAACTTTGTAGGTCTAATATCCACATCATATTCCATTATTTTCACAATCCATTTCCCTCTTTTTCCCTCACTGTCAGGTTGGGTCAAAACATCTTTAATGGCAGCATTAGGAACATAAGCAATGACCTTGGAATGTAAAACATAAATTATGAAAAACTTGAAAGCCTTTACCAATGAGTAGGCCTTCTTCTCTAAAATGCTATACTTTAGCTCTGAATCTCTGAGGGTCTTGCTGAAAAATGCAATTGGTTGTTCAAGTCCATCTTTATTCTTTTGTAATAAAACAATAGCCAAAGTATCCTCTGATGCAAAAGAAAAAGTCAAAAATTCCTTTGTAAAATTAGGACATACTAATACGAGTGCTTCCGTAAGGGTTGTCTTAATATTTTCAAATGAATTTTTAGCTTCTGCAGTCCACTTAAATTCCTGATCCTTCTTCAATAGGGCTGTAATTTGTTTAATGGTTTCAGCAAAATTAGGTATGAACCAACGCAGAAAAATTATTTTTCTAATAAAAGATTGCACATCCTTCTTGCTTCTTGGTAAACTAATTTTCAGAATTGTTTTCACCCTTTCTGGATCTATCCTTATGCTATCAGCTGAAACTACATACCTTCTTGTACAACAAAATGTGACTTCTTGGGATTGAGAGACAAACCATACTTTCTACATTTCAGGAAAGTTTGTTTTAGGTGCTTTAAGTGTTCATCATCAGATTGTGAGAAGACTGTAATATCATCTAAATAGATTACTACAAAATTATCCCTCTCTCCCACAAAAGCTGTGTTCATAGCCCTTTTAAAAGCAGCTCCATCATTCATTAATCCAAAAATCATTTTGTCGTACATGAAAGTACCCCAAGATGTCATAAAAGTTGTCTTCTCTCTGTCATCAAGGTGCACTGCAATTTGATTATACCCTAAAAAACCATCTACCATTGAAATTATTTGTGCACCAACCACCTTCTGCAATATTTGTTCAATCTTTGGCAAAGGATAATTTTCCTTTAATGAATATCTATTCAAATTTTGAAAATCAACAAACAGTTTGATTTCACCATTCTTTTTTTTTATAGGTACTAAATTGGCAAGCCATGAAGAATACCGGAGGGGAACAATAATCTTAGCATCTAATAATTTTTTCACCTCCTTTTCTATAATAGGAAACAAAGCTGGATTTATCCTCCTTAATTTCTGTTTGAAAGGTTTAACATTTGGTTTCAAAGGCACTTTATGCTGTATAATACTAGTATCATATGTTTTCAAATCCTTGTATGACCAAGCAAAAACATCAACATACTCTTTCAATAACTTGATGTAACTGTTTCTTTGTTCTATTGTGAGTGCCTTTGAGATCTTCACCATTCTGGGATGTTCCTTAGTACCAATATTTCAATCCATCATATTTTATTCTGAAGATTGCATAACTAGTTTTAAAGGAGTATCATCCTTTGAAAAAATCCTCTCCAAACGTACCAAACCCTTAGGAATGAAATTACCTTTCAGCTCTATGATTTTGTGACCTGCAATCTCATTTTCTACAACACCTTCAAAATATTCAATTTCATCTTCTTGTTCTTAATCAATTAAGGAATTCGAAAAATCACCTGTTAGCTCTAAAAGACTTTTTATCTCAATATCATCTTCAAAAACTCTCCATTGATTTACATTATCAGGCACAGGAGGTCTGTACCTAACCGCAATAGGATAGTTCAGCTATGTTGTTTTAGGAATCCTGAAATGTGTGGCTGCTAGGGAAAGAGAATTAGCAGTTTGGTTATGGTCCCTAGGAATATAAGTGATATTAAAAGCCACAAAGAAGTTGTCTATCATGTCCCATACTTCATTTCAGTAAACTTTTAGCAGATCTTGTTTTACTTGATAGTTATTCCTTACTTGCTGAACAACTAACTCGAAGTCACCATACACAGAGATTTGTTGAATACCTAAATCTTTTGCATCTTTCAATCCTAACAACAAAGCCTCATACTACGTTGTATTATTAGTGGTAGTAAATTCCAACTTGTACATTAATCTTACCGCTTCACCACCAGGAGATATGAGAACAACTCCTGCTCTAGCACCTTCTTTGGATGATGATCCATCAAAATACATTTGCCAAAGTTCATCCAACTGTTCCCTAGTGCATATGACTAATTTTTCCTTTTCAACCTGTAATAAACTAGGAACATCATTATCATCACTAAAATGCAACATACAATTACCCAAATCCTTTTCAACAGCATACAAGGGATGATTTGTAGGATTCTTGTCATCAGTCACAATATAAGCAAATTGTAACTCTCTATACAACCTTCTGTTTTCACCTCCAAAGACAGGGATGGTTGCATATGTTAAATCCATCTGTAGTGTTCCACCTACCTTCTTAGCCCAATATCTAGAGAGGAGCATTCCAAACTTAGGTGTAATGTCTGCCACTACAACATCCATAATTACACTCTTCATAGGTAGCTGAGCTAAACTAACTACCATATCCTTTATCACTCCTAGGCATTTGACAGCTTGAGAATCGAAAGCATACAAGTCATGATAAGGTTTTGTTATACTCAAACCTAAATCCTCCATGACTACTTTTGGCATGAGATTATGAGATGCTCTTGAATCCAAATGGCAATTATGTATCATTTGCTCATGAATAGTTAGAGTAAAATAAAAAGGAGGAGATGCACTTGGATCATTTTTAGTCTTTTTTGCCAAAGTTGATCCAATGAAAATTTTAGGATTTTTCTCTTGTAGATTTACTATGTCAGAGGGTACTTGACTGTTTGCTGAACCAATCATTTTCAAGACTGAATTTTTATAAGAAGGATTCTTTATCAACTCAGTAAAAGGAATAGGAATCTTAATTTTGTACAATTCATTTTCCAGATTAAAATTCTGCATACCTTTGTTCACTTCTTCAACCTCAACAATTTTCTTTTGTTTATCCTGATTCTCTCTTTTTTTTAATACTGGATCAGACTACTGTTTAGGAGGCAGAATTACCTTTTTCCTAGGATTTTGAATCACCTGCTTTGGCCCTGATCTTAAATTTAGGGTTTTCTTTGGATTAGTCTAATATATATCAGTAGACACAGCAGTTACTTCAATATTCAAATCATTTTCTATTTCAAATACATCTGCATCACAATATTCTGAGTTTAAAAAATATTCTTCAGTCACAAAACCTTCAGTCAATTGTTCTCCAAAATAATTCATATCCTGATCTGGATCCTCAAAGAACTCTTCCTCTTTTATTTCTCCTTCATCAGCTACATTATTCTAAAGTGGTGGTGGCACCTTTTGATCCTTAGTTTCTCTCATTTCTCGTTGTATATCATTGTTTCTTCTCTATCTAGGAATGAAACGAGGTACAAACTGTATTCTGAATTGGTTTGGATTGTTAGGGTTTTTGCCTCCCTCTTGAATAGGTTTATTTAAATTTTTCTCTAATTCCAATTTGTTTAGTTTGGCTGTTAATATTTTCACTAGATTTTCCATCTCATCAATCTTACCCTCTACGGAATGGGATGTTGAAACCACTAGTGCCTCTTTCTTACCCTTTCTGTTATATAGTTGTTGAGCTGAGTTTCCCTTCAATCTATTAGAAGCTAGTATATTAGACTCCACTTCTAATGTTGACTCCTACATGTTAAGTAAAGTAACAGGTCTTCTTTGTCTCAAGAGTATGGAAAAATCATGATCAAAAGCATTAGCATAAGTGAGTTTTGCAGAAGTTTCTGAAGGTTTAATCTTTGCAGGAATTCTGCCACACATTTTATTGAACCTCTTTGAAAAATCAGCTATAGTCTCATCCTTCTTTCTTCTAAGGGATCCAAACTCTGTAATGTAATATGTATGATCCTTGGTATCACCCCACTGTCTCATGAAAAGATCCTGAAGATCTTCTATTATAGTAATAGAGTTTGTTGGTAACTCTCTAAACCATCTTCTGACCTCTCCATCAAGACTTTGTATGAACATCCTCATCCACACATCCTTTGCTTCTATATTCTGATTATCTGCATAGCTGAGAAATGCATCCCAATGCTCCTTAGCAATAGTCTCTCCTTGTCCATTAAACCTAGGTAAGTATTTTTGGTAATCTCCCCTAGGGAGTGCATTTAAAGGCTGAGGCAAAACTAGAGGTGCATACCTAGCTGCCACCATTTGGTCCATCATGTCTAATGGTTGATTTTGGGCTGCCATCTTTAAATTGACTGATTTAGATGGAGGAATAACCTTACTAGGATTTGGTTTAAAAGGAGTCTTGCCAACTTTGAGGTGAAATGTGGATCAGTAAAAACCTGAAAATTACTCATAGGGACTGGAGGTTTTAACCAGGATGAATCTTGTTCCTCTCCCTTTAGAATAGAAAAAGGTGATGATATATCTAGTTGATTAGGGTTACATAGGGTTGGTGATGACTAAGACCTTTTGATTTTCCTAACTATTTCAAAATCTGTTCTGGTTCTGAGACACCCAATTGTAAAGGTGAACTAGGTCTACTTCTTGTACCAACTCCTTTAGTAGCCACTGTGAAATATTGGTGAAAAGTAGTCTTTTAAAATTTGCTGGTTTAAGTTCACCTCTCAAAACCAGTGAAATGATGAGTAACCCAGGGAAAATAGGTTTTCAGCTTCGTTCTCCAGCAACGGCGCCAAAGATGTTTGAGACAGAAATTGTTCTCAGACTATGAAAGAACAAGCCAACACAATCTCAATAAATACAATTAAGTAAAATAGGTATTTTAGGGTTTTGGTTGTACATTTTGTAAACAAGAGGGCAGAAAATCCACAAAGCTAAAGAAAACACTGAATCATGAACCTTTGAAGGATTGAGATGCATAACATATAAAACATAAACCAAACACAATAATCACAGCACTGAATTCCACCCACAGTTAACAAGCATTTCATGCATAATAACCTTAAACAAAAAATGAGTATATCAACTGAGTGATTAAAACAAATCAGAAATGAAACCAGGAAATAAGATAAATAGGGCTTATAGTTGCATATATTTCATAATCAATATTTCAAAAATACATAAGAGTTTTTACACTTAGCTTCATAAACCACAGCTTGATAGCCTCCCCTTGCAACAAAAATCGAACCCCTGGTCCTTTCCCAAACTTACATTTATCTTTTTTTTTCATAAACGGTTATATAAATGAACAAAATACCTTTAGGTCATCTATCGAACTGTTCAATAAAACTATCATTATACAAAAATTAAATAACTTTTACAAACTAACTAATAACTACTTTTCTTAAAGTACTTTTACAAGTCCTTTGCTGCCTCTATTGAAAGAGTAATTCCTTCTAAACCTTGGGTCTTCCTTCTTGCTTTTTGGTGATCTGCTTCCAAATATTCAGCTCTTTTTGTTACCTCCTTATTCTACTGTGTCAGCTCTTGAATAGTTTGTTTTAGTTCTGTAAACAGGTTCTCTATCTGTCTCTTTCTTTTTAAAGCCTCTTTAGAAACTGAAACTAATTCCTGATAATGACTAATTACCTCTTCCAAATATTCTCTCAGTCTTCTATCTGCAGTCACTAATCCTTCATTGGTCTCATGCAGGTACTCAATCTGATATTTGTATCATTTGATACTCCTTTACAAATTTTCATTTTCAAAATCAATGCACCTTCCTTTTGATATGGGATGCATTCCTTCTAGCATTCAAGGGATTTTCATCTTTCTGAAGATCTCTTCATCTTCTTCCATATGCTCTGTCAAGGTCACAGGGGTTTCTAAATACTCATTGGCTTTAATATTGCATTGGACTGATTGCTTAGCAACCTCTCCTTTATCTACACAAGAGCTCTTTAAATCATTTTGATGCTGGTCTAAAATCATCTTCTTTCGAACCTCCTTGAGTATTTCTGAGATCTTGGTTTCAGTGAAAACTGGTTTATTTTCTGAAACTATTTGATTTTTACCCTTCATAACCTTTTTATTTTGATCTTCATTGTCCTCTAATTCATCCTGAGATGAAGAGTCTTCAATTACTGTAATCTTCTTTTCAGTTAGTTTAGGGTTTAACATCTTCTTCATATTTAATCTGAGTTTGTTCTTTGGCCTAGTCTTGGGCCTCCAAGCTGTTCCAATTTCTCCTAACATTTTTAAAACTTTCCCTTGATGTGTAACAGAAGCTAGTTCGACAACTTTCATTTTCCTCCCTCGTGACAGTGTCTCTTCTTCAGAATGTGTATGTATATCCTGTTTGGTGTGAACCTTAGCTTCATCAGATAATGACCTTTCCTTTTCTTCGGAGAGTACTGTAATAGGAACTTGTTCTTGCTCTTTCACATCTTCCTTTACACCTTGGTTCAATCCTTCAAAAAAATCACCTTCTACAGGCTCCATTTCCTTCACTTCTGACTTTGAAACTTTGTTTTCCTCAATATTGATTTGATGTTCAATTTCAATGTTTTCATCTTCTTGGTTCATAGATTTTCTTGGTTCGCTATGTTCTTCATTCTTGACTGCGACTCTCTTTTTAAGCTTCTTGACCAAATTCTGACCTTTATTCAATTGTATCTTCTGAGATTTCTCTTCCTTCTTTGTTTGAAAACCAAAACCAAAATAAGAAATAATCCCATGTTTTCTCCCTTTTTTGAAGTACAGTGCTTATGACTAGTTTTATAAGCCCATGATGAAACACAGATTGTTTGGTGTGATCCTGATGCTCCTTCACCCTGCTAGACATCTTTTGTAAACTTTTCAAGAAGAAGAATGGGAGATTCATTTTGGCTTCATGGCTGAGATGTTGCAAAAACCTAAAATGATACTTAAAAACAAAAGAAAATCTCCCTTCACAAGTGATATAACTTTGCACGATTTTAATTGGCTATATCCATTCTAGTTTAAATTTTTGAATAGGTACTCCCTTTCCCCAATCTGCTACTGCATCTGGAAGTAAGTATTTCTGTGCATCAAAGGTGAAAGGTACTTTTTAAAACCAGTATTCACCCTCATCTAAGATCCCTGTAGCTTCTGATAACAATTATCTTGTCAACGTAAACTTCAAAGTATCAGAAGTCACCATATCTTTATCCAAACACTGAGCAAATTTATAAGAGACTTCTGAGTGATATACCTCAATTCTTTCAAAAAAACTTAACCACCCTGCCTCTAAAAATAGTTTTGCACAGTCTGGGAAAGTCTGAACCTAGGTCATTTCTGAAGGTTCAGCTCTATTGGTTTTACCACTTCTTTTCATTTTCAATGACTCCCAAATTGCTTCTTTCAGTAAAACAAACTCTAAAACTATTCAAATCTTGAAAATTTGACATATAATGCTATATTGGGAACCCAAAACCCCAAACTGGACTCTATTGCTTTAAACTGATAAATGCCTTAATTCCATTGACAAAGAATCTAACATTAAGTATGAATTAGGTTTACATACTAATAATCTTCATTCAATTCCATCATTAATCCTTTGCTTAGTAAAAACCTAAATACATGGACTTTGATATCAATTTGCGGCCTACCTGTCAAAGTGATGAATTCAGGTGCTAGAATTGTGGTTTCTTGACTGTCAGGTGTCCAATTTCATTCCTCAATCTTCTCCGACCACTACAACAACTCCAAACGATCACCCCTCAAAGCCCTAAATTTCTGACCTGCTTCAGTATTTGATTACACACTGCTAATACTTCACCACGAACTCATCAGATCTTTGTGCACTTTAGGGGATACGAAAATCAAGGCGAAATTGTCTCATCGTGTTTAATCATCATTATTCTATCACTCTGCAACAGACCACCGCAACTCGCCCTCATGATGATTTTCTTAAGGTATTAACACCTGTCACAATGATCATTCTGGAGGAAACACGTATCAAATCCATTAACCAAGTATGAATGACCTCTCATGTGTGAAAATTTTAAAAAAATTTGAACCAAAAATCATGATTTTCGAATGGCACGATTTTCTTGTAGCGCATGTGTGTAATTTTTTCAGGCTTGCGCTACAAGAAAGTTTGCTCTAATGATTTTCAAAAATATAATACCTAGAAATGATTTAACTTTGGTAAAATGATCTAGATCAAAACTTTATGATATTTTTAGGACCTTTTTAATTCATATAAACATTCTATAATCCCCTTAACTATGAGTCTCGATAAATAAAATCAAAATCGAAAAATAAAACTAAGAAATTATATAAACATGAAAATTAAAGAAAAAATATTAAACAAAACTTTTTTAAGAGAAATGAACAAAACCAAGTTTCAAAACATAAGCAAAAACATTAAAAATGAGAAACAAAAACACGCTATAACACTTTCTATCGATATAGTGTGTGCCCTGCTTTACTTGATATTTTTTTATGCTTCCTCCATAACAGTGCTCAACTCATTCAGTCGACTGTTGTCCCCAATGTTCACATGGGCATGACTTGGATCACATTGAGAAGTGTACGATAGTCTTGACAATGTTGGGAATGCTCAATTGTTTGTTTTCAAAGATAATGAGATTACTATGACACCATATATCCCATCAAACAAAAATGAGAAATGATTGCTAAGAATGATTTTGACGAGACCAAATGTATAGGATTTATTCAAAGGAACAAGACTCCCATAAGTTAAGAGCGGGATAATCTTCACAATTATCACCAAACCTATTTAGTGATAGCACATGAATAGAAGAAGTGATCAGTGGTTTCTTCGAAATCCCCACATAAAACAAAAACACCAAACATCGGGACCAGGCCAACCATGTTTTGTAAATTCTCCCAATTGAGAATTTTGTTTTTTTAAACAAAAGAAAAAAAAATTTAATGGACACTTCCAGTGCCAAATATGAGAGTACCACCAGATATTTTGGTCACCCCACTTGCTAGAAGAAATGGCATCATAAGCACTATTTGCAGTAAGAGTGTTGTTGCCGGTATCCCATGACCAAAGCAAGTTTTCATCCTCTATTGAGAGGAAAATGCCATTCCTTTCAACACCCAAGATATAATAGTTCTATTCATCATGATGGATATACAGAAGGTTGAGAGTAGTTGTGCAATTCCATAACTGTGGGTATTGAAGATCATCATCCCAATTCTATCACTCATATTCACTACAAGTTCAATAATTCATTACTATCATTCCATTGGAAAACTAAGAATAAGCTTTTTTTCTCGATTGATGTTTCACGTATGACTTTCAATAATAGGGTATTCTACTTGATTTTTCATTTTCTTGGATTGAGCACTAGTGTGTGATCCTTTGTGCATTACTAAAGGATTGAAAAAAATTGGTAGCATTAATATCATTCATATTAATATCATTGGTATTGAAGTTATATCATTCATATTTACTTCAATTTTAATAATTCATTAATATCATTAGATTGGAAAACTAAGAATCAGTTTTGTTTTTCTGCATTGATGTTTCATATATGACTTTCAATAATATGGTACTCTACTTGAGTTTTAATTTTCTTGGCTTAAGCACTAGTGTGTGATCCATTGTGCATTACCAAAGGATTGAACAAAATGTTGTATCATTTTTGCTTGTCAACACACTGTAGAAAAAAAGCATCCACGTTAACATTACTAGTTGATATAATTGAAAAAAAAAATCAACAACATAAATGCCATTGGCCAATTAAATAAAAAAATATAATTAATTGTCTACTTAAATGCAAATTAAGATTTATGCAAAAAATTGAAAAATTTAACAATAACCACTGTTAGAAAAATAAAATTATAATTTATTACAAATATTATTGACCAACCTCTTGGATCGGATGTCCTTGGATCGAGTTTTAGAGAAGGTTGGTCCATTGGTCGATCGAATAGGAGCTCAATTGAGGGTCATTAAATATTTGGACGAGATTCGATGGTGCATTGAAATGAAAGACATTGTTTTATATTTTATATAAAATAATGAACTCGATCAAGCTCTTGAAATATCGATCAACCTTCGGAATGCTTGATCAAGCTTAAGAGATCAATCAAATGTTTTACTAACCTCAATAAAATCTCAATCAAAGGCTTGAATTTCCCAGTAAAATAACTTGATTGCGGGCTTATTTAAACTCTCAATTGAGTGTTCAATAGTGAGCATCCATAAAAGCCATCCTTCTTTTCCCACCTTTCAAAACGTTGCTACACATCTTCAAGGATTCACCTATTAGCTTTTCAAGATGCTTGGAACATCAACAAGTTAGTATACTAGACCAAATGCCTTCTTTGGAAAATGTGGTCAGGCCTTTGTATTAATCTGCCATAGTATTCTAGGGACTAAACACAAGTCTCATCAAATATTAATAACAATAAGTCATGAAAATAGTGTAATAGGGCTACAAAATGAGTATCCGCTCTGTATATTCACACAAAGAATGAGTAATACAATACAATGATCATGCAACAAGCATGAATGACAAAGCAATTCGATTTCCCAAGGAGGTCATTTGAATTGAATGAGTGAGTCTAGCTTAACTAAATGTAAGGCATAGTCAACACTCAAGTTAACCACCAATCAAAACCCTAATTGACTCAATTGAGCCCTAACTAAAGTCGGAGTGCAATAAATGACTGAGTCTAACTGAAAGTAGGTCAGACAATGTCACAGCAAGCCAACCATTAAGTGGTAGTGCTTCAATGACTCCAATGAACCCCGATAAGGTTAACTGAAGTGTAACTGAACATCAAAAATGGTTGGAGGCACCCCTGTTGAATCCAGTTCATTAAATAATCATTAAATAATAAATTTAATGAAGGAAGGCACCTTCACTGCTCTGTTTAACTGATTGTAACCATCAGTTAGCAATATGGTGCATTAATGACAATCAGATCACCCCCGGAGTGCTCCTGTTAGCCTCCCTGAATGTAGGAGAAGGCTAAGTTATCCTCCTTGACTGAAGGTAGGTGTGGATGTGATCTAGATGATGTCATCTAGTGATCCTATGATTTTAATTAAGTCAATAATGCTTAGGATAGTGGTTTAACTAGGCCAAATTGACCAAAATGAGTGTGTAAGGTGGTAAATGTCTCCAACACCCCCCCTTAAGCTATACTCAGGAGGAGTTAGAAAACATAAATGCATAAAAATGCTAGGGTCCTGACAACTAAGGCCATAGGTCACCCTGTACAATGCTGAAATTGAAACAATGCTCAAAAACAAACTAAGTGAGGAAAAGAGGGAAAACCCAGTGGGAAACCCCCCCCCTCAAGCTAAACACTGAAAGTAGTCTGAATCACCCTGATGAACTCACCCCCAATAGTGAACGGAGGTAAGTGAGCTTCTTTTCTGAAAATCTCTTGGTTAAGATGTCTTCAATCTGCTCATCAGTTGGGCAGTATTGCAGAATGATGGTCCTGTCATGCACTAGCTCCCTGATATAGTGCATGTGGATCTCTACATGATTGGTCCTCTACCTGGTAACTGGATATGTGGATATCTTAATAGCACTTTGATTGTCACAAAATAGGACAGTGGACAAAGTACTACTAATATCGAACTCTGAAAGAATGCCTTGCAACCAAACTGCTTGGATGCAAGCATTCGCCGCTCCTCGATACTCGACCTCTGCTGAAGATAGTGCTATGGCATCCTGCTTTTTGCTAGACCAACAAATGGTTCCACCACCAAACATGAATACATATCTAGAAGTAGACTTCCAATCAATAGAATCACCCACCCAATCAAAATCTGTGTATCCAACCAGCTCTACCTCAGAGTCTGCAACATAGTGAATGCTGTAGGTCATGGTTCCCTGAATATACTAGAGGATCCTCTTGGCTGCCTTCCAATGAATATCATGAGGATGATGCATGGATCTTGATACAGCATTCATGGCATAATATATATTAGGCCAATAATGTGTCAAGTACAACAAGCTACCAATCAGCTTTCGATAGATAGTGCAGTCCATGGGAGGCGTGTTTTTTCCTTCTTCAAGGCTGATACTTGAAAGGAAAGGGAATGTTATAGGCCTAAATTCAGCCATGTTAAACTTGACTAACAGGTATGATATGTATTTGGACTGAGTGACCATTATCCCATCAGAATTTTTCTCAATTTCGAGCCCCAAAAATTGTTTTAGGAGCCCCAAATCACTCATTTCAAAGGCATTGTGGAGAGCAGTTTTGATGGATGAAATGGAAGCAACTGTGCTACCTGTGATCAGTAAGTCATCAAAACATAAAAAAATAATAATCAAATGACCATCATACTACTATAAATACACATTTGGATCTGATCTACACCTTTCGAAGTTTTGCGAGAGAAGGAAGGCATCCATCTTGGAATACGACTCTCTTGGGGCCTGTTTTAACTCGTATAGTGACTTCTTTAGCTTGCAAACCAAAGATGGATCAATGATGTAGCCCTTAGGATGCTTCATTCATATCTCCTCATGAATATCTCCATGTAGAAAGGCTGACTTAACATCCATATGATGCACTTCCTAGTGCTTAGATGCCGAAATTGCCAAAACTAGGCGGATGGAGTCCATTTTTGCAACCGGTGCAAAGGTCTCATGGTAGTCCACACCTTGGACCTGAGAGAAAAAAATTTCCCCCAACCTTGCCTTATATTTGTAGGTTCTTCCATAAATAGCAACCTTGTTCCGAAACACCCACTTGCATTGAACCAATTTCCTTCCTAGAGGAAGGGAAACTAGCTCCCAAGTAGTGTTTTTCGGAAGAGAATTCATCTCTTCATCCATGGCAACTTGCCATCTCGGATCCTTACAAGAATGGTAGTAGGATTTTTGGGTCTGAACTAATCATCAAATAGCAAGTTTCAGACAGCAAATTATCAAAACAAGAGAGCGCAATACCTGCTCTTTGGAAATTAGACCAGGTTCTCCTTGGATCATCTGGATTTCCAATGTTATATCCTGCAAAGGAGAGTGTCTATCGGGCCCATGTGGGAAGATGATTTTGTACTTTAGGTTATGATTCAGAATTTGATGTTTGCTCCACATTGATATCAGAAATCAGAGGATCCAAATCAGGGTCATTACCCCCAATTTCATCATCCAAATATTCAGTAGAATAGGAAGGAAAATCAGCACTTTTCTCCTTCACTAGTTCCACCTCCTGAAGAGGCTTATCGAAATTGACACTCCTTTCGATGATGATCTATTTTGTTTTTATATCCAGTAGCTTGAAACCTTTTGATTCATCAGAATACCCAATAAATATACATTTCATGCTTTGTGGTTGCAAAGCCCTTCTTTTATCAAGTGGAATCTGGGCCCATGCAGTGGACCCAAACACCCATAGGTTCAACACATCCAGATTGTGTCCAAAGTATGCTTTGAAAGAGGTCTTCCCTTTCACAGATGAGTGTGGGACCCTGTTCTAAATGTATGCTACAGCATGTATGGCTTCATCCCACAAATGTGTAGCCAACTTCTTTGATTCCAACATACAGGTGGTCATCTCCTTGAGAGACCGGTTCTTCCTTTCCGCTACACTGTTCTGCTGGGGAGTGTAGGGAATTGAATGCTGTACCTGAATACCACTTTGGGAGCATATGTACAGCAACTCATTACTGACATAATCCCCACCATTATCAGATCTCAAGATCTTGATCTTAAGCCTAGAGGCATTCTTGATCAAGGCCTTTAGTTCAAAGAATTTTTCACATACTTCAAACTTCTTTTTGAGAAAGAAGACCCATGTGTACCTTGAAAAATCATTAATAAAAGTCAGAAGATACCTTGATCCATTCATGGATGTGACAGGCATCAGACCGCTGATATCAGAATGTATCCGCCCCAATATGCATGTAGCTCATTTTTCCTTCCCCCGATCGAACTTGTGCTCAGGGTGTTTTCCAACCACACAGCCCTTGCAATTTCCAGTGGTTGGCTTGATGACCGGGACGCCTTCAACCATGGATTTTTTTTGTAGTTGCTGCAAATATTTGAAATTTAGATGGCCAAACCTTTCATGCCACAACCTACTAACTTCATTTCCATGAGTTAGCAGAGTGGTGGGCTTTGCATCCACCACAAAGTGGGAGAACTCATAGGATTTTGCATGATGGTTTGCAAGGCCTTTAGCAATGAGTTTCCTGGATGCAAGCTCCATTATCTCAACATCATTTGGGATAAAAGAAACTCTCTTAGGCACTCCTGTATGTGTCATCTGATAGACACTAAGGATATTTGATGCCAGAGACGATACATACAAAACATTTGAAAAATAACCATTCTCAAGATCAACTGTACCTTGTCCTTCTGAAATGATGGTGGAGTCATCTCCCATGTGGATGGCAATGGATTTGCCAGTCTCCACAGATGAAAAGGAGTCTCCTTCAGCCATCATGTGGTTTGAATCTCTAGAATCAATCAAGAGTGATTTGGAATTTGAAGTGCTTGCCATGAAAGCATGACCTTTTTCATGCTGTGGTTCCCGATCTTGCTGATCTCTCCTCCGAAATATTTCCAGAAGATTGATGTGATTTCTCTCAAGGAGAGAGGTAGCTTCATCAATATTTTTCTTCATGCAGGCATGTTCTAGGTGGAAGCCCTTCCCACAGTATGAACACTTGACTTTTTCCTTTCCATGATGCCCTTTTCCTTTGTTCTTCCTTGATCCAGAAGACTCATCATGCTACTGGTTTTCAACTTTAGGCTTAGGAGCTTCAAATTTAGTTTTTGGGTTCTTCTTCTACTTTCCTTTACCCTTTAATTATTTGGGCCCTGAGACATGGAGGGCTTGATCACGGGAGGATCTGATGATCCCCATCTAGACAAGCTTATCATGTTCACTTGTTAGGGACTCAATGAAGGCATTGAGTGTAGGCATCTTCCATCAAGGGGTTGTGAGCTTCCCCGCACAGAATGTAGAGACAAAAACTAAATAATCAGCTCCAAGTTTGGAGAGTATGGAAAGGATGAGCTAATCACCTTCCTTCTCCACTTTGCATTGCTTCAAGAGTAAGACAATGTGCTTGAACTTTGTGAAAAAGTCATTCAAGGTCTCCAAATTGGAAGGATGGAGAGACATCAATTCATTTTTGAGCTAGTAAACTCTCAAATCATCCTACTTTCAATATAGGGTTTCCAATTTGTCCCAAATTTCCTTTGGAGTCTTCAATCCCAAAAGATGGAAAAGAAGATCCTGGGAAATAGAGAGGCACAAGAATCCGAATGCTTCATCCTTCTTGTTCAAGAATCTTGATTTGTCTATAGCAGTACTAGGCTCATCTTCAATGTCCATGGTGACCCTATAGAGCCCACTGGAGTGTAGCTGGATCTCCATGTCTCCTTTCCATGAGTGGAAATTGAACAGAGTCAAAAGATATACTAAAGAGGCCATTTGAATCTGCTGGAGCGAATGCTTCACCTGTAGAAAACCTGAAAATCACAACAGAAAGGGAAATGTAAGGTTGAACATCCTACACATTTTAGGATTTCATCACACCTAGCATAGTCAATCAAGCAAGCTTGATCAACAAGTTCTTTACTTGGGGTATTAAGTGGTAAGCCTTTTCTTCTAGTGCAGTGCTGGATTTTTGAGCTATTGCTCAATTTTCATGCAAGATCTATCAAAAACCTTATTTTTGAGAGATCTGAGCTTTGTCCTTCCATGAGCTCTGATACGGCCATATTAATCTGCCATAGTAATCTAGGGGCTAAACATAAGTCTCATCAAATATTCCATTATTTTCGCAATCCATTTCCCTCTTTTTCCCTCACTGTCAAGTTGGGTCAAAACATCTTTAATGGCAGCATTAGGAACATAAGCAATAACCTTGGAATGTAAAACATAAATTATGAAAAACTTGAAAGCCTTTACCAATGAGTAGGCTTGCTTCTCTAAAATTCTATACTTTAGCTCTGAATCTCTGAGGGTCTTGCTGAAAATGCAATTGGCTGTTCAAGTCCATATTTATTCTTTTGTAATAAAACAACAACCAAAGTATCCTCTGATGCAAAAGAAAAAGTGAAAAATTCCTTTGTAAAATCAGGACTTACTAATACGAGTGCTTCCGTAAGGGCTATCTTAGTCTTTTCAAATGAATTTTTAGCTTCTACAGTCCACTTAACTTCCTTATCCTTCTTCAACATGGTTGTAATTTGTTTAATGGTTTCAGAAAAATTAGGTATGAACCAACGCAGAAAATTTATTTTTCCAATAAAAGATTGCACATCCTTCTTGCTTCTTGGTAAACTAATTTTCAGAATTGCTTTCACCCTTTCTGGATCTATCCTTATGCTATCAGCTGAAACTAAATGACCCAACAACTTACCTTGTTGTACAGTAAAATGTGACTTCTTGGGATTGAGAGACAAACCATACTTTCTACATTTCAGGAAATTTTGTTTTAAGTGCCTTAAGTGTTTATCATCAAATTGTGAGAAGATTGTAATATCATCTAAATAGATTACTACAAACTTATCCCTCTCTCCCACAAAGGCTATGTTCATAGCCCTTTGAAAAGTAGCTCCATCATTCATTAATCCAAAAAGCATTTTGTCGTACATGAAAGTACCCCAAGGCATAGTAAAAGTTGTCTTCTCTTTGTCATCAGGGTGCATTGCAATTTGATTATACCCTAAAAACCATCTACCATTGAAATTCTTTGTGCAGCAACCACCTTCTGCAATATTTGTTCAATCTTTGGAAAAGGATAATTTTCCTTTAATGAAGATCTATTCAGATTTTGAAAATCAACACACAATTTGATTTTACCATTCTTTTTTCTGACAGGTACTAAATTGGCAAGCCATGAAGAATACCGGAGGGGAACAATAATCTTAGCATCTAATAATTTTTTCACCTCCTTTTCTATAATAGGAAACAAAGCTGGATTTATCCTCCTTAATTTCTGTCTGAAAGGTTTAACATTTGGTTTCAAAGGCACTTTATGTTGTATAATAGTAGTATCATATGTTTTCAAATCCTCGTATGACCAAGCAAAAACATCAACATACTCTTTCAATAACTTGATGTAACTGTTTCTTTGTTCTGTTGTGAGTTCCTTTGAGATCTTCACCATTTTGGGATGTTCCTTAGTACCAATATTGCAATCCATCACATTTTATTCTGAAGATTGCATAACTAGTTTTAAAGGAGTATCATCCTTCAAAAAAATCCTCTCCAAAGGTACCAAACCCTTAGGAATGAAATTACCTTTCAGCTCTATGATTTTGTGACCTGCAATCTCATTTTCTACAACACCTTCAAAATATTCAATTTCATCTTCTTGTTCTTGATCAATTAAGAAATTCGAAAACTCACCTATTAGCTCTAAAAGACTTTTTATCTCAATATCATCTTCAAAAACTCTCCATTGCTTTACATTATTAGGCACAGAAGGTCTGTACCTAACCTCAATAGGATAATTCAGCCATGTTGTTTTAGGAATCCTGAAATGTGTGGCTACTAGGGTAAGAGAATTAGCAGTTTCGTTATGGTCCCTAGGAATATAAGTGCTTGAGCCAAGAGGCTCTCTACAGCCCAGTATGGGGGATATCTTGTAACGTTACGTAACGTTACGTAACGTTATGTAACGTTACGTAACGTTATGTAACATTACGTAACGTTAATTTTATTAATAAAAAAATAGATTTTTTAATTATAAAACAAAATAAATGTCGGCCAAAAAAACAACCTAATATGGGGGAGATGTTGTAATCTTCCTACCTAACAAAACAATAAAAAAGTAAAAAATAACAAAACATTAAAAAAGTAAAAATTTAATTATTCCAAAAAAAAATGTGGATCATAAAAAAAACACAATATGGGGGAGATGTTGTAATGTTCCTACCTAACAAAATAATAAAAAAATAAAAATTGAATTATTTGCAAAAAAATGTTGGCCTTTTAAACAACCCATTGTTTTATTGTATATGGTTTAGGAGGACCGGGCACATGGTTTTAAGACCATGTGCAAGGCCTCCTAAAAAAACCCACGGTTTTATTCTACATGGTTTAGGAGGGCCTTTCAAATGGTTTTAATACCATGTGCAAGGCCTCCTAAACACCCCATGGTTTTAGGAGGGCCTTATATATGGTTTTAAAACCATTTATGGGGAGATGTTCTAATGTTTGTTCCTAACAAAATAAAAAATAATATTAAATATTATATGTTGGCCATAAATAATATTAAATATTAATAATAAATATATTATATGTTGACCTTAAATAAAAAGATGTGTCTTTTGGTTTGAATCAAATCAATGGTATATATAGGACACACCAAAGTTGATAGCTCATTGAGTGTAATACCTAAGAAGAGGTTTGTACCTAGAGAGATTTGATCCCTCTCGGCGCTTGATAGAGCCTAGGATTTGGATCTACGCTGGTATTAAAAGCCACAAAGAAGTTGTCTATCATGTCCCATACTTCATTTCGGTAAACTTTCAGCAAATATTGTTTTACTTGATAGTTATTCCTTACTTGTTGAACAACTAACTTAGAGTCACCATACATAGAGATTTGCTGAATACCTAAATCTTTTGTAGCTTTCAAACCTAACAACAAAGCCTCATACTCTGTTGTATTATTAGTGGTAGTAAATTCCAACTTGTACATTAATCTTACCGCTTCACCACCAGGAGATATGAGAACAACTCCTGCTCTAGCACCTTCTTTGGATGATGATCCATCAAAATACATTTGCCAAAGTTCATCCTCCTGTTCCCTAGTGCATGTGACTGATTTTTCCTTTTCAACCTGTAATAAACCAGCAACATCATTATCATCACTAAAATGAAACATACAATTACCCAAATCCTTTTCAATAGCATACAAGGGATGATTTGTAGGATTCTTGTCATCAGTCACAATATAAGCAAATTGTAACTCTCTATACAACCTTCTATTTTCACCTCCAAAGACAGGGATGGTTGCATATGTTAAATCCATTTGTAGTGTTCCACCTACCTTCTTGGCCCAATATCTAGAGAGGAGCATTCCAAACTTAGGTGTAATTTCTGCCACTACAACATCTGTAGAAATTCAGTCCTGCAGTAGATTAATTTCACCCACAACAATTAACAATTGATCATGCAAAATTATCAAAAATGGAGACTGAATATGGAGCTGTAACACAAAATTATATTAACTGAGTGTAAAATAGCCAACCCTGTAATAACATAGGCTGCTGAATATATAGAATACATGACCAAATCGAATGCATAAGGAAGCATCCAAATCTAGCATAAAGCAGGCTTACCCAAAATAGGCAAATCCCCCATAGGTGTAAAAAGCTGATCCCAAATCTATCAAGGACCCCACGAATTAGCAAGGGCGCATGGGAAAGCTAAAGAGTGGTCAAATGGCAGCTCATACATGCTTTTGCATGGAGGAAAGAGTGGAGGAGGAAGAGGCAACAAAGCTGATTCACCTCACCTAGTCTTGCTTTCCTATGTGCCTTAAAACACTGAAAAAGCAGGCAATAAAGCAGAAAACGCAGAAGGGCACCTAGGAGGCCAAGAATAAAGTAGATTTGATTCCCAAGGCTTTCCCAAGCGCTCCATGAGTCAATAATGGCAATTTTGACCTCTATGGATAGGCAATTATCAACTTGCACATGGTGGGACTCATGGACTAGGCAAATAAGACAAAATAAATGAAATAATGTCTAAGTGGGTAAATACTATGGGTTGATTATTCTAACACCCCCCCTTAAGCCTAACTTTATGAGTAATAAATCAAAATATAGGGCCTAGCAACAAGTCTTAGTCACCCTTTACATACTGCAAGTCCATATGAACCAAGGAAAGAGGCAAAACCAACTTGGGAAAATACTCCCTTAAACATGGACTGTAAAACAAAATTGTAGAATCTTGTCTCCACTCATGCTTTGACGGCATGATCAGCAATCCCCAGCAGTGATTTGAGATTGCTAAAGGTCTTCTCACAAAATGATTTTGTGAAGATGTCAGCTACTTGTTCTGAAGATGAGCAGAAGAGTAGGTGAATGGTGCCATCA
>LPNX011109474.1:431030-510445 GCA_001517045.1 Pseudotsuga menziesii
TATGTCGAACCTGCAAAAAAAAATTTTTGGAGGAGAGTAACAACCTATAATTTCTCTAATACCATGTAGAAATTCAGGCCTGCAGTAGATTAATTTCACCCACAACAATTAACAATTGATCATGCAAAATTATCAACAATGGAGACTGAATATGGAGCTGTAACACAAAATTATATTAACTGAGTGTACAGTAGCCAACCCTGTAATAACATAGGCTGCTGAATATATAGAATACATGAGCAAATTGAATGCATAAGGAAGCATCCAAATCTAGCATAAAGCAGGCTTACCCAAAATAGGCAAATCCCCCACAGGTGTAAAAAGCTGATCCCAAATCTATCAAGGACCCCAAGAATTAGCAAGGGTGCATGGGAAAGATAAAGAGTGGTCAAATGGCAGCTCATACATGCTTTTGCATGGAGGAAAGAGTGGAGGAGGAAGAGGCAACAAAGCTGATTCACCTCACCTAGTCTTGCTTTCCTATGTGCCTTAAAACACTGAAAAAGCAGGCAATAAAGCAGAAAAAGCAGAAGGGCGCCTAGGAGGCAAAGAATAAAGTAGATTTGATTCCCAAGGATTTCCCAAGCGCTCCATGAGTCAATAATGGCAAGTTTGACCTCTATGGATAGGCAATTATCAACTTGCACATGGTGGGACTCATGGACTAGGAAAATAAGACAAAATAAATGAAATAATGTCTAAGTGGGTAAGTACTATGGGTTGATTATTCTAACAACATCCATAATTACACTCTTCATAGGTAGCTGAGCTAAACTAACTACCATATCCTTTATCACTCCTAGGCATTTGATAGCTCAAGAATCAAAAGCATACAAGTCATGATAAGGTTTTGTTATACTCAAACCTAAAGCCTCCATGACTGCTTTTGGCATGAGATTAGGAGATGCTCCTGAATCCAAAAGGCAATTATGTATCATTTGCTCATGAATATTTAGAATAAAATAAAAAGGAGGAGATGCACTTGCATCATTTTCAGTCTTTTCTGCCAAAGTTGATCCAATGAAAATTTTAGGATTTTCCTCTTGTAGATTTACTATGTCAGAGGGTACTTGACTATTTGCTGAACCAATCATTTTCAAGACTAGATTTGTATAAGAAGGATTCTTTATCAACTCAGTAAAAGGCATAGGAATCTTAATTTTGTACAATTCATTTTCCAGATTAAAATTTTGCATACCTTTGTTCACTTCTTCAACCTCAACAATTTTCTTTTGTTTATCTTGATTCTGTTTTTTTTTAATACTAGATCAGACTATTGTTTAGGAGGCAGAATTACCTTTTTCCTAGGATTTTGAATCACCTGTTTTGGCCCTGATCTTAAATTTAGGGTTTTCTTTGGATTAGTCTGATATATATCAGCAGACATGGCAGTTACTTCAAGATTCAAATCATTTTCTGTTTCAAACACATCTGCATCATAATGTTCTGAGTTTAAAAAATCTTCTTCAGTCACAAAACCTTCAGTCAACTGTTCTCCAAAATAATTCATATCCTGATCTGGATCCTCAAACAAATCTTCCTCTTTTATTTCTCCTTCATCAGCTACATTATTCTAAAGTGGTGGTGGCACCTTTTGATCCTTAGCTTCTCTCATTTCTTGTTGTATATCATTGTTTCTTCTCTCTCTGGGAATGAAACGAGGTACAAACTGTATTCTGAATTGGTTTGGATTGTTAGGGTTTATGTCTCCCTCTTGAATAGGTTTATTTAAATTTTTCTCTAATTCCAATTTGTTTAGTTTGGCTGTTGAGATTTTCACTAGATTTGCCATCTCATCAATATTACCCTCTGCAGAATGGGATGTTGAAACCACTAGTGCCTCTTTCTTACCCTTTCTATCATATAGTTGTTGAGCTGAGTTTCCCTTCAATCTATTAGAAGCTAGTATATTAGACTCCACTTCTAATGTTGAATCCTGCATGTTAAGTAATGTAATAGGTCTTCTTTGTCTCAAGAGTAGGGAAAACTCATGATCAAAAGCATTAGCATAAGTGAGTTTTGCAGAAGTTTCTGAAGGTTTAATCTCTGCAAGAATTCTGCCGTACATTTTATTGAACCTCTTCGAAAAATCAGCTATAGTCTCATCGTTCTTTCTTCTAAGGGATCCAAACTCTGTAATGTAATATGTATGATCCTTGGTATCACCCCACTGTCTCATGAAAATATATTGAAGATATTCTATTGTAGTAATAGAGTTTGTTGGTAACTCTCTAAACCATCTTCTGACCTATCCATCAAGACTTTGTATGAACATCCTCATCCACACATCCTTTGCTTCTATATTTTGATTATCTGCATAGCTGAGAAATGCATCCCAATGCTCCTTAGTTGTAGTCTCTCCTTGTCCATTAAACCTAGGTTAGTATTTTTGGTAATCTCACCCAGGAAGTGCATTGAAAGGCTGAGGCAAAACTAGAGGTGCATACCTATCTGCCACCATTCGGTCCATCATGTCTAATGGTTGATTTTGGGCTGCCATCTTTAAATTGACTGATTTAGATGGAGGAATAACCTTACTAGGACTTGGTTTAAAAGGATTCTTTCCAACTTTGAGGTGAAATGTGGATTAGTAAAAACTTGAAAATTACTAATAGGGATTGTAGGTTTTAACCAGGATGAGTCTTGTTCCTCTCCCTTTAGAACAGAAAAAGGTGATGATATGTCTAATTGATCAGGGTTACATAGGGTTGGTGATGACTGAGACCTTTTGATTTTCCTAGCCGTTTTCAAAATTTGTTCTGGGTCTAAGAAACCCAGTTGTAAAGATGAACTAGGTCTACTTCTTGTACCAACTCCTTTAGTAGCCACTCTGAAATATTGGTGAAAAGTAGTCTTTTAAAATTTGCTGGTTTAAGTTCACCTCTCAAAACCAATGAAAAGATGAGTAACCCAGGGAAAATAGGCTTTCAGCTTTGTTCCCCAGCAACAGCGCCAAAGATGTTTGTGCCAGAAATTGTTCTCTGACTATGAAAGAACAAGCCAACACAATCTCAATAAATACAATTAAGTAAAATAGGTATTTTAGGGTTTTGGTTGTACAGTTTGTAAACAAGAGGGCAAAAAATCCACAAAGCTAAAGAAAACACTGAATCATGAACCTTTGAAGGACTGAGATGCATAACATATAAAACATAAACCAAACACAATAATCACAGCACTGAATTCCACCCATAGTTAACAAGCATTTCATGCATAATAACCTTAAACAAGAAATGAGTATATCAACTGAGTGATTAAAACAAATAAAAAATTAAACTAGACAATAAGCTAAATAGGGCTTATAGTTGCATATATTTCATAATCAGTCTTTCAAAAATACATAAGAGTTTTTACACTTAGCTTCATAAACCACAGCTTGATAGCCTTCCCTTGCAACAAAAATTGAACCCCTGGTCCTTTCCCAAACTTACATTTATCTTGTTTTTTCAAAAACAGTTATATAAATGAACAAACTACCTTTAGGTCATCTATCGAATTGTTCAATAAAACTATCATTATACAAAAATGAAATAACTTTTACAAACTAAATACTAACTATTTTTCTTAAAGTAATTTTACAAGTCCTTTGCTACCTCTGCTAAAAGAGCAATTCCTTCTAAACCTTGGGTCTTCCTTCTTGCTTTCGAGTGATCTACTTCCAAATATTCAACTCTTTTTGTAAGCTCCTCATTTTGCTGTGTCAGCTCTTGAATAGTTTGTTTTAGTTCTATAAACAGGTTCTTTGTCTGTTTCTTTCTTTTTAAATCCTCTTTAGAAACTGAAATTAATTCTTGATAATGACTATTTACCTCTTCCAAATCTTCTCTCAGTCTTCTATCTGCAGTGACTAATCCTTCATTGGTCTAATGCAGGTGCTCAATCTGATATTTGTATCGTTTGACACTCCTCTACAAATTTTCATTTTCAGAATCAATGCACCTTCCTTCTGATATTGGATGCATTCCTTCTGGCATCCAAGGGATTTTCAGCTTTCTGAAGATCTCTTCATCTTCTTCCATATGCTCTATCAAGGTCACAGGGGTTTCTGAATACTCATTGGCTTTAATATTGCATTGGACTGATTGCTCAAGAACCTCTCCTTTCTCTACACAAGAGCTCTTTAAATCATTTTGATGCTGGTCTAAAATCATCTTCTTTCGAACCTCCTTGAATATTTCTGAGATCTTGGTTTCAGTGAAAACTGGTTTATTTTCTGAAACTATTTGCTTTTTACCCTTCATAACCTTTTTATTTTGATCTTCATTGTCCTCTAATTCGTCCTGAGATGAAGAGTCTTCAATTACTGTAATCTTCTTTTCAGCTAGTTTAGGGTTTAACAGCTTCTTCATATTTAATCTGAGTTTGTTCTTTGGCCTAGTCTTGGGCCTCCAAGCTGTTCCAATTTATCCTAACATTTTTAAAACTTTCCCTTGATGTGTAATAGAAGCTAGTTCGACAACTTTCATTTTCCTCCCTAGTGACATTGTCTCTTCTTTAGAATGTGTATGTATATCCTGTTTGGTGTGAACCTTAGCTTCATCAGATAATGACCTTTCCTCTTCTTTAGAGAGTACTGTGATAGGAACTTGTTCCTTCTCTTTCACATATTCCTTTACACCTTGGTTCAATCCTTCAGAAAAATCACCTTCTACGGGCTCCATTTCCTTCACTTCTGAGTTTGAAACTTTGTTTTTCTCAATATTGATTTGATGTTCAATTTCAATGTTTTCATCTTGGTTCATAGATTTTCCTGGTTTTCTATGTTCTTCATTCTTGAATGTGACTCTCTTTTTAAGCTTCTTGACCAAATTCTAACCTTTATTCAATTGTATCTTCTGAGATTGCTCTTCCTTCTCTGTTTGAAAACTAGACCAAAATAAGAAATAATCTCATGTTTTCTCCCTTTTTTGAAGTACAGTGCTTATGACTAGTTTTATAAACCCATGATGAAACACAGATTGTTTGGTGTGATCCTGATGCTCCTTCACCCTACTAGACATCTTCTGTAAACTTTTCAAGAAGAAGAATGGGAGATTCATTTTGGCTTCATGGCTGAGATGTTCCAAAAACCTAAAATGATACTTAAAAACAAAAGCAAATCTCCCTTCACAAGTGATATAACTTTGCAGTATTTTAATTGGCTCTATCCATTCTCGTTTAAATTTATGAATAGGTACTCCCTTTCCCCAATCTACTACTGCATCTGGAAGTAAGTATTTATGTGCATCAAAGGTGAAAGGTACTTTTTAAAACCAGTATTCACCCTCATCTAAGATCCCTATAGCTTCTGATAACAATTCTCTAGTCAACTTAAACTTCAAAGTATCAAAATTCACCATATCTTTATCCAAACACTGAGAAAATTTATAAGAGACTTCTGAGTGATATCCCTCAATTCTTTCAAAAAAACTTAACCCCCCTGCCTCTGAAAATAGTTTTGCACAGTCTGGAAAAGTCTGAACCCAGCTCATGTCTGAAGGTTCGGCTCTATTGGTTTTAGCACTTCTTTTCATTTTCAATGACTATCANACCCTGCCTCTGAAAATAGTTTTGCACAGTCTGGAAAAGTCTGAACCCAGCTCATGTCTGAAGGTTCGGCTCTATTGGTTTTAGCACTTCTTTTCATTTTCAATGACTATCAAATTGCTTCTTTTAGTAAAACAAACTCTAAAACTATTCAAATCTTGACAATTTGACAGACAATGCTATATTGGGAAACCAAAACCCCAAACTGGACTCTATTGCTTTAAACTGATAAATGCCTTAATTCCATTGACAAAGAATCCGACATAAAGTATGAATTAGGTGTACATACTAATAATCTTCATTCAATTCCATCATTAATCCTTTACTTATTAAAAACCCAAATACATGGAATTTGATATCAATTCGCAGCCTACTTGTCAAAGTGATGAATCTAGGTGCTAGAATTGTGATTTCTTGACTGTCAGGTGTCCAATTTCATTCCTCAATCTTCTCTGACCACTACGATAACTCCAAACGATCGCCCCTCAAATCCCTAAATTTCTGACCTGCTTCAATATTTGATTAGACACTGCTAATACTTCGCCACGAACTCATCTGATCTTCGTGCACTTCAGCGGATAAGAAATTCAAGGCGAATTTGTCTCATCATGTTTAATCAACATTATTCCATCACTCTGTAACAGACCACTGCAACTGGCCCTCATGATGATTTTCTTAAGGTATTAACACCTGTCACAATGATCATTCTGGAGGAAACACGTATCGAATCCATTAACCAAGTATGAATGACCTCTCATGTGTGAGAACTTTTAAAAAAATTGAACCAAAAATCATGATTTTCGAACGGCATGATTTTCTTGTAGCACATGTGTGTAATTTTTTCAAGATTGCACTACAAGAAAGTTTGCTCTAATGATTTTCAAAAATATAATACCTAGCAATGATTTAACTTTGGTAAAATGATCTAGATCAAAACTTTATGATATTTTTAGGACCTTTTTAATTCATATAAACATTCTATAAGCCCCTTAACTGTGACTCTGGATAAATAAAATCAAAATTGAAAAATAAAACTAAGAAATCATATAAACATGAAAATTAAAGAAAAAAGATTAAAACTATCCTAAGAACCAAAACTTTTTTAAGAGAAATGAACAAAACCAAGTTTCAAAACATAAGCAAAAACATTAAAAATGAGAAACAAAAATAGGCTATAACACTTTCTATCGATATAGTGTGTGCCCTGCTTTACTTGTTATTTTTTTATGCTTCCTCCATAACAGTGCTTAACTCATTCAGTCCACTGTTGTCCCCAACGTTCACCTGGGCATGACTTGGATCACATTGAGAAGTGTACGATAGTATTGAAAATGTTGGGAATGCTCAATTGTTTGTTTTCAAAGATAATGAGGTTACGATGACACCATATATCCCATCAAACAAAAATGAGAAATGATTGCTAAGAATGATTCTGACGAGACCAAATGTATAGGATTTATTCAAAGGAACAAGACTCCCATAAGTTAAGAGAGGGATAATCTTCACAATTATCACCAAACCTATTTAGTGACAGCACATGAACAGAAGAAGTGATTAGTGGTTTCTTTGAAATCCCCACATAAAACAAAAACACCAAACACCGGGACCGTGCCAACCATGTTTTGTAAATTCTCCCAATTGAGAATTTTGTTTTTTTAAGGAAACAAAAGCAAAACATTTTAATGGACACTTCCAGTGCCAAATATGAGAGTACCACCAGATATTTTGGTCACCCCACTTGCTAGAAGAAATGGCATCATAAGCACTATTTGCAGTAAGAGTGTTGTTGCCAGTATCCCATGACCAAAGCAATTTTTCATCCTCTATTGAGAGGAAAATGCCATTCCTTTCAACACCCAAGGTATAATAGTTCTATTCATCATGATGGATATACAGAAGGTTGAGAGTAGTTGTGCAATTCCATAACTGTGGGTATTGAATATCATCATCCCAATTCTATCACTCATATTCACTACAAGTTCAATAATTCATTACTATCATTCTCTTGGAAAACTAAGAATAAGCTTTATTTTCTCGATTGATGTTTCACGTATGACTTTCAATAATAGGGTATTCTACTTGATTTTTCATTTTCTTGGATTGAGCACTAGTGTGTGATCCTTTGTGCATTACTAAAGAATTGAAAAAAATTGGTAGCATTAATATAATTCATATTAATATCATTGGTATTGAAGTTATATCATTCATATTCACTTCAATTTTAATAATTCATTAATATCATTAGATTGGAAAACTAAGAATCAGTTTTGTTTTTCTGCATTGATGTTTCATATATGACTTTCAATAATATGGTAGTCTACTTGATTTTTAATTTTCTTGGCTTGAGCACTAGTGTGTGATCCATTGTGCATTCTAAAGGATTGAACAAAATTTTGTATCATTTTTGCTTGTCAACACACTGTAGAAAAAAGCAACCACGTTAACATTACTAGTTCATATAATTGAAAAAAAAAACCAACAACATAAATGCCATTGGCCAATTAAATAAAAAAATATAATTAATTGTCTACTTAAATGCAAATTAAGATTTATGTAAAAAATTGAAAATTTTAACAATAACCATTGTTAGAAAAATAAAATTATAATTTAGTACAAATATTATTGACCAACCTCTTGGATCGGATGTCCTTGGATTGAGTTTTAGAGAAGGTTGGTCGGTTGGTCGATCGAATAGGAGCTCAATTGAGGGTCATTAAATATTTGGACGAGAGTCGATGGTGCATTGAAATGAAAGACATTGTTTTATATTTTATATAAAACAGTGAACTCGATTAATCTCTTGAAATATCGATCGACCTTTGGAATGCTTGATCAAGCTTAAGAGATCAATCAAATGTTTTACTAACCTCAATAAAATCTCAATCGAAGGCTTGAATTTCCCAATAAAATAACTTGATTGCGGGCTTATTTGAACTCTCAATTGAGTGTTCAATAGTGAGCATCCATAAAATCCATCCTCCTTTTCCCATCTTTCAAAACGTTGCTACACATCTTCAAGGATTCACCTATTAGCTTTTCAAGATGCTTGGAACATCAACAAGTTAGTATACTAGACCAAATACCTTCTTTGTAAAATGTGGTCAGGCCTTTGTATTAATCTGCCATAGTAATCTAGGGAATAAACACAAGTCTCATCAAAGATTAATAACAATAAGTCATGAAAATGGTGTAATAGGGCTACAAAATGAGTAGCTGCTCTGTATATTCACACAAAGAATGAGTAATACAATACAATGATCATGCTACAAGCATGAATGACAAAGCAATTCGATTTCCTAAGGAGGTCATTCGAATTGAATGAGTGAGTCTAGATTAACTGAATGTAAGCCACAGTCAACACTCAAGTTAACCACCAATCAAAACCCTAATTGACTCAACTGAGCCCTAACTGAAGTCGAAGTGCAATAAATGACTGAGTCTAACTGAAAGTAGGTCAGACACATGTCACAGCAAGCCAACCATCAAGTGGTAGTGCTTCAATGACTCCAATGAACCCCAATGAGGTTAATTGAAGTGTAACTGAACATCAGAAGTAGTTGGAGGTACCCCTGTTGACTCCAGTTCATTAAATAATCATTAAATAATCAATTTAATGAAGGAAGGCACCTTCACTGCTTTGTTTAACTGATTGTAACCATCAGTTAGCAATATGGTGCATTAATGACACTTTGATCCCCCGGGAGTGCTCCAGTTAGCCTCCCTGAATGTAGGAGAAGGCTAAGTTAGCCTCCTTGACTGAAGGTAGGTGTGGATGTGATCTAAGTGATGTCATCTAGTGCTCCTCTAATGTTAATTAAGTCAATAATACTTAGGATAGTGGTTTAACTAGGCCAAATCGACCAAAATGAGTGTGTAAGGTGGTAAATGTCTCCAACACCCCCCCTTAAGCTATACTCAGGAGGAGTTAGAAAACATAAATGCATAAAAATGCTAGGGTCCCGGCAATTAAGGCCATAGGTCACCTTGTACAATGATGAAACTGAAACAATGCTAAAAAAACAAACTAAGTGAGGAAAAGAGGGAAAACCCAGTGGGAAAAACCTCCCCTCAAGCTGAACACTGAAAGTAGTATGAATCACCCTGATGAAATCACCCCCAATGGTGAACGAAGGTAAGTGAACTTCTTTTGTGAAAATATCTTGGTGAATATGTCTTCAATCTGCTCATCAGTCGGGCAGTATTGCAGAATGATGGTCTTGTCATGCACTAGCTCCCTGATATAGTGCATGTGGATCTTTACATGATTGGTCCTCTGCCTGGTAACTGGATCTGTGGATATCTTAATATCACTTTGATTTTCACAAAAGAGTACAGTGGACAAAGTACTACCAAGATCAAACTCTGAAAGAATGCCTTGCAATCAAACTGCTTGGATGTAAGCATTCACTGCTCCTCGATACTCGGCCTCTGCTGAAGATAGTGCTATGGCATCCTACTTTTTGCTGGACCAGCAAATGGGTCCACCACCAAACATGAATACATATCCGAAAGTAGACTTTCGATCAATAGAATCACCCACCCAATCAAAATCTGTGTATCCAACCAGCTCTACCTCGGAGTCTGCAACATAATGAATGTTGTAGGTCTTGGTTCCCTGAATATATTGGAGGATCCTCTTGGCTGCCTTCCAACGAAGATCATGAGGCTGCTGCATGGATATTGATACAACATTCATGGCATAACAGATATCAGGCCAATAATGTGTCAAGTACAACAAGCTACCAATAAGCTTTCGATAGATAGTGCAGTCCATGGGAGGTGTGTTTTTTTCTTCTTCAAGGTTGATCCTTGAAAGGAAAGGGAATGGTGTAGGCCTACATTCAGCCATGTTAAACTTGAATAACAGGTCTGATATGTATTTGGACTGAGTGACCATTATCCCATCAGAATTTTGCTCAATTTCGAGCCCCAAAAATTGTTTTAGGAGCCTCAAATCACTCATTTCAAAGGCATTGTGGAGAGCAATTTTGATGGCTGAAATGGAAGCAACTGTGCTACCTGTGATCAGTAAGTCATCAGCATATAAAAAAATAATAATCAAATTACCATCAGACTGCTGTAAATACACATTTGGATCTAATCTACACCTTTGGAAGTTTTGTGAGAGAAGGAAGGCATCCATCTTGGAATACCACTCTCTTGGGCCCTGTTTTAACCCGTATAGTGACTTATTTATCTTGCAAACCAAAGATGGATCAGTGATGTATCCCTCGGGCTGCTTCATGTATATTTCCTCATGAATATCTCCATGTAGAAAGTCTGACTTAACATCCATATGATGCACTTCCTAGTGCTTAGATGCCAAAATTTCCAAAACTAGGCGGATGGAGTCCATTTTTGCAACTAGTGCAAAGGTCTCATGGTAGTCCACACCTTGGACCTGAGAGAAACATTTTGCCACCAAAATTGCCTTATATTTGTAGGTTCTTCCATCAACAGCAACCTTGGTCCGAAACACCCACTTGCATTGAACCAATTTCCTTCTCGGAGGAAGAGAAACTAGCTCCCAAGTAGTGTTTTTCGAAAGAGAATTCATCTCTTCATCCATGGAAACTTGCCATATCGGATCCTTCCAAGCATGGTAGTAGGATTTTGGGTCTGAACTAATCATCAAATATCAAGTTTCAAACAGCAAATTATCAGGACAAGAGAGTGCAATACCTGCTCTTTGGAAATCAGACCGGGTTCTCCTTGGATCATCCAGATTTCCAATGTTATATCCTGAGAAGGAGAGTGTCTGTCTGGCCCATGTGGGAAGATGATTTTGTACTTCAGGTTCTGATTCAGAATTTGATGTTTGCTACACACTGATATCAGAAATCAGAGGATCCAAATCAGGGTCATCACCCCCAATTTCATCATCCAAATATTCAGTAGAATAGGAAGGAAAATCAACACTTTTCTCCTTCACTAGTTCCACCTCTTGAAGAGGCTCATCGAACTTGACACTCCTTTCGATGATGATCTATTTTGTTTTGATATCTAGTAGCTTGAAACCTTTTGATTCATTAGGATACCCAATAAACAGACATTCGATGTTTTGTGGTTGCAAAGCCCTTCTTTTATCAAGTGGAATCTGGGCCCATGCAGTGGACCCAAACACCCGTAGGTTCGACACATCCGGCTTGTGTCCAAAGAATGCTTCGAAAGGGGTCTTCCCTTTCACATATGATTGTGGAACCCTGTTCTAAATGTATGCTGCAGCATGCATGGATTGAGCCCATGAATTTGCAGCCAACTTCTTTGATTCCAACATACAGGTGGTCATCTCCTTGAGAGACCAATTCTTCCTTTCCACTACACCGTTCTGCTGGGGAGTGTAGGGAATTGAATGTTGGACCTGAATACCACTTTGGGAGAATATGTGAAACAAATAATTACTGACATACTCCCTGCCATTATCAGATCTCAAGATCTTGACCTTAATCCTAGAGGCATTCTTGATCAAGGCCTTCAGTTCAGAGAATTTTTCACATACATCAGACTTCTTTTTGAGAAAGAAGACCCATGTGTACCTTGAAAAATCATCAATACAAGTAAGAAGATACCTTGATCCATTCATGGATGTGACAGGCATCAGACTGCTGATATCAGAATGTATCAGCCCCAATATGCATGTAGGTCAGTTTGCCTTCCCCCGATTGAACTTGTGCTCAAGGTGTTCTCCAACCACACAACCCTTGCAATTTCTAGTGGTTGGCTTGATGACCAGGAGGCCTTCAACCATGGATTTTTTCTGTAGTTGCTGCAAATATTTGAAATTTAGATGGCCAAACCTTTCATGCCACATCCTACTAACTTTATTTTCATGAGTTAGCAGAGCGGTGGGCTTTGCATCCACCACAAAGTGGGAGAACTCATAGGCTTTTGCATGATGGTTTGCAAGGCCTTTAGCAAGGAGTTTCCCGGATGCAAGCTCTGTTATATCAACATCATTTGGGCTGAAAGAAACTCTCTTAGGCACTCCTATATGTGTCATCTAATAGACACTAAGGAGATTTGATGCCAAAGACGGTACATACAAAACATTTGAAAAATAACCATTCTCAAGATCAACTGTACCTTGTCCTTCTGAAATGATGGTGGAGTCATCTCCCATGTGGATGGCAATGGATTTTCCAGTCTCCAAGGATGAAAAGGAGTCTCTTTCAGCCATCATGTGGTTCAAATCTCCAGAATCAATCAAGAGTGATTTGGACTTCAAAGTGCTTTCCATGAGGGCATGACCTTTTTCATGCTGTGGTTCCCAATCTTGCTGATCTCTCCTCCGAAATATTTCCAGAAGATTGATGTGATTTCTCTCAAGGAGAGAGGTAGCTTCATCAATATTTTTCTTCATGCAGGCCTGTTCAAGGTGGAAGCTTTTCCCGCAGTATGAACACTTGACTTTTTCCTTTCCATGATGCCCTTTTCCTTTGTTCTTCCTTGAGCAGGAAGACTCATCATGCTGCTGGTTTTCAAATTTAGGCTTAGGAGCTTCGAATTTAGCTTTTGGTTTCTTCTGCTGCTTTCGTTTACCCTTTAGATATTTGGGCCCTGAGACATGGAGGGTTGATCACGGGAGGATCTGATGATCCCCATCTGGACAAGATTATCATGTTCACTTGTTAGGGACTCAATGAAGGCATTGAGTGTAGGCATCTTCCATCCATGGGTTGTGAGCTTCCCCGCACGAAATGTAGAGACAAAAACTGAATAATCAGCTCCAAGTTTGGAGAGTATGGTGAGGATGAGCTAATCATCTGCCTTCTCCACTTTGCATTGCTTCAAGAGCAAGACAATGTGCTTGAAATTTGTGAAAAAGTCATTCAAGGTCTCCAAATTGGAAGGCTGGAGAGACATCAATTCATTTTCGAGCTGGTAAACTCTCAAATCATCCTGCTTTCCATATAGGGTTTCCAATTTTTCCCAAATTTCCTTTTGAGTCTTCAATCCCGAAAGATGGAAAAGAAGATCCTGGAAAATAGAGAGGCACAAGAATCTGAATGCTTCATCCTTCTTGTTCAAGAAATCTATAGCAGTACCAGGCTCATCTTCAATGTCCATGGTGACCCTACAGAGCCCTCTGGAGTGTAGTTGGATCTCCATGTCTCCTTTCCATGAGTGGAAATTGAACGGAGTCAAAAGATATACTGAAGAGGCCATATGAATCTGCTGGAGCGAATGCTTCACCTGTAGAAAACCTCAAAATCACAACAGAAAGGGCAATGTAAGGTCAGACAGCCTGCACATTTTAGGCTTTCATCACACCGAACATTGTCAATCAAGGAAGCTTGATCAACAAGTTCTTTACTTGGGGTATTAAGTGGTAAGCCTTGGCTTCTGTTGTAGTGCTGGATTTTTGAGCTATTGCTCAATTTTCATGCAAGATCTGTCAAAAACCTTATTTTTGAGAGATCTGAGCTTTGTCCCACCATGAGCTCTGATACCATATTAATCTGCCATAGTAATCTAGGGGCTAAACACAAGTCTCATCAAATATTAATAACAATAAGTCATGAAAATGGTGTAATAGGGATACAAAATGAGTAGCCTCTCTGTATATTCACACAAAGAATGAGTAATCATAATACAATGATCATGTTGCAAGCATGAATGACAAAGCAATTCAAATTCCCAAGGAGGTCATTCGAATTGAATGAGTGAGTCTAGCTTAACTGAATGTAAGCCACAGTCAACACTCAAGTTAACCACCGATCAAAACCCTAATTGACTCAACTGAGCCCTAACTGAAGTTGGAGTGCAATAAATGACTGAGTCTAACTGAAAGTAGGTCAGACACATGTCACAGCAAGCCAACCATCAAGTGGTAGCACTTCAATGACTCCAATGAACCCCGATGAGGTTAACTGAAGTGTAATCAAACATCAGAAGTGGTTGGAGGCGCCCCTGTTGTCTCCAGTTCATTAAATAATCATTAAATAATCAATTTAATGAAGGAAGGTTCCTTCACTGCTCTATTTAACTGATTGTAATCATCAGTTAGCAATATGGTGCATTAATGACACTCAGATCACCCCCCGGACTGCTCTAGTTAGCCTCCCCGAATGTAGGAGAAGGCTAAGTTAGCCTCCTTGACTGAAGGTAGGCATGGATGTGATCTAGCTGATATCATCTAGTGCTCCTCTGATGTTAATTAAGTCAATAATACTTAGGATAGTGATTTAACTAGGCAAAATTGACTAAAATGAGTGTGTAAGGTGGTAAATGTCTCCAACACTTAGGGCTCTGGATAAGTTGAAGAGGCTTAAATGTTGTTTTGAAAGTTGGGAGGAGGGCTAGAGTTGTACTAATGCTTCCTCAAAGTTGTGATGAGTACTTTCAATGCCTATTTCAGTTAATTATGTGGTTGTTATTGCACCGAGAGGAGTGAGGTGTTCTACATCGTAGTATGGGAAAGATGTTGTCACATAAGGTAATGTAATGTAACGTAACATTACACTACCAAAAATAAAAAGCAATTAAAGAAATTCATGTTGGCTCATAAAATAAAATAAAACTATGAAAAGTAATTAAAAGAATCAATGTCAACCTATAAAATTAAAAAAATAAAAACTTAAACCCAAATCTATCAAGCAAGAGAGGGATAACATTTCTTTAGTTTAAGATAATAGAATAAAAGTAAAAATTACACTTGAAGAAATTGGATCCCTCTCGGTGCTTGATAAATCCGATTTTAGATAGATCTATGCTCATACTAGTTCAATGGAGGGAAATTAAGAGGAAGAATAAAGTAAAAATCTATAAGTAACATAATTAAAGTCAAGTTGGGGCGGCAGGGGGGGGGGGGGTATCTTCACTCCGGAAGGATATTTGGAAACCAATTTCGCTTGGGGACTAGGCTCGGAAACAAAAAATATGGATGAGGCCCTGACTCTCTAGTGGGGACTCCGAATTGCTAAGAATCAAGGAATCACCGAGCTCACTGTTCTAGGAGACTCGAGAATAATTATCCAAGCTATGGCCGAGAAATCTCCTCCTAACCAAATGCATCTCAAGCACCTTATCAAAAAAATCAGGATTCTTTCACTCTCTTTCCTTAAAATCGAGTTCTATCATGTTTTGAGGAGGAATAATAAAGAATATGACCGAGCAGCGAAATTGGGTTCCACTCTAAGATTTGGCACTCTAATAATTAATGGGATTAACAACCTTTGTGTTCCTCCATAGGACTAGGGCTAGGTCTGTGGATCCTAATCCCTCGTGGGCCCTCCTCTCTCGGGTCTTCGACGCACGTTCACTGGTTTTTAGGGTAGGTGGAGCTGAGAAGGCACGTGGCCACTCGTTTGATAGCATGTTTGGTATTAATGTGGAATACGATGAAGTCCCCTCACCTGATTCGAATTCTCAGCATGTCTCATCGACGCAGGGTGAATGGAGTGAAGTATCGTCTGGTTTAATGGCTCGCACAGAGGAGTTAATTATGGTGATCATTGCTTCCCTGAGCTGTAATGAATTTAAATTGTGGAGAGGTAGGGTAGGAGGCACCAAAATTCTGTTGAGTGTTAGCATGTTCAATATCTTGGAAGAGCAGGAATTGTGTTGTTATATCGTGAAAGGGAAGCAGTCATTGGTGCAGTCATTGGTGCTCAGTATGGAAACTGATTCTGAATCCTATGGCTCGTCCTCCCAACCCAATTCCGTTGAGGCAGATATCAGGGACCTGAGTAGAGAATTCTGGGTGTTGCAAGATCTAGTCGAAGCAATAGATACAGAAGGAGGCAGGCGTTTGGATAATGTGGACAAAGACCTGGTGTATTTGCGGAAGAAAATCAGTCACGAGGTAAGGAAGGATGAGAACATTGTCATTGGCTTGATCACGGAATTGGAAATCAAAGTAGACAAGCTCGACTTGAAGCTCGTCAAGCAAGAGGCTCCTCCCAAGCCAGGTTCTTCGACCAACTTGGATGTGAAATTCAATTAAGATGTGGGATTTGGTCTGCAATTTTGCTTTGTTGTTTGCTTTGCTTGCTGGGTTTCTTCAGTGGTTAAAAAGTCTGTTCTATGGAATCTATGATATGTCAGACCTGGTTACTAGTCTCCCTAATAGTTTTGCCTTGATTTCCTGTAAATGTTGATATCTGTCCTTAAAGTTAAACTGTTAAAGTCTGAATATGCTAGGTAGCTTTTAAAAAGTGCTTTACTTCTCTTTACTGCTTCCATAAGGGGTTTTGTGGAGAAACTAGATTCCTTTTGTCGTTTTCTCAAGGGAATTTTGTAATCTGGTTTGGTTTCTGTGGTTATACCACCTACTTAATATAATATAACTGTTTCTCTAAAAAAAACATAATTAAAGTCAACTTCAAGATGAAGTTTATTGAAATGGGGGAGTATGTAATACCCCATATTAGATATAATAATTAATGATAATAAATATATAATATAATAAATAATAATAAGAAAATAAAGAAAATAAATATTATTATAATAATAATGATAATTAATTAAGTGAGTGAAAAATTCTAAATTTAGGTAATAATATTAAAATAATTTTAGAAAAAAAGATTAATAAAAATGCAAGTTATGCATGGAAATTTTTATAAGAATAGAATATCATAATAAGTTATAAAATAGAGTTTGAAAAGAGGGCATATACATCTTTTGCTTTGAATAAACTTTGGTCTAGAGAAGTTTTTGGAGCTTGGACTTAAAACAGAAGAGGAATATAATATGGTATTGGTTTATTAATTGAAGGTGTTTATTTTTAGTTGTATTGCTGAGGAGTTGATTGGGAGGAGAGTCGTCACTCAAATATTTTTATTGATTTGTTTGTGATTGAAGAAATAAGTTGTTAAAACTGGATAACTCAATCTTTATATAAATTATAAATCGGCTCTTTACAAACTTTACAAATATAATTCTTGCCCTACAATTAAATTATTTAAATTATTTATTTAATAATTATTCTTTGATAAAATTAATAATTATTTAATAAATTTTTGATAAAATTAATAATTATTTATTATTGTAAGATATGAAATCCAAAAACTAATATCTACTAATTAAGAATTTGCAAAATCTAAATAATTTTTTACATAACGTAAGTATATCTCACAAACTTGCTAAGCAGCTATTTTATATGGATTATCATTATGTTATATTTTATATAATTAGATAAGAACACAACACACATTTTATAATATAACACATCAACAAAGTTATCATGCACATTTTTTTAAATCTCAAAGGGTAATTATATTTTTCTAAAATGTACGTCATTGTCAATAATATCATTTGCTTTCTTGTTAAAAGTATTCGCAACCCTTAATGTAAAAGTTAAATTCCATATCTTTATATTTATATATAAATAATTTAATATTATTTTTTAAATAATGAATATAAATATTTATATGATGATAATGGTAATAGAGTGGTAATTAACTTTATTGAAAGTAATTTTAATATTATTTTTTACATGATAAATAAATATTTATTTATATGATGATCATGGTGGAGTGGTAATTAACTTTATTAAAAGTAATTTTGATATGTGGAAGTTTTAAAAATGTAAATAATCATAAAAAAATATTTATATATTTTAAAAGCTTTAAGAAAAGTAGTATTAAATCACCAAAATCCTAATAAGTTAAAATGTTAGGGAGATCAGTATTGGAAAACATATTTTGAAATTGCTTTTTAATGTGGGTGTATGTAAGACATTTGATGAGAAAGTGATTTTCATTTTCAACCCTATTTAGTATCACAAAGATGGCAAATTCTTTCACCCCACTACATTTTAGGAATTGTCTAGTACTTTGTTTCACTATAAAGTTGGTGAGAGTTTGTTCTTATTTAAGCAATGTTGAGTTTCTTCTTTATCATAATTAAAACAAAGAGATACTTTTGATCTTCTAAATTAGGGTTCATCACATCCTTGTAATATATTTATTTTCTCTTGTCTACTAATTCTTTATCACTGGTGAACTTTTTTTTAGATTTAGATGTAATAATACTTTTAATATTATTATTATTCTAGAGAGTGGTCTCCTCCTCGACCCCCTAATGATTTAGCCAAGAGTCGCCAAGACACGACGTCTTTACACCAACCTCACTTAAGTCGTAGGTTGTTTTGACTAGAGTATGAAGCACTCTTAGAATGCCTCATGTCTCTCATGTTATTTATCTTGTTTGTGTACATTAGGTACCTAGTCACAACCACACTCTCAATTGGGTAGAGACTCATAAACAGGATATGGTGTATTTCCTTTAATTTTGAGGTTAGATATTGTAAAGTCTTTTTGGATTTACTGTATTCTTATTCAGCTTCAAATATAAATATATCTTAATTTTAGATTTATTAAATTAGATGAATAAAAAAACAATTAAAATATAATATTTTCCATATTTAAAAGATTTGAGTATATATATAATGTTATGGTTTTTTTATAAAATTTAATCAATAAAACAAAACTTACAATCTATTTATTTACTAAATTAAAAATTATATTTTTAATATTTTAATGTAATAATTCTTTTATATGATTTACCCTAGATATAAACCAATTAAAATTATATACATATAATTTAAACAAATTATTAAATTTTTTAGTTTCCCTATAATATATATTCTTAATCTACCTCTCACACATGTAAACTCACCATTGAAGATTTATGGTAAGATGATAGTATAGCTAGTTTTATCAATTATTGGACGGAGTAATTATAACCTTTATGAATTGCCTGTCCATTTAAAAGGGTACAAATTTTGATTTTAAAAATGTTCCTCAAACAAAGGTAGTCTTAGGTTAGATATAATATTCATTCAACAAACTAAGTACAATAATGCAGGGGAAGCAATGAATATAAATTAAAAGATTAGGCAAAGCAGTGGCTATAGCAAGCTATAGAACCTTTTAAAGCCTGTCGAATAATAAACATCCAATATTACTTTAATCCTATTTTAACTTTGACCAGAAGATTGTGTGGTCCATTCATAAGTATATCCGTTGTTCATGCTTTTTTTCCTTATATTTTCATCGTTGTTTGGATCTGCTCTGCTATGTGTTTCGCACTCTCATTATCTGCAATCATTCAATATTTTTTTTTAAGGAGTATTGGTGTTAGTGTTATATTTTTGTAAATTATTAGGTAATTGTTATTTATATATGTTTCTAAATTATTTTATTTTGTGCTTGGGTAAGTGAAGGTTTGGCTAACTTTGGATTCAGATCTTGAAGATTTTTTTCGTGAAGACTTTGGGTAAATGAAGGTTATTGTTCTTATTTTTTTTTATCTTCAAGTTTATTTGAAAAGTTAACTTTTGTACAAAGAAGATTTTTTTTATATAGGTTGAAAGTTTGAGATTATCTTGGTTTATATCAATTTTTGTAATATATGTACTTATTGTATATGAGAAATGTAGTATGTTTTCAAAATGAATATATTAAGTTTTTTTTCTTGTACAAAAAATATTGTTATATTAATATATTTTTATATTGAAATTTCATTATGGACTTGAAATTTCATTATGGACTTGAAATTTCATTTTAGACTAAAATTTTCATATTGGTTCAAATATTTTTATGGCTCATTATTTTTTGTAATTTTGTCCAGAGGAAGAGGTAAATATTAATGGTATACTATGTGAGTGTTGATTATTGGAAGATAATGAATACTTTCCATTAATTGGTTAAGGTGTTTTTAGTCTTACAATGAATGAGAATAGTTTATTTGAGGATTGCAATGGCTTCCCAACATTAAGAGTCACTCCATTGGGTTTCCAAATACATGAAGGCCTTCTTCCTAACTTCGCCTTCATAGCTAATAATGAAATCCTCTCCCTCATTCTAGAGCTCATCGAATTCCTCCTGACCTTGCAAAACCTCCACCTCGCTCAACCTAAAAATAATCATTGTTGCTTGGCTTTGTAGCCTCCATCAATGCCTTCGTTTTGGTGAATCTCTATCCCTACCTTGTCTGCTAGTTAAATCCCTTAGCCCACCATTTTCTTGAGATTCATGTTTTCCAAGACAAATGATGAACAATAGAAATGACCCCACCAATGAAATTTGATACACTAACCTCTTTTATGCTTTCCTTGATGACATCATAACTTCTATGTCGTTGCTTGACCATGATTGAATTCCAATAGTGGTGACTGAGAATGAATTTCCCTTCATCAATCATGCTAAAGAACCCAAATATTTACATATTATTTGCCAAATCACTCACTATAATTTAATGTTTCTTGTTAATATCAATACTTATACTTGATCCAACATCACACGTAGTGGATTCCCCAATTTTTGGATTAGGGTGGTTATTATAAGCCATTTTTGCACAAGTGCAACAAAGTGGTGACATCAATGCAAGAAAGTGGTGATAGAAAGGGATGTTAGATTGAGATTGTAGCCATGTATCAATGCAAGAAAATGGTGATAGAAAGGGATGTTAGATTGAGATTGTAGTCATGTATCAATGCAACAAAGATAGAATGCATGGATCCATTGGGGTAAGAGTAGAAGGTTGTCTTCTTTTGGGTTATGTGGGTAACTTCAATTAAATTCATGGTAAGTTTCTTGTGTACTTGGTATTAAATTGTTTCCTTAAAGCAAGAGCATACAATATTTGTTGTTATGCCTGAGAGAGGGGTGAGAAATGGTAGCTAATGGGGGTAGTGAATGCAATGCTTATTTTATTGTTGAGTCATTACAAACCTTGGTTATAAAATTTAATATATGTTACTATGGTAGTTTAGTGTGATAACAATAAAGTTAACAATTATTGATGAAGTGTGATTCCTTGATCAAATATTTCAACTTCTATTACAACATTTTAATAATATGCATTTTCTTAAAAGGGTGGTCCAACATCTATGATGAATTTGAATATTTCTTGTTCTTCTTAAGTTGCAATTTTGGATTGATAAAATTGTTGTTTTTATTGCATAAATGGATTATTTCTCACACCCAAAAAAATACTATACTTACTATCCATTTTGAGACTCAAAGTGTACAATACTAGAGAATCTATAGTACTTAGAACATGTCTAAATTTACTAGCAAAATACCACCCATACGTTGCAACTAATATTCATTAATTCACGTTGTCTTAAATTGACCACAGTTCACTTACTAACAACTATATTAATATTTCACCACCAGCGGCTTACTAACAACTCTATTAACATTTGACCACCACTCATTTGCTAACAACTCTATTAGCATGCACCTTAAATATAAAGGTTTCTCTTCCCATTAATTTGAGCAACTAAAAAATAACAAAATGGTAAAATCTTTAGACTATGACTTTTATCATTAAACATCTACATCTTCAAAAAGAATAACTAGTATAAAAAAATTTCAACTTGGAATATAGCATATAAGTTTATAACTTGTATGGTCATTGTCATATGTGTCATTTAGTTGACTTTGTATTGTTTTTTAGTGTAAAGCAGATCATTGTTAGATATGGATATATTGTCATGATAATTTGAAGGTGGTAAGTTAAAAAGTGAACAAACTCAATTATTTTTCATTTTTTTTAAATATCAAGAATTTTATCATAAATTATATAAGTTATATTTCTATAATTAATTTTTTTATAAAAGAATTGTTTAATCATTTAAAAAAAATCTCAATTATTGAAATTTAAATTAAAAGATCAAAATATCAAAACTAAAATTTATTTTGGAAAAAAACATCCGGTGAAAAAATAAATTTATCAATTTTAAAGTCTAGCATTTTTAAAAATTTTAACATTCTTCAATAGATAAAAAATTGAAATTACAAAAGTTAGGTTAAAAAACAATTTGGTTCATTTTAAACTTTATGTGATTTTAAAAAAAAAATTTTAAGTTTAAAAATAATGAAATTACAAAGGTTAATTTTGTCTATTTCAAACTATTTAGAATTTTTAAAAATGAAGTTACTACATGATGAGAGACATGAGTTTGAATTTAAAATATAAATTATAGAATTTTATGCTTCATTGGAATGAAACACACGTGAGGCAATCTACTGCAGATTTGATATGATGTATCTTTCAAGGCCAGAATTTGTTGAGATTGTTTATTTTCAAGAACAAATGAGAGTGCCTCGTTAAGATTGCGATCACTGGAAAACGATGAGTTTTTGGAATTGGGTTACATATTTAATTAATAACTTTAGATTACATATATTGATATTGATGGTGTACCTGAGAGATATTCGCGTCGACACTTTGCTATGGGGGCATGAGCATGGGCATGGGCATGGGCATGGGAATTAAAGAAACAAAAGGAAATAGAAACAATAAAGAAAGCAAATAATTGAAGTCTGGAACTTTAACTTTCTTTTTTTAATAAATGGACCTTCATCAAATTTCATGGGAGAAACAGTGCAATCCTCTTTTATTTTACTTTCTTTCATTTAAAAATGGAAGGAAGCAAACAATATAAACTTTGGGGCAAGAGATTGACATTTACAAAGGAAAAGATTGGCTGGTGAGGAAATCTATAAGATTTAGATTTAGGCAGAACTGAAATTGGAATTTTGGGGCTATTGGACCTGCGGTCTCGAAACCAACATTCCATATTACTCTAACCATTCATTTATGTGAAAACAAACCATGGTGTTTTAAAAGCCTATTTATTTTTTAACTATTTAAATATTCAAATATTTAATGACTAGATTGTGAGTGAATAGAAAATAGATGTTTTGAATTTTTGAATGAATAACTTTTTTTTAAATAAAGAGTTTTCATAGTTACCTCTTAAGTGTAGATTGTTATGCATGTCGTTGGTTCAAACTTGGTTGTAGCTATGAGCTTGGAGAACTTAGAAGTACGGTTCTAACTCGGTTGAGAATGCATACATCTTTTTTTATTTTTCATTTGGAACATTTGGATTTCTTGCAACCTTGCTATTTTTGAGGACTCGAAAATTGACACTATACACAGATTCATTTTTTTTCTACAAGTGGTAAGACTAAAACACCAGGGTGGTAGGCCATGTGATGGAGCTTAAGTGTCTTTATGTGTTTTTTGACCGGTGGTGCAGGCATTATACTAGGAATAAATCCGATCCACTCCGATCCACTCTTTGAGTATAAAAGTGGGCTGGTGGCACAACACAAACACTAGAGCAGAATTGCTGACACTTTGGATCCACTCTTTGAGTATAAAAGTGGGCTGGTGGCACAACACAAACACTAGAGCATAATTGCTGGCACTTTGGGCATTATTTTTTTTGCAGAGGCTGTTGGAGTCCCCTCTCTCCATGTCTATGGGGACTCTACTGTTGTGATCAATTGGGCAAAGAAAATACTCTTTTCTCTTGTTGGATTTTCAGCATGTCTACATGGAACACAACAAGAGGGAAGCTTGTTTATTCAAGGAGGCACTCTCTATGGCCTCTGGCCTCTTTTCCTTCATAGAATACTATGAAGATGATATCATTGAGGGAGGTGAATTTCAGCTTCTCTAGAGCTCTTTTGATGGAGTAAAATTCTGCTTAGTGAACGCAGAATGGTATTACTAAATGGTATATGATGTCTTTATGCCCTCCTCGGAGGAAAGTACATCTCATTATGATTAGCCCCTTCCCTGAGTGCCTCGTGAGATAATCAGAGTGGGCTCTTCTTGTGCTCTCTTTGAACTGACATATTCAGTTTTTGAGATCGATACAGTTATGATATCACTGCTATGTAATCATTTCTTTTGACTCTCAAAGAAAATCAAAGATTAGCTTTTTTTTGTCATGAAAAAAAGCTATTGAAGTGGGTTGTGGAAATCAGAATACTAAAAATTATAGTAATAACTGTAGGAATTAAAAAAATATTTTTCAAGAACACTCTTTACATTCCACCATTTATATCTATAAAATTTTGAGAAGAAAAAAATGGCAAAAATTATACAAAATTTTTAAAATAGAATAGAAAGTAAACCCCACACACTATCCACAAGTCCTTGAATGTGTAATTGAGGTTTGAAAGGGCATCAAATATGAATGCACGGGCAAAGTAATGATGGAAGGATGAAAGCCATGACCATCACGTGAACGGCCGGAGGCTATTACCTTTCAGAACCGGCCGGCCCGGCGGCTTCCACGCTGCCCCTGTTTTGACCGGGATTCATAAGAAGCAGCGCCGGTGGACCCGGTTAGTGTGACGTGTGACGTTTCATTCCGGACAGGATTGTAGTGGGAATGAGATCTATAGTATAGGATTGGTCCCCAAGATGCCAGGCTGGCGAAGTTGTGGACCACGTGGAAGGCTTCAACATGAAGAGATGCCCTTCCAACCACTGGTAGAAGGCTACGTGTCGAGTAGGTAGTGAGGCAGCTGCCGAGGTCAGGGTGTGTCAAGTCGGGAGACAAAAGCACATCTTTTCATCTGCTCCCCCTGATTATGGGATTTTTCGATTTGCAGTGAATAGCTGTGGACAGGCGAGGTAGAAGAGAGGCCCCCCGTCCCTCTATCCTTTTTGTTTTGTCCTGGTAGAGGTGGCCACTGGTACTGGCCATGGCAGAACAAGAAGAAGAAGAAGATTGAATTTGTTCAGAGTATCTCCACCAGGACTCTAGTAGTCTTAACAGCACTGTGTCAGAAGAAGATGAATTTGAGATTCGATATCGATAGGTAGTGGGGGATTGTGAGGTTAATTTGTTTGAAGGATTTATGGCGAGTGCAACTGTTCTGATCATGCAGCAGACACAGACACAGACCTCGGATCCGCCTGCACCGCTATCTGATCAGAAGATACCGCATCAGGTCAAGATCAGGGACGAGGATTCAGCAGGCCGCTTCGAGAGGGTCTTGCCCTCCGCCTCAGGACCACGCGCCGGCCCTTACAGTCCTGCTGCAAGGTCTAGAAAAGCTAGGAATGCTAATTTAAAGAAACCGCCCCAGAGAGGCCTCGGCGTCGCCCAGCTTGAGAAAATGAGGTTACAGGACGAAAAAAACAGGCAGGAACAGGCCTCCTGCCTTGCTTACGCCCATATGGCCATCCCCTTAGACAGCACCAGTTGCAGCTTTCTGCACTTGCATGGAGTACGCCCAGGAGCAGGCTATATTGATCTTTCTCCGAAACTCACTGCAGCATCCATGAAACCTGGTGGGTCGAAGTCTAGCCCAGCAGCTTCAACCCCCGCGAGTACTATATCCCCGCAAGGATGGGATCGGTTAACTGCAGCTTCCGTGGCGTTACTGCGCCCCCCGCAAGATGGTAATTCGAGTACTAACCCATATCCCTCCCGCTTGCGCCCTGATCGTAAGCCGGGAGCTGGTAGATTCGAAGAAATTGAACAAGCCTTATCAGCTTCGCCTTCTTCTTCTTCTGTACTGCTTAATAAGTCTCCATTTCTTCTCAGTAAGGCAACGCAAAGGGTTTTTGCCGAAACCGAGGGTTATTCAAGAACGTTGAAGGCAAGCGTGAACGTGTATCCTGTGAAAGTCGACCATGATCAGAAATTATTCACCACCACCACCATGGGTACGGCGGAAGCCATCAAGAACAAGAAGATGGCTATCGTAGATCTTAATTCTACGGAGTCTGTTAGCGATATTGTCTCTAGTCCATCATTAAGAGCACCGCAGCTTCTACGATTCCAGGTGGGTTTTGGTTATATATACACCGATATAATCTGTTTGATTACTGTATAAGTTCTAACGTTGGGAGCAATTAATTAAATGGCCTAATCAATTGTCAGAAGTTGAAATGATATACTTATGAATCTGTTCAAGAAAATCGATCCAGATACAGGTTTCCTTTAAACCTTGTATTCATGGCCGTCTCCAGCCAGTTAGGTTATGGGGAATGCATTGAATGCAGGAACGGTGACTTTGTTTTCATCACCGCGTTGTTGCGGTAGGAGAGATGCTTTCTTGCTTTTTGATCGTGAAAATAACTCATAGATGTCACAAACTTAACATTGGAGTCCTTATTCAAACAACATATACAAATGAGCCTGGACAAGTATGTATATACCCCTAGGATATGTACATGGTTCAATTGTATATTAGAAACATATGAAAGACTCGTATGTATATCTACTTTGCTCGTATTGAATAAATGAACCCCATCAATCTATATCGCAGATATATGCATAGATCGATATATACACAAAATCATTACTCAGAGTCTATAGACATCGAATTCTTTAGAACACCATTACCAAGCTGAGAATAAAAAGAACTACATTCTCAAGAATTGTAAATGTATAATATTGTGATGCAGGATGGCAAGCAATCCGTTAATGGCAACACTAGCTCAAAGGAGCTCTCTTCTTTCCAAAATTATACATATCATAGAGCTTGGTTTCAAACAAACAAGGTACGTCGATTATAAGTTGGTCAGTTTAAGATATCATGGGTGCATTCCTGTTATAATTTCTGGACATACACTGATATCAAAACCGGTAATGTCTCAAATTTTCAACATTGTGTATAGATACCGAGCAAGAAGCGATCAAGGGATTCTACACAAGAGAACAGTACTAACTCTCCACGTTCACTGGCTTATGCCCTCTCAGTTGTTCCTTCAGATCAGAGTGGACATTCAGAAGATGGAGCCCGCTCCCGGTATGAAAACTCTTGGCATGCAGATACCTCCCAAAGATTTATCTCCACATTTATAGTTTCCTATATGTTTATTCGAATTAACTCCGAGATTCACATTGATCTACAAATATAATGTTTCATTCTGCAAATTACTTCACAATCAAAATCCAGGGTGTATGTGTATGTATGTGAATGCCAAATATGTATTTGTATATGTGTATGAGTGGTTTATTAATTATGTCAATAGCCATTTAGATATTATCTCAGATTTTAGGCTTGCTTGAACGGATCAACAAGATTAACCAAGTGTATAGCAGAGATTCATTTCATGGTAGTAGTATTTGGTTAAATGCATTTGATTAAGATTTAAATAAGCTTCCTTTTTTTTTCTTAAATAGTATTTTTCTTATCCTTATATTAACTATAAAATTATATACTTTATATTAACTATAAAATTATATACTTTAGCCTTTATTTAAGGTTCAGCTATCTTCACAAAACTAAGTGATGGGTTATGCTTATAGCATTTTCATCTACCACTTTACTTGTGGTTGTGCTAGTAATAATAAGAATTCATCACTATGTGTTTAAAGGCATTTTTATTTGTATGCAATGGGAATGTAGCTATAACTACTAAGTATTGTATGATTTGCTTGCTGCAGAACTAAGTATTGTATGATTTGCTTGCTGCAGAACTGAAATTCAAAGGAATAGTGCTCTTGCGTCTGCAGATAATTCTTCCTTTCTTAATTTGAACAAGCAAGAGATGCCAGTATGTAGCCCTGATCGTGAAGATGGGTGTCCAAAAGGCGATGCTATCACAAATAAAAAGGATTTCCTAGAGTTAAGCTTAAGTTCTTGTTTCTCAGGTGAATTGGACCGAAAGCAAGAAGTTCATGAGCATAGTGTGCAAGACAGCAATAGCATTCAAGTGAACGAATCACACAAATGCAGTAAAATTGGATGGTTCAACGCCTTCCATCAAAAGGCTATTGCCAATGATGCCAAGACCACTCAACATCTGCCTCTGCCTTGCCAGGTTTGATATCCTAGATTCTAATTGCATCTATAGCTCTACTTTCCTTTCTCCACAGAATACAAAAAATACAACTAGAGATACATAGATTTTTTTGTAGTGAAATATGACGTTGAGTAGCGAGCCATATGTTTTTCTGAATATAATCTCAGGTGCTTGTTTTTGGGCATATAAAATCCAAAATCTATTTAACTTTACAGTTTTCAGGAATGCTGTGGAAAGCGTGTTCTAATATTATATTTGCCCCAAATCCTAGAAACGATTTTCTTTCTGCAATTTAGGAATATTGTCGAGACAGTGTCTGTATCTTTTCCAGTGTCTGCATGCACGCCCATATTCAAACATATAGTCTATTTTTCAATCTAGATATTCCATTGTATATAGAAAGATATAAAATTACTTTTGGGTTGGATTGCATAATTTCTCTCTTGATTCCTAACTTTAAAAATTAATGTTCTCCCGCAGAAAATGATGGGAGAATGTGAAACTAGAAGGTTATCGTCTAGTGATATTCCAGTTAGCAAAAAGCTGTTGGTAGCCGAGCCTTCAACTCAAATTCATGATTCTGAAAGAAATCTGCAACATTTTGGTGCAAATGTTTGCACAGGTGAATCTGGATCAATCTCTGTTGTGAAAGTCATGACAAATGAACATCAGGATCCCTCTAAACATATTGAAGCCAACGCTGAAGTACAGATACTTTTGCCAAAGGATTCACTGCTGAATCTCAGCTTGGACTTATCACTTTAAGCGTATGCTAATCTTTATACACTTCAAATTAGTATTAATATTCAAGATATGGGGTAATCATAGTAGTTATGAATATGTCCGATATGCAGAAACAATATGAGGAGTCAATATTTTTCATATTATAATCCATGATGAAAAATCATAATGGTGTGCAATATATAATATGTATTTGAGTTCTATATAAGAGTGCTTGGTACTGCAACGTTCTGTCTGAAAGTAATAAATTCGACCATAATTGTTCTTCCTATCGGGATCTACTTTCAAGGTTTTCAGAGTTCATGGGACTGCCCATGTTTATTTATTGATTTAGGTTGCAGTGTTCGTAGCTGTGTGTCTTTATGATCTATTAGAGTACATTTCACCGTTTATTGTGAGGTGAACTTCTCTGCTTTTAAGATGCTTAAGCTCACCTGTAGTGCTGTCAAAAAACCTATATAATTATACAAGTAACCTCTCATCACTGGTGCAATACACAACAAAATTCAACAAGACACAATCATAGGTGCAATACACAACAAAATTGAACAAGACACAATCATAGTTGCTTTAGTTGTTTTTTAGAGCCAATTTACACGATAGCTTCAAAATTCCCTTCTTCAATGTGCTCTTTAATGAAGGCTTTCAACCTTAAATTATGCCAACACCCATTGGTCACATAATTGAAAAGATACCACCCCAAGAAACATATATGTAACAATTTTGTATAAGTTTAGATGATGTTCTATAAACACCACCCATTGGTCACATAATTGAAAAGATACCACTCAAGAAACATATATGTAACAATTTTATATAAGTTTAGATAATGTTCTATAAACACCAAGATTACATTAGAATGGAATACATGTATATAAAGTTTACCTATGTTTTATTTATCCCACAAGGTACATCCTTGAAAACATGAACCAAACGATGCCTAATAAACGTTTATATACACCATAATACTAGGTTGCAACAAGAAAGATTTATATGCACCATAATACTAGTTTGGAATACAAACATGTGGAAAAATTTATGTAATAATAATGAAACATGATGTGTTTAAATTTTGTGGTTATTTGATGTAAATGTGTATAATATGTATTTTTCAATTTAATTATTGATAGATAATATTTTTTTTCTTATCATTTCTCATATTTATTTTATAATAAGATGAAGATGTAAACATGTTTAGATTATTATTTTTTTGTTTAGATTTTAATTCAAAATTTGAAAAAATGTTCATATAATTTGAAGTAAGTTTATAGAGTATATCTTAAACTTATTATGTTATATTAATACATAATACATAAACTTATTATATTATATTAATATATAATACATAATACATATAATGATCACAATCTATTACTTTATGTAATGTTAAAATATAATATTAGAATATTTGGTTCAAAGTGATTGCAAAAAGAACAAAGGGGGTATGAGTTTACAAGAGGCAAACATGAAGAGATGGGTATGATAAAAAAAAATATTTATCACAAGTATGAGTTCATATATTTTCTATTATGTACTTTAAATGAAGCATTATTTTTCATTATGTGCCTTAAATGAGGTTCAATGTCGCTTTGGACTTAGATGACCAAATCATAAATGCGTGAAGATGTAGTTGAATGAAGGTTTACTCTCATGATGAGTATAATCATTTTAGCGAACAAAGCATCCTCTCATTCCATTCTCCTTTCCCATGGGATTTTATTCACTTATAATGTTTTTTTTAAACAAAAACAGTAAAAGAGGTATATTAAAAGGGTTGTGCAAAACCATACATTACATAGGAGGGGGATTCCTGATATCAATAGCAGGGGGATTTTTGAAACGCCTGAAATAGATCCTACTATTTACCGTAACATGAGAAGAGTAAATACGGACGAATTGTTGGTTCAAAACGATGCAGAAAAAACATAAAATTACTGGGGGGATTACACATTTTTTCTTGAATACCCTACACGATGGGTAGCTAAAACATCTTCCATGGGTCGGGCCTCATCACCTAGCATTAGAGGTAATTTGAGGTCTAAAATGGGCCTCCTAAAGAAAATAATAAAATAATAGTTAAAATAATATTTATTAATTTTGGAGGAAAAAAAAACTACTTATTGTGTTCATATTTTTGACATGTCTCCATGTGTTTTTGCTCAAATTTCGAGCAGGAAAGCACGTTAGATGTAGAATTAAATTTCGCATCCAACAAGTAGCCACACTGCATGCTTTTGATAGATACATTACAGAGGATGGGAATTCCTAATATCAAGAGTAGGTGGATTTCCAAAATGCCTGAAATAGATCCTACTATTTACCATAACTTGAGAAGAGTAAATACGGACCAACTGCTAGTTCAAAACGATGTAGAAAAACATAAAATTACTGGGGAGATTACATATTTTTTCCTGAATACCCTATAGGATGGGTAGCTAAAACATCTTCCATGGGCTGGGCCTCATCACCTTTGATAATCCTGCCAATGACTGCATTGGTTCATCCTTTTTAGCTTCTTCACTTCATCTTTGATGATGTCCTTCATTCCCATTAGTTCTCTTCAATCCTGGTCGTGATCGTCAATGAGAGAATCATGACAACCTATTTGGTTTGACATATACCTGACATCGAAATCCATTTTTCTGTTATCCTTGACTCCCACCGCAACAATGTCTGAAAGCCTGTGTAGGTGTTTCTTGATATCATCTTGCCCAAATTTGATACTAGCAAAACCTTCTTCCATGTCTTTCTTCACCATTGCGAGTAGACCCGTCCTAATGGGGATACCTACAAACAAACCCTGTAGATGCATGACCGCGTAGTCTTCTTCACTTGAAATAGGATGCAAATAGTGCGAAAGGGGGGTTTCTTCATACTTAACGTTACATTCCATGACGCTTCTGCAAGATTCCATGACTGATCCCACTTGTACTAAAGGAGGATACAGTGAGTAAATGTTAGCCGAAGGTGGAGGCCACTTGTCCAAATGATCGCCACGAGTCCGAATGTAGGGAGGGAACATACCATTAATTCAAGGTCGAGGGGGTGGGGGATCCCAACCCTCCATCAGAGGTGGGTTAGGGAACATAAACAATACCTTTGTTTTGACCATTATAAGCCATTGAACCTTGTAAAATTAAATCACTAATGTTGGCAAGGTTATTAGCATGACCATTGTTTTCCTTGAGTATGTGAAAAAATGAAACTTGAGGAGGTAGATTTAAGAGAAGGATTCTATCAGAATTTTTCTACACCTGATGGAGCCTTTGGAGTATCCCAATTGCATCTTATGAATGACTTGACAGGAGTTGCCAAAGACTAGTATTTTCAAGGTGGATCCATAATCAATTAGTTCTAGGCCATGGTAAAGCACCAGCCATTCTGCCTCATTGTTTGTCTTAATTCCAAGACCCTAAGAAAAAGTTTTTACTATTTTTTCCGTCGGGATAAAAAATGATCCCTATTGCACCTGCCTCCCCTTTATTCACTCATATTGTTATCATGCACCGATATTTCATTTTATATGCTCCCATAGTATCTCCATTTCCAAATCTAAAAATTAAATGAACTAACACTATGAAGAGTGAATTTGGAAACTTTTTTTTATCAAACTATTACTTGTAGCTAAGCATAAAGGCTGCAAATAATTAGGTAACCATAACCTATATGATATTGCTAATCATTGACTTCTTTGGAAGAAAAGATTACTCCTTTAGGATTTCTTAGAAGGAAATCGACAATTGGACTCCCACTTCTTATGCTAGAGCAAAAGTTAATTATTTCCTATGGGATTGTAAAGAAAATAAGAGAAAGATCCAAGTCATGTTGTGTAGGGTAGTGAGAATATAGTTTCATGGTGGATTGATGGCTAAATGAGGTGCATGGGGAGATCCAATGAGAATATTTGGTTGAGTAATGAGTAATGAGAAGAATGATTTGGGTTGAGTGAACTATTAACATTTAGCTCTTTATTCTCCATATTGTGTGGACAACCCATCTTAGGGACGCCATCTATGCTAAATTCCTATGGCTGGTCAATGAATTTCTCCTGTACACAACCATTTTCTTGGACAAGGTTAAAAAAAGCCCAAATTTCTCATAGGATCTTGGTCATCTACTTTTATGTAATATCCATCATCCAATGGAGTAATTGAACAAGGTATGGGATCAGGGTACCCAACATCCCTACAATCCAATAGGTAGTAGGTTCAACATGTGGTGGGGTTCATAGTCCATGGAGAGACCACACAAGAATGTTGGAACCCACAATGATATTGAGATGGGGGTGGGGAGGGGGTGAATCAATATTATACAATTTTAGCATATGTTACTTCATTAATCATGTAACATTTTCAACCTTAAACATTCATCAACATTAAGCACATTATACATAATATTTGTATTGAAACTCAATTAAATAAATGGATAAAAACATAGATTACAATTATTTGCAGGAGACACCAATCTCCAATAGTAGTGTGAGAACCCACTCATAGGTTTTACAAACACCAATATGATAGGGACACTAATCCCTCATGTAAGTACCAAATTGCACTTTCAAGAACCAACTTGTCTGATGTATGGGGACACCAATCCTCTTGGGCATGAACTCAATTATGTAGGCACTAACTTGTCTAATGGATTAGGACATGAATCCTCTATAAGAACCAAATTACAATTAAAACACCAACATTTTCTCTCAAGCACCACCCTACCGCCCTAAAATGATCACGGAAATTTGTTGACACAAATCTATAGCCATGCTTCTCTATTATTTACATAGTCAGTTCACCTTCTCAAATATGGTGTAACTTGGTAATCATACTTCTTTGTTGTATCCCTACTTATATATTATTTACACAATATTTTTTCTTTTGTTCACTTGAATGCAATAGCTCAGTTATTCATGTAGCCACAAAAATCAACTTCACTGCAACATTCTTTTGTTTCTGTAAATGCCCCTTTGTTTTTGCAACACACTTCGATTTCTGTAACTCGGATCAATTATTGTAAGAACTAATTATTTAAGTTCCATTCCTTTGTTTCAATCTTCTAGAGCTTACATCCTTATCCTTTCCGATCTGTGCATTAACCCCATAATCTTTCCTTCAATCTTCATTTTTAATATATTCTTTCGCTTGGATTAGATTACACACACAACTCCATTACTTTACATTCTCATCAAATCAATTTTTGATTTATATGATTTGCATGGGGTCTTCGATGCACCTGTGCACTTGTATATTTTGAAATAACATGGAAACCAAGAAACATTATTCTTTTGATTTATAGAGTTGACTTATGTATTATTGGTTTAGTCACTCAAACAATGATCATAAGGTCGAGCTAGTTCTTGCTCACTTTTAAATAATTAAATCATCATTCATTAGAGTTCATAGAAATTTTGTTTCCATCTACTATGCCCTTTTTTCATCAATACCAAAACGTATAGGTGTTGGTACTAGAAATCATGTAGGTACACTTTTGTCATATAAATGCCACATCATCTCCTACTTTAGTAGTAACACTTCATTTTCCCTCATGGATTGATGCTTCATTTCATCATGACACATCATCATCATCATTGTACTTTTGACATATATAATGACACTTTTCAACAATACCCTCCTTTATAATTGATCACAACACCTCAACATGTTGTAGTTATGCATGCTCCCCTTGACTACATCCACCCTTGGTTTTCCTTCTTTCTCTCCCCCTATGACATTAATGAAAAAGGGATGCATAACTTTCCTTTTTAACAATACTACCCCTTTGACCGTGCTAATTCCCTTAGCTTTATCCTTCTTGTTGTGTTGTGTTCTTGGATTTGATCCTCCTGAACTTGACATATTTAGTTGCATAAAATATTCTCTACTCAAGATCAACATTTGGATTAATTAATCCCTTACATCAATACATAATGAAATTTTATTATGTTTATCATCCAACTTGGACTTGAAGAATATAACTTCTTATTCTCTCCCCCTAAGAATGATTATTTAACTCTTGTGTAATTCTATCATGTCCCCAAATTTTTTATTTTTGACCCCTTGATGTGAAAATAATTAATTTTGGCCTATTGTAATTATGCATAATTAAATTAAATCATGAAGAAATGATGTAGGTCGTAAATTTGAATATTTAATTGTTAATTATTTGTTTAATGAGTTGGAAATGTCTAGGTGGACCAAGAGGGTACATAGGAGGAAGGGTGGACCCTTATGAGTTGTCTCCCTTAAAGGAATATGGAAAAAGTAGCTGACAATAAGGGAAGCAACTAAAAAGACAAAAAACAACTAAAAAGTAGAAAAGGTAGAAGTTTCCATAATTTTGCTCAAGAAGGAATAGAATCTGCCAGGAAGCACCAAGGAAACTCATTAAAAGATGAAGGGTCCAAATTTATCCAAGGAAAGTGCACTTGATGGGAGAGAGTGGATCCACATGTACCAGTAACTTTCCAAAGCTTCCTCCAATCATCAATGGCTTAAATTCCAAGAACGTAGGCCCTAGAAAGAGGAAAAATCCAAGAGAATTTTATAAAATGAGTATGAGATCCTCCTTGAAGAATATTTTGGTCATTTCTTTTTGTTGAAGAGCTCCGTGCTTTTCTTATCTTGGGATATGTGCCCCTTGCTTGTTTGGGTGATGTGCCTTTTGCATATTAGTAAACTAGTTGAGGGATTGAGAGGCATTTTTAGCCATTGATTAAGGAGTTAGAAATCCAATCCTTCTCATTGTGCATATTGCAGCAGTTCCATGGTATATAGTGTATCATTATTTCCAGTTGATGTGATGGTACCTTAGTGTCATCAAGATTTCAATTTCAATCAGTTTTTCTAGCTAGTCTCCAATGGTGAGTAGTGTGGTTTTTAGAGGAACACCTGTGGTTGTTCTAGTGATTCAATTTGATAATTGTACATATGTATAAGGTCTTAGACACTATTTGGAATATATATTTATAGTTTGGAAGGTGAAATCCCTCCAAGGGGATCAAAATTGTATGTAGGGAATTCCTAGTATTGAGCCAATATTTATATTTATTTCTCTCTACACTCTCTGTCCATCATATTATATATTAATTCTATAGTTTGATTCTAAAAATGTAGCTACAACCATGTATATCATGTCCACACACTACTAATAAAATAACAATGTTCCTTCATATCCAAGATTGTTCCATTTCATGTGCATAATTTGTCTTGTGGTGCAATATTATAAACATTGTAAACATCTTTAAAGTTAAGGTCTAATTTATTTTCAATAACACTTCTAATTCTCTGTATGAAGGTCCTTGATGTTAATAAGAATGTATTGAGACCCATAACAAGACTCTGTTAATAAAATATTGACCTCCAAGTTCCATTAGAAATTACTTGAAAATTTGCAATTTCACTCTCCTAAAATTTGGTTTTGCACATAACATCCACTTTCTATTTTTAAACTTGAGTCAATTCAATTTCCAAATATGAACCATATGATATCAATTTTTTATATTTAATTATATTATTTCACTATAAGAAGAATATTTTCCACATAATTCCTGGGGGAATTACCTCCAGTCATTTTATGGTATGACTAGGTGTGGTGTACTCTGAAAAAGTGCAAGATGTCAAATTAAATCCTTAATTTCAAACACTTTAAGAGTATTTATGAGTTTTGAGACATGTCCCATTGTTTAAGGAGAATTTTTTTCCAGTATGAAACACTTTTTATTTAGTTCTAAAAGGTTTATGGATGCCTAAGTCATGCCCATTTCACCAAACTAGTGCATCTTCAAACATTAGTTACGACATAGTTTTGAGTTTCACTATTCCATGATTCCTTAAAATGTCTTTGGTGTCTATATAAGGGTCATAAATGTTATTTAGTATGTTTTAGTACCCATTCCCTACTTCATATCTGAAAATAGTGAAGGTTTGGTGCCATTTGGAGTGAGCTGGGAACAAGCAGTTTTAGCCTCCAAAAACTGGAAATCGCACATAGTTTTCAAACTTTCGATTCTTGTTTGAAAATTGAAGTTAATATATATGATTTCTAGATTGGGGATATTACACTTTTATCAGAGCATGGTTCTATGAACCTATGACATAAAACACTAAAGTTACATTTTCTGAAGAAGAAACTAATTTGCAGTTATGGGGATTGCACTAGTAGTTGAAGATGGTTTTGAGTAGTATGAAGAAGAAGTTATTTACATAGATGAAGGCTTCCCAATATCACATGAGGAATATTATTTATCATGTGAAATTAATGCAGGTATTATACTAAGCGCACTTCCCAATGGCGAGTATTGTGTATGGAAGAGTATTCTTTGGAGGGAAGTTAATGGAAGTTAATCCTTTTGAGTACTTCTGAGAGTAGCAAGATCTAAGGAAAGAGATACATGGCATCATGACCTTCCAATAATTATGCACATTCAAGGTCAAGATTTAGTTCCAGAATAGGGCTCTCTCTAATAGCACATACCAAATGAGGGTATCACATATTGTCAAGAATGTGTGCAAAGAAGTTGAGCAAACATTGCAGTAGAATGGAGAACCTAGAGGTTTAAAAAATAGTAAATCTATAATCATGGTTCATCCTAAGAATGAGCAGGAGGAACAAAAGGAAAACATAGGAATAAAAATCAAAGGTGAAGAAGAAAATGAACATGACCATGAGGAGAGAAAAAAATCACCCATCCTGTGACAAGTATGAATCCATACACATAGATTGGATTTGGTGCAATGAACAATTAGAGAAGAGAGAATGACATGTTGTAGAAGTGAGCCTTCTTGTGGGCCACAAAATGGAAGAGCATGCCAACACAAATCAGCCACTCGGAGAGAATGAGAATGTGCCACAAAGATATGAACAAAATTTTGAATTTTGCAAAATTTACTTTTCATTGCATCCCTCTAAAGTAACTTCCACTTCATACCATGAAAGTGATATTGCAAAAGCTTCTAATGTTGACCTATGTGTTAAGAATGAAGCATTTGTTGTAGATCCATGCCACAAGCAAATCAATCTTAGGTGTCAACCATTGGAAGGAGTAAACTTTGTGGAGGATAATATTTGTGAGCCACATCATTTGAGTCGATCACTAAAGTAGGACCAATATAAGATCATGGAAGCCTTCAAGAAATTTGAAGATACCAATTCCTTGGTAACAAATTGCTACTAGAAATATCTAGGAGATGATTTGCAAGGAGAATATTTCTTGGAAGATTTCGAAGCACTTAGAGAAGTAGTGTCCAGGATGAAAGAGAGTTACTTGAACCTACTCTCATATAAAAATAAACTCAGACATGTACTACCATTCACTCAAGAAGGAAAAAGAAGAATCATAAAGGCTCACTAGTGAGTTGGAGGCCACCAGTGATTCTTTGAAGAGCACACAGGAAGCCCTTCAAGAATCAAGAAAGCATATTTATCAAGTTCACAAGGAGTTGAGTACACCAAATCCTCCATTCTACATGGAAAATGATCATGTGCATATGGAAGGAAACACATTGGGTTTGATGGAGGAGCCTCATGTGGATATTGTACATCAGGAAAATTCAGATTTGTAGGTGCTTATGAAGAGAAAATATGTAGAATAATTTGGCCAGGAACTTGTTCATATGCAGAAGGACATAGTGGAGGACTTGGATATGGGATAGATAGTTGATAACACACCATTTGAGTCTGCTTCAACTAATGGTAGGAAAATATAATGTGAGGACCCTGCAGCAAATAATTAATCAAAATACACGATATAGCAGCAGAACTCAAAATCACTTTTATATTAATCACAGGCCACTTCGAGGGGGCAACCTCCTTTGAGCAAGCTCAATACAAAATAACTTCATGGTGCCTTCCTTGGCCTCAATACACACTTATATACTAAAAATAGGCGCCAATACTATGGGTCAAAACCATGGGCCAATATAAACTATGGATCAACAAATACTACAGGCGGCTTACAAAGCATATGCGCACAACAACAATAACACAAACTATGGATCAACAATTACTATGGGATGACTTACAAAGAATATGCGTCCAACAACAATATACTAACACGGTAAAGAGAAGGATTGACATGGGTTCCTAACATCCCCTCCCCCTTAGAAAAAGCTTTGTCGTCAAAGCTTTAGATGTGGAAATTGGCGCTGAATCTGAAGGAGTGGTTCCCACGTAGCATCCTCAGGCTGCATTCCGTGCCATTGAATTAAGACCTCTGTGATAGAGTGAGAGCGAAGCTGACGAGTGCGCTTATTGAGGACAGCCTCCGGCTCCAAAAAGATGGATCCTTCATTATCCAGTTCTGGTAAAATAGTTTGGCCTTTGATGTTGGTGCCAAGAACTTTCTTCAGACAAGAGACATGAAATACTGGATGAATGCGGGAAGAAGGCAGAAGTTCCAATTTATAAGCAACATACCCAATCTTCTGAAGAATCCTATATGGCCCATAGAACTTTGGAGTGAGCTTATGACACCCTTTGAGTTTTAGTGAGGATTGCTTGTAAGGCTAGAGACGAAGAAAAACCATATCACTGGCTTCAAAAGTGCGCTCAGAATGGTGCTGATCAGCTTGTTGCTTCATGCGATTTCTTTCCATGTGAATATTTTCGCGCAAAATGCGAAGAACCTCATCGCGGTTTCGAAGGACCACATCAACTTCCTAAACTGGAGAACTGCTGGGGGTGTAAGGAAGAAGAACTGGCGGTGCCTGACCATAAACTACTTCATATGGAGTCATTTTAGAGGTAGTGTGGTAAGAGGTATTGTACCACCATTCAGAGAGAGGGAGCCACTTTGCCCACTGATTTTGTTGCTCATAGGAGAAGCAACGAAGATAAGTTTCCAAGCATTTATTGATAATTCCAGTCTGACCATCCGTTTGGGGGTGATAACCTGAACTCATCTTCAGTTTGATGCCAGTGTGGTGAAAGAGTTCTGTCCAAAAATGACTGGTGAAAGTTGCATCACGATCCGAGACAATGGAAGAAGGCATTCCATGAAGACGAAAGATCTGGTCCAGGAAAATTTGAGCAACGGAGGAGGCTGTATAGGGATGGCTGAGAGCACAAAAATGACTATATTTGGAGAGGCGATCAACGACAACCAAAATCACAGTCTTCCCTCCATATTTAGGGAGCCCTTCAATGAAATCCATAGAAATATCTGTCCATATCCGGGTAGGTATGGGAAAGGGTTCGAGCAATCCCGGAAGGGGTGTTGTTTCACCCTTATTGTGTTGGCAGGTATCACATTCAGCCACCATCTCTTGAATTTTCCTTTTCATGCCCTTCCAAAAGAAGTTGCGCTGTGCCCGTTCATATGTTTTGATAAAACCAGAGTGCCCAGCTGACGGAGAAGCATGGATTTCATAGAAGATAGCTTGTTGAAGAGCTGTGTTCTGGGGAAGCACCAGATGACCCTTGTATCTTAGTGAAGCACCATCCCAAGAGTAATGTGGGACAGCAGAAGGGTTGTTGTCCAAGCATTGGATGATTTGAGATAATGAAGAGTCATTGACATAACCCTGTTGAACCGATTGCAATCAATTTGGAATAGGCATAGAAATCGCGGAAAGAGAACCTTGGTCATCAAATGTGTGAGAAAGGGCATCTGCCACAATATTGTCCTTACCCTTCTTATAAGTGATCTCATAGTAATAACCCATGAGTTTGCTAACCCATTTCTGTTGTGCTGGGGAGGATACATGCTGTTCTAGGAAATATTTCAGACTCTGGTGATCATTCTTGATGCAGAAATGATTCCCTAAGAGGTAGGGTCTCCACTTTTGCACTGCATGCAAAATAGCCATCATTTCCTTCTCATATGTAGAGGAAACTAAATTCTTACCGGAAAGGGCTTTGCTGGTGAACGCAATGGGGTGTTCATCTTGAAGGAGAAAAACACCAAGTCCATTGCCGCAAGCATCACTCTCAATAGTGAAGGGCTTGGAAAAATTGGGCATAGCTAGAACAGGTGTAGTACACATAGCTTGTTTCAACTTGTCAAATGCACACTCAGTAACATGTGTCCATGTAAAAGCATCCTTTTTCAACAGAGCAGTTAATGGAGCTGCAATCTTCCCATAATCCTTGACAAACTTGCAGTAGTAGCCAATCAACCCCAAAAAACCACGAAGGCTCTTGAGTGTCTTAGGAGGTGGCCAAGTGTTCATGGCAACTATTTTGGCAGGATCCACATGAACCCCTTGTGCTGAGATAATGTGCCCGAGATACTCAACTTCCTTTTGGCCAAAAACACATTTAGAATTTTTGGCTTGGAGATGATGATCAGAGAAAAGTTGCATTACAAGAGCCAGATGTTGGAGATGTTCAACCCATGTTTTACTGTAGATGAGGATATCATCAAAAAATACCAAAATGAATTTCCGCAAATAGGGCCTGATGTTGGGAGGAATGCTACCAGGGAGGAGCTGAATACGATGGTCCTCTGGTCGTGAAGGTGGACGTCCCATTGGTTCAGCAAAAACACCTGTATAGCGATCCAGAATTTGTTGGAGATCCAAAGGAGTAGTGGGGGTCGTGGAAGGTTGCATTTGAAGGGAATGGAGCTGAGCAATGACACCATGGGAACTCTTCTTAAGGATTTTTTCTAGGCAATGTGAACTGATGATGCTGAGAGACCCTGGTTGTAATCCCTTCAATGTGTGTTTGTGTCCATCGGGGGAGAACTGCATCCAAAGTTCAGCAAAATCCCATAATATGGGGCCAAGTGTGCACAGCCATTGAGCGCCCAAAACCACATCACATCCGCTTAAGGTCAAGGCAAACAGGTCAGAGCGGAGGTTATAATCTCCCATAGAGATACGCACATTATGACACTTCCCTTTGTAAGGTAAGGTGCCCCCATTGGCAACCATGACTTCAAAGTTGGAGCAAGGATGGATAAAACAATCAGCTTGTTTGGCGATTTGAGGGTCAATGAAATTATGAGTGCTGCCAGAATCAATGAGTATTGTAAGAGGAAGCTTCTTGAAGTAACTGCGTACCCGCATTGTTTGGGGGGCAGTGACTCCAGCTAAAGCATGGAGGGATATCTTGGGCTGGTCGTCCTGAGATGGAGGGTCAGTAGGTGGCTCCTGAATCTCAACCGGAGCATCCATTGTATCGGGAGCTTCTTCACCAATTTCAGAGGCAGGTGGAGAATCCACATCCAAGAGATAGAGCTTTTGTTGAACACATCGATGTCCTCGAGTGAATTTCACATCACAATTATAACAAGCCCTTTTTCTCTACGTGCCTGCATCTCTATTTCAGACAAATGCTTGATTGGAGGTGAGCGAGGAGCTGGCAGAATGGGAGGTCGTTGAGAACCCATATTTCGGAAGGGAACAAAAGAGGATTTGGAGCACTGTTGGGCTACCATATTGTCTTCTACCAACTTAGCCAACCCCAGAGCTTCCATCATTGTGTTGGGACTGAACATTTTGACCTCAGAGCGAATTGCATCCTTTAGACCACTAATAAAACAACTCCGGTAGAAGTCATCAGGTAATCCTTCAGTGTGATTAGCTAGTTTCTCAAATTCAGTTTGATACTCTTTCACAGTGCCAATTTGGCGAAGTTTAGTGAGAGCTCCTGTGAAGTCATCAAAAGCACTAGGACCAAATCGTTGCAAAAGGAGCTGGCAAAAATCAGGCCATTTTGGCTCTTCATGAGCCTTGATGTACCAACGATACCATTGAAGAGCTTCCTGTTCCAAATGAAAGGAGGCAAGTGGAACTTTGTTGACATCAAAAGTATTATGAAGACTGAAATACTGTTCTGCATGTTAGATCCATCCAGTCGGATCAGTACCATTGAAGCGAGGAAAATCTAGCTTCGGACCACGAAAATTGCTGGAAGAAGAGAACCCATTGTCTGATGAAGACTCATACTGTCGTCTGGTGTTCATAGCTGAATGATCAAGATGGAGACTGAGAAATTTTTCACCCAGTTCCTGGAGTTTGGCTTGAATGGCTGCAAGTGCTTCCTCCATGGTTTTTGCTCCTGTGCGGGTGACAACCATAACCAGGAATTTTTTTTTCTTTGGGGGGGGGAGTGGGTAGAAAAACAAAAACAAAAACTGTTTCAGTAGAGGAAAATATGGATTTGGGAAAAAATCGGAAGGGTAATTTGGGTTTGAGTAAGTTTTGGACTCTGTCGAAAGGACAGGGAAGTAAAAAATGGGGATTTTAGGAGCGGGGTGAAAGAATGAGAAAATTTGGTAGAGAGGGACAAAGAAGCAGAATGAGGAAAGGAATACGGTGGCAAAATTTGAAGGCGTTTGGGTGAAAATCGAAGGAGTTATGGCAAACCCTAAAAATAGACAAATGTGGGATTTTGGGTCTTGGGAAGTGGAATTTGGGATAGGGTCTTCAGGAATGAAATATGCAGAATGGAATTGCAGAGGTGTCAGGGAAGTTTCAGGGAAAACAGAGTTGAAACCAAGGAGATATGGCCGAAAAACAGAATTTTATACGGGATCTGCAATGGCACGAAAGTGATCAGAAACAGTGGAATCTGCAACGACGCGGAATTTATCGGCAAAAAATGGATCTGCAATGGCACGAAACTAACCGGCAACAGTTCTGGACAGAGGAAATCTGCAATTGTGCATCTGAAAATAGATATGGACCCCAGGTATGTGCGGCTTCCTATCGGTTCAAGGGATTCACTCGGCCACCAATGCTGTCTGACGGCTTGCGTATTGGGGTAGTACCCCTCACTCCATGGCTCAGGTAAAACTGATAACCGCTTGGCCACAAACGACAGCTCTTGGTTTACCTCACGGGTGGGAACTAGTCAATCAGGTAGGGGTCGTTGCCCTTTTCGCTGGCAGGTCCTCTCAATGGGCCAGCTACTTCGGGGTTCCTGTGGTACTCCTCACAATGAGTTTAGGGTTTATGCCCAAGTAATTCCCACAGTTAAGCGGATAGGGATTATTCCCATATCCGAACCTGCAACAGAAGCGAAAAAAAAAAATTTGGGCAGAAATTTCACCCAACGAGCCCAAGAAAGTGCTCTGATACTAGATGTGAGGACCCTGTAGCAAATAATTAATCAAAATACACAATATAGCAGTAGAACTCAAAATCACTTTTATATTAATCGCAGGCCACTTTGAGGGGGAAACCTCCTTTGAGCAAGCTCAATACAAAATAATTTCACGGTTCCTTCCTTGGCCTCAACACACACTTATATACTAAAAATAGGCGCCAATACTATGGGTCAAAACCATGGGCCAATATAAACTATGGATCAACAAATACTACAGGCGGCTTACAAAGCATATGCGCCCAACAACAATAACACAAACTATGGATCAACAATTACTATGGGACGACTTACAAAGCATACGCGTCCAACAACAATATACTAACACAGTAAAGAGAAGGATTGACATGGGTTCATAAGATATAAATCTAGCTGGGAATTAAATTTATTTTTGACATCATGGCATTATTGGACCACAATAAAAAAATCAATTGGTTTTACACCATTTCAATCAATGTATGGATTGGAAGCAACTTTATCTATCGAATGTGAGATACCCTCCTCGAAACCCACCATTGAACTTCTACCCAATGCCACCGCAAAGGAAGAACACTTATTATATTTGACCAAGATTGATGAAACTCATCATGATGCATCTCTCACCAATGAGGTACATAAAATATGAATCAAGGATCAATACGATAGGTCTGTCCAACCTTGTTTATTTAATGAAGGTGATTTGGTTCTAACTTATGATAAAATACATGATAAGATAGGATGTGGAAAACCTAAGTCTATTTGGCATGACCCTTACATTGTTAGTCGTATTTTGGAGAATGATCCTATGAATTGATTTATTATAATGGGATACCTTTGGGTGAGCCCAATAATGGGATTTACCTTAAAAGGTACTATGGTTAAGAAATTTTGCATGCGTACCTTGTACATTTTTTGAATAGAGTGTGTCTTGGTATGATTTGAAATTTTTGTTCTTTTGTGTTTAGGATCTCATCCTAGTTATGATAGCTTATATAATGTCATTATTGAATGTACATATGGCCTTCTATTCAATATTTGCGGATATTGCAAGTAGACATACCTTGAATCTTGCATCAGTAGCATGGGTAATTTATTCCCTTGCTAGTGATTTGGTAAGATAAGGGGGAAGCTGTCTAGGTCCCATGACTAACAATCTCGCTAAATATCATGTGGTGATTGGATTATTGATTCATGCCTTATATAATGATGTGAGCTAGGTTGTGGTCTATCGATATTCAAAACTTATGGTTTCTAATCTAAAACACATCTACACTATTCAGAATCCCCTATTCCTTCCTCTTTTCCACAGGGTTCGATTTCTTGAAAGGTCATTTGAGTGTATTCGATACCAACATATACTAAGGAAAATGAATACAATTGTTGATTCGTTAGCCAATTACATTTTAAATTGGTACATATATCATTCACAGATATTCACTTAAAACAAATCACATGTGTAAATAATACATACAAATAAGTAGTATTTATTAGAAATACATGTACAAACACCCCATCACAAACACATCTAAATTTGTAAAGAGTCACTTTTATACTAAGCACATAAAATGTTTTACGAGGAGACTACTAAGGAAAAAATATGAAGCTCATAGCTTTCGGTATACTAAGTCGACAAAAACAAGAATCTCATGGATTTTAGTACAATAATATATGTAGAAAATGCTACTACTACTAGTGCTCATGATATTTCATAATGGCTTGGGCCACTTGATGAAGAAGTCAACCAAAATGAACATAAACTCTAGATGTATGGTGTTGGTGATGCCGAGGTAGGTCATTTATGGATATGTATGGAATATCCACGGTCAGTCCCTGGAGGTTCTCTTTGATTTCTTATATTTCTTCCTCATCATCTAGGTTTTGTATTACTACATCTCTGACTTCTCTACGTCTCTCAATAGTAGAAGAACTAGCTGGTCTTTATGGTCCAATGTCTGCAAAATAAAATGTAAATTCTTAGTACAATAATGGAAAAATGGAATATTGTTAAAACCAACACATACAAGTTCTTCTTACCTAGTACACCCCACTGATATCCTTCAGGAATAGATAGGTCTGGATCACCTCTAAATCCAGTACCCTCATATGCATAGTCCTCAATTATAAGGAGTTGGTCATGTAGCCATCTAAAAAAATTTCCCCATAAGTGATCATTTTTCCACCTCCACCATGTCAAGACATAAATTTTACCCATCACAACATGCATGGATATCATGGCCTAATATCATTAGTAGGTACTTATGGACAGAGTAAAGGGACGTGCTCTAAAAATAAGGATGCTATAATAGAGCCATAACTGAATTGTTTCAACTCTTTGCTCTAGAATTTTGTCAGTCTTTCTTTTAAACTTACCAAAATACACTCACACCAGTTAAATAATGTGGGTTTCATGCACTCTAGAGAATAAAGAATATGTTCTCTTATGGTCTGATGAGTATTTCTTCTACATGCTACCCTCTCAATTGTAAACAAAACAATCCATAAATGGAGACCCATCAAATGTTTAATGGTTATTTTTTCACCTTATGACTAAGAATTGGGAGTGCAATATTGTTCAATAAGATAATATATAGTCATTTTACCCCCTCTCGGTCCTGAAAGTGAGATGGGATCCCCTTTCCTTGAAATCCCCATAAGGAAGTAAATATATTCCAAAGTAAAGATGTGAATCCCATCTTGGAAATGTTATTGTTCAAGCTCCCACATCTAGATTAAATGGTATAATAGGAGAACTTGAGCTCTCATTCCTAGACATTGGAATAATTTTAAGATCCCACACTCCCTTAAATCCATTACATTATTTGGGTCATTAGTTGCATGAGAATCATCCAATTCATGCTCTCTTTCTTTCCATATCACCATCTTGATTGAAGAAACCTACAAAAAATTTATTGTATACAGCCATTAGATAATATTCATATCACAAATATCAATACTTTTTCTTGGTTTTTATTTTTTGAGGTTTTTCGGATACCAACACACCATGTCAATATAGACAGAGTGTCGGCGCACCTCATATGCACCTAGCCTATGTACACAGAGAATCAGATATGCTCTTCACCATTTCAATATGTGTGTCAATGCCTTTCCTAAAAAGGAGAAGAGATTCTACTAGGGCGTGCTCTTAACACTAAAAAAATGACCCCAAAAAATGATTAAAACAACCAAAAAATTGAAAATTTGCTATGAAAAGGAAGAACAGGGAAATAACATTTACCTAAATCTGATGAAATGAAAAATGGTTGGTCGATTCTCCCACAATATCCACAGCAAATTAGCACCAAAAAAGAGTCTCACTCACTCACACTCAATGGTAAAAACATTTTACCTTTCCCCCTTTTATGCTTTTTGGGGTGAAATATTATATTTTGTTTTAATATTTTGAAATTATATTTACCATTGACTTTTATCTCATTAATGTTTTGGGTTTAAAAAAGGATCTAATAATTATTTTGGAGATTCTAGGTCAAATTGAGCGATTATTGGTTATGGACGAAATCATTTTTTACTTTTTCATACTCCTTTTCAAATATGAAAAAGCTTATGAGTTCCTTTGATGCCATAGTATTCCTCGTTATAATTGAAAAAAAAGGTGTCAAGCATACTTTTATCACTTTTTCGTGCTCGTAAAAATTTAATGAAAAAGGAACCCCCCCATATTTGTCTTTAAGCTCTTTTCAGACTCCCAAAATAAGAAAAGACTGCCAAGCAAACTTATTCTTTCATGCTTGTAAAAGGGTTAGAAAGGTCATCTTTTCAGTAGCAATTTATCCCTTTTTTGGACTGGTTAGAGTATTTAGAAAAATTGAATGCTCTTGTCAACATTTGATTAGAAGAGTTCTCTTAGGTATTATTTCATACTTTTTTCGGACCTTGGGGACTAAATTTACGAAAAATTCATTCTTGTAGTCTTCTTTATTTTTTCATACTCTCTAAACATGAAACAACATCAAGTTTACATTCTTTGGACTCATTAAAATTAGATAATAAAGGACCCTTTTTGGACTGAACCCCTTGTTTCTTGGGTTCGTAAAACATGTGGGATTGGACTCATCTCAAAAGGATGAGATATATCAAGCATTTGTTAACCTCTTCTAGCTCATTAAAAAGTAAATAGAAACTCATCAATCATGACGGGGAAATTGGAAAAAGAATGTGTCTAAGTCTGTATGGAAGCAATTCATCATCCTTGAACATGAATATAGCACTTTCATGCACTTTATCATCTTTCCTTCGAGTCGATCCACTTTCATGAGTCATGTTACTTTCTCATTATTTCAAGAAATGCATAGGTCTCCCATTGCATTATGTAGTGGTTGTGGTCTGATTAAGCTAATGATCTTAGGTCAGTTTGTTTTCTATGAATGTTCAATAGAGGTATACCATCCTAGTCAGTCCTTGTAGTTATTGTACCTTCCTTTATGTCAGTCTTCTCTAAGTTAGTCTTGAAGTCACTCCATCGTTCAATCTCCATTTCATAAAAATATTTGATCTTATTCTGTGTCAATGATGGGAGAAAATTCATGGTCCTCCTTCAACAAGTCTATCCATATCAAATTCAATACATTATCTAAGGGTTAGACATAAAAACTAAACAAGTACCTTGGTCATGCATGCCTCAATGGCAGATTACCTTTCTTCCAAAAGTAGGCTTACATTGTTGGTCTCTGTTTGGATGATTTCTTTGAATGTTTGAATTCAACTCATTAATTCACATTCAAGGAATGTACTAAGGTACCTTGGTAATCATTAACATTCATGGTTATTTCCCTCACAATTGTTAATGGTATACCACAATGCCTAGTAATCAAGTGTTTTCTACCATGTTCAACATCAAAACATCTATTCACATGGATAAAATTGTACATTTTGTAGGTTTAGGATGAAGACCCTGGGGTAACTACTTGTATTAATTATTTCCCCAAGATGCGATGGAGGATTTGATTCGTTGCATAGATCCACAATGTATGTCTAGTGGATATTCTCAATTTTGAGTTGTCATGACATAGATATACAGTGCAGGTCTGGTAGCTATGTCCAAATTTGAGTCTTGTTCATCATGGATCTACATTGTATGTTGATAACCATGACCTAGACACCTATGCATGGTTCTGTAATGTATTGGTTGGTAGCCATGTTATGAGTCAGTCAGGATACATAGATCATAGTATATGGTACTATGAAGTCCTTGTTCAACACTTTAACCAATGGTCTTGTGCCTCAATTTTCAACCTACATCTGCCAAAGTATTTCACCTATTGTATCCCTCTAGCTTCATAATTTGGGGGGGAATCCATTACATAAAAATATTATCATCACCATGATAATAAGATGTGTACCCTTGAAATTTATAGAATCCCTGGAATATTTGTGTCAAATGGTTTGGAAAGAGGTTCTTCATTTTAAGTTTCCAATTCTGGCAATCTCGACGCACTCTGCCTTTTTATAATAGGCATTAGACTTGGACGATGTAGGTTGCACATTGAAAACATGTTTCAATGACACTTCCTTCCTTTGTAAAGAAAGTGTCACCTATCCCTGATGCCATTTTCTTATGTACAAGGAGCGTCAGCACTCTTTTAAAGGAAAAAAAAGAGAAGGAACAAGAGCCTTCTAGAAGAAATATCTTGTGGAGGATTATCCCAACAGATCAACATAAGTGGCAGTTGAAACCCTAACCTCTTAGGATTATCCCTTAACCTTATCCATAGAATCCTTAACTCCATTCATCCCTTTTGGCCTATAAATACAATATCACCCTCATGGTTGAGATAGGAGCATAGAAAGCATCCATATGCTACTGACATATTCCTAGAAATGAGAAGAAAGTTTCAGGTCTTGAGGAAAATGGTTAGTTTGAATAAGTACAACACCAAGGCACCATGGTTGCAATTTATCCCTCTTTATTGTTAGAACAATAATGACTTTATTTTTCCATAAATGATGTTTAATTTCATTTATAACATTTCTCCTTGGTTTTTTTCTTAGGCCTAACAAAATATATTGTATTTTCTATTTGTTTCTTGTTCTTGAATCTTTTGCAGATTATTTTCTTGTCAACAAGAGGGACAACAAAAGCTTGAAGATGACAAGAACCTTCTTCTGAAAAGAGGTATAGATTCTATTGATTATCAAGTAATTTGATTGATTTAGGAATGAGTTTGCATTTCTGTCAAGTTTTGTTCTAGATCCAAACCATTTGGACTAGAGATATTTGTATTTGTCCGCATTGACGAAGTGTCTTGAAACAAAACCAAAATAGTGTCATCATCAACATAATCCATTAAATTTATCAATCTTGTTTTAGTTTGTCTAGTCAACTCATTGAAGAAGGTTGAGCTAGTTTTTGTGACTTGATATCTTCCACTTTTCTTTAGGGAATATGAGTGGGTGGGTTAGGATTAGAGAGAGAGAGAGAGAGAGAGAGAGAGAGAGAGAGAGAGAGAGAGAGAGAGAGGGAGAGAGAGAGAGAGAGAGAGAGAGAGAGCGAGCGAGAGAGCGAGAGAGAGAGAGAGAGAGAGAGAGAGAGAGAGCGAGCGAGAGAGCGAGAGAGAGAGAGAGAGAGAGAGAGAGAGAGAGCGAGCGAGAGAGCGAGAGAGAGAGAGAGAGAGAGAGAGAGAGAGAGCGAGAGCGTGCGAGCGAGAGAGAGAGAGAGAGAGAGAGAGAGAGAGAGAGAGAGAGCGAGCGAGAGAGAGAGAGAGAGTGAGGAGAGAGAGCGAGAGCGAGAGCAAGAGCAAGAGAGAGAGAGAGAGAGTCACGTGTATGTAATGTAAAAATATTTTATTAGTAATTCAAATGAAGAATATTGCCACTGCTTAAATTTTATGTATGTAAAAAATCTTGCATTCTATTTATTGTTTAGTGTTTGTTTTGTATCTCTTTTTTATTTATACTTGATTGTAATTAAGCGAAATGTGTTGTGATAAGATGAATATGAATCCCATTGTGATATGAAAAACATGAACCCTCGCCAACTTATACTCAAAGTTAACCCTCGTCAACCTACACAAGTCTTGGTTGTCCTTTTAGTGAGACCTTCTCCTTTGAGGAAATGAGAATTCCATTACACTAGACATCAGTGGCGTTTGTTGTCCCATGTGCAAGAAACCAGTATCTATTTTTGTGCCAATAAATGGTTCAATTATTGGTACTTGGTTTCTAATAGGACACCACTAACTGCATGGATATGCAAGTATTGACGAGACATATCCAACATTTGTGGGATAAGAATTTTGAGGACTTAATAATACAAGAATTCGTACTACAAGAGTGGGTGACATCAAGACTCAGAAAATACATCTTCTATGGAGGGCCACCATTGGATCAATATGAGATTTTTGTTGTGTGAATTCCCTATAGCACTATATGAGTGGCTATAAATACTTGTGGAATCTCTTGAATATCACAATTGGGAAAGGAAGATAGTTCGGTGGACTCGAAGGGAGCTGATAGAGTTGAATAGTCTAGATTTGACACTAACTAGAGCTATAAATTTCTAGATAGAAAACACTCTTACTACTTATATTGTAGAATTCGTAGCAGAAAATAACCAATCGATATCCAAATCTTAAGAAGAGCTCAAAAGGGGAGCAAGAGGTAGATTACTGAAATAATTTTCATTGTGGATTGAGACCTGGATGGTTGAATTCATATTTTTTTCCATTGAACTATATGAAGACAAAGGAGTAAAACCCTCATTCCATGGTGTAATGGTCAAGGTGATGTTTCTACATTGCAAAAGGTATAAACTACGTGCAATGGAGGGGGGATCTAGTAATGACGCTAGGGATGAGTGAGCAACAAGAAGATCACAAATATGTGAACAATGGTGGAAAATGTAGATGATAAAGGAAAAGAATACAAGTGCACAATTAGAAGGAGAGTTACATAATGGAGAAAAGAACAAGGAAAGGGAAAGTGAGCTACACCAGATGAAGTGAAGAGAGGAACTAGTTAGTTCATGGTTGAGAGGAATAGGATTAGAGATACAAGATGAAAGTTAGGGAGAAGGAGCGAGTAAGAAGTGAGACTATGACATTAAGTTTCTAAGTAAAGATTTGTCAGCTCAGTCACCTGAACTAGTTTTGGATGAAGTTGCGGAACAACTAGAGTTATTAGGAACTGTCAAAGATGGTAATACTGCAAAAACTGAAACCCCCATTATCATGGAAGGAGATACTGGAAGTAATGTCAGTAACACACCTATAACCACCCCCAAGGAGCCCTCACATAATTCAGTAACACATTCTCAACATCCTATTTTACAATTATCTTGGTACAGTTAGATGATCAGTAATATGAATAATTTGTAGAATAGTTCGTTAGCAGGTGGAAGTAGTAACATTTCTTAGCAAAATAAAATAAATATTGTAAATAAATTGAGACCTCAAGGAATTATGGTGGTAGGATATCTAGTTATCTCAATGTCTATAATACAAACACGATAACCTATGAAATGTGCAACATTTTAGGCAAGAGGAGGAAAAGTTGATGCGGAAAAACATTGGTTCCTTTGTGAAGCTATATGGAGCCCTAGAGGGACCTCAACAACAAATAAAATAATTTAATTTTAGATCCTATTATGCATAAGATACTTACAATGGACCTATGAGGGTGATCAAGTGGTGGGATGCAAATTCACAAGACCTTACTCTGGTAGATATAAAACAATTGTTCTTAGATGATTTTTCACAACACAACTCATAGCAACAAGACATTGTGGAACTAAGGGAAATTTGGTGGATGCAAGGAGAATATTCACTGGATTATGCGCAATGCCTCATGGATGTATTAGATAAAATGCCATTCCCTATACATGATGCTCACCACAAGGAATGTTTCATCCAAGGGTTATTACCACTAACTAGAATTCCCCTGTCACAATAGGATTTGAGCTCACATCTAAGTTCCCTGGAATAGGTTATGAAGATTGAATAAATGGCTAATTATCCAACCGATACCATGACTGGGGATTCTTATTCTATCATGGATTTATTGAAACTATAAATATAGCTTGCAATTCTGATTGAAAGACTCTAGGAGATGAATATACTGAAACCTATTCAACCACAAATATGGTGCATGGGATGTATGATGAAAATTCATCATGTATCAGAATTACCCATAATGAGTGGAGGAGTAAACCCACAAGGAACATCAATTAATGTTGGACTAATTGAAACTATTGAACAAGTCACCACAACAAACCCTTCCATTAAATAGGCCTCCCAATGTATCATGTTGGCCCTAGTAGAAGATAGGCATAATTCAGATATAAATTTGCTCCGAATGTGAAGAGTCTGGTTGCACGATAGAGGAAGCTACAATGGAGGAAGAGATAAGATAGAATAAGTCACAGGAGAAGGAAAGCTACGACAGAAGCAGCCTCAAAGGAAGAATTCCATGACAGAAGGGAGAGCTATGACAAGATTAGTTGCAACGGAAGAAACCACGATAGAAGGCATACTGCAGTGGATGAAAATGACAGATCGAGAGATCGTGGGTAAGAAGTCATCTAAGAGACACACGTGCTTTAGGGAATAAAGCATATTTATATTTTAGGTCAATAGTTCCTACTAATAGTTGTAATGGGAATGTATTAGAATAGGAATGACAACTTATCGGCTAACAGAATGAAGTCGGTTGATAACGACATGTAAGAGCATATAAAAGGAAGAACCCAAGATGTGTACGGGTTGGCGTTTATTATTTCCTGGTCAATTGGTTGGTTATTTACTTCCTATTCGGTCTGTGTTTGTTAGAAGAGTCGAAGAGTCATAGAGTTGTATAGAAGAGTGAGTCGATTTAGGCCGTGTGCAGATCGACAGTAGAGTTGTAGAGAAGAGTGAGTTGATCTAGACTATGTACGGATTGACAGTAGAGTGAAGGGGAGAGAAAATTCATAGATATAAGATGAGAGAACATTAGAGGAGAGAGAAGTTTGTATAGATTGTAGAAGAATATATAGAACAAAGTCTGCAAGCTAAGTGCGTAGACGAAAGGTTCATATATTTCTCATTCCAGATGAAGAGCATCTTTGTGGTTTTTCCTAGATGGGTTTCCACGTTAAATATTATGTCAATGTGTATTTTATGAGTGTGTTTGTTTCGTATGGATGTATGTTGTGAATAATTTTTACATGTATTTTCTTATAAATAGTTCTTGTATGCATCTACAAAATTGTTTCTAGTTGGAATAACTAATAAGGAATTATATTGAATGTTGTAATCTCTATCGACGGATGGGTAGAGTAATATGTTGAATGTGAATAATAAGTATAAGTAAGAAAACCATCATATTTGGTCAAGTGATTTGGTAAGGTTCTATGAGAGGACAATCCCCTCCCAACTACAAAAACTTGGTTCTGGAGATATCTCGGGTGAGATTGCATCTGCGTCATAGGTGCTTCCAACTGAGCCTTGCTCTGTTAGGATGATATCTTGGGCTTTGTTGTTGTACAAAGAAGGTTTGAACATGGTTCAAATGGATAAATTCCAATAAATGGTTATGTTGTTGGGATCGTGAATCATTGTGGTGAGGGATATGTTTTGGCACCCAACGAAGCTAGAAATTCAACAGTGTGTGGATTCTAAAGAATTAGAGTTTTCACGAGAAGAAAGTGAAGGATAACGATTGAATCCGATAAAGTGGTTGAAGCGATACATCTACACGGATATTCATGAAAATTTCTTTTGCGAGTTTCCTATTTTGTTATATGAGTGGTTGTCGAAGCTAGCAATTCAATAAAAAAAATTCCAAGGGGGTAAACTGATAGAGTGGAGTCCTTAGTTGATTCAACGATTGAATAATATTGGAAACCCTGTGTCGAGGGCTATCGATTTGTGGGTAGACAATATTTTGGAGGGATACATTACTGAATTTGATGTTGACACAATAACATCATATAGTGAGGCGTAAATAAAAAATTTCCAAGGACCACGAGGAAGATACTTGACATATTTAAATACTTGGATAAATATGCTTGTATGCAAAAAAAGGAATCCTGGTAGTATAGTCTAATGAATAAAGAACTGTATATAAATACTTGGGTTATTTCGCAAAATAAGTGTGCAAAAATGGAGCAAAGTAAGATTGGATGTTCCCTGGTGATAGCGGAACTGTAGTAGAAGGTGGATGTATAAGAAGTGGAAGGAGATTTCGGGTATGAAAAAGAAGAAGAAGAGTGACAAGACGAGGAAGTTACACTACAACCAGAGGAGAATACTACGATTTGATGTTGCATTTTGACGAAGGTTCTTGTGAAGAGGAAGAAGGATATTAGCCTATATCAAAAAGACAAGAAGAAGAAGCAGAAGCCCTAGATCCAAAGTACGAGTTCATCACACCTATGAACCCATGTACATATCTGGAGGTATGATCTAGAAACTCATCTCCTAGTGGATTTGTAAATACAACGAGCAATAATAGTAGAAATAGAGGACAAGGGAGTCCTTCTAGATAAACGTTTTTTCCAATAGTACCAAGGACCAATATAATGGTTCGGAACGACATTAAGCTATCTATATTCAATGGAAATGGGTTAAAAGACCTAGAGAAACATTGGTTTCTATGTGAAGTTGTATGGATAGTGCGACATGTTCAAGATGAAGCAATAAATAAGGCGTAGATGATCATGAAACTGAGGGGTCCCGTGCTCAAATGGTATATGAAGTTTTATGTGCTTCCGACAAGAGATGCACAGAAATCACTCGACCAAATTTGAGCAAGATTAATAGATGAATTCAGAAAGCCCAAATCTTAATCTCAGTGTATTACAGATATTAAAGAGATTAAGAAATTTCCTACAGAATTTGTGTGGGACTTCAACTAGATATTTAATGCATTAATGGATAAAGTAATCTTTCAAATGTCGGATGTACAAAACAAAGAGTGTTTCATTGCATCGTTGTTTTCACACATTTGAATTCTGTTGATGCAATAGAAGATTGTGTCATAGAATAAAGCTCGGGAGATAGCAATGAAGTTGGAATCCTCACCGATTGAAGATACTGGTGTAGGAATGGTACAAATTTAGTCACAGCTAGATAACCTTATGCTACAACTCCAGGAAAATAAAAGATGGAAGTAATTCCAAGAGGAAATCTAGTGTACAAGATGCAGAATTAAAGGACACCACAAGGAAAATTTCTTAACGTTTATGACCTATGTCACAATAGGGGCACCAAACTCGATAAACACACAAGGGATTCATTGGTGTAGAATATGCCAGACTAGAGGCCATCAGTCGGAATAGTTCATGTACTTACATAATATTTTAAGTGCACCAGATAGTTTATATTGTAAATTTTGTAAATCAGTAGGCCATGATGAGAAGGACTGCGGAGCTTTCCAGTTGTTGTAGGAGAAAACTGTGGATGCCTATTTGATGAAGAAGGAAGAGCATATGAAAGTTGAACAAGAACAAGCTCAATATCCACTATACCAATATCAACAAAATATGTATCCTCAATCCCAATATCATCAAAATCAGTATCTGCAGCAATAATACCCTCAAAGAAGGAGGGATGGGAATCTTTGAGGTTGAGGACAATAAGGAGGAGGACGATTTGGTCATGAAAGAGGCCAAATCATATGTTACAATTTTGGGCAGCCATGACATTTTTCTAGGAACCATGTGAGCCCTACAAGGACATGTTTATATTGTAAAGCCTTTGATCATATTGTTGAACTATGTATGTAGTTGATTGAAAAGTGGAAGGATAGAAGTGTGGGAAATACAAACCCCCTACAGAATTCCAATATGAATCCCAACTAGAATATCTAGATGATTTATGTTGAACCAAGAGAAGCAAATATTGATGTCGTGACAAGAGGAAGTGTCATGACTAGAGGCTCCCAAATACACAACATGACCAACTGCAGGTCCAACCGACAACACAAAAGAAAGTACCATTCGATGTCCAAAGAGAAAAGGAAGTATTTGTTAAGATTCCATATGCTAAGCTAGATATCATTAGTGTATAATCCAAATTCACAATATTAGCATATGCAGAATCACTGAAAGAAATAAAATCACAAGATAGACATAGTATTTATCCCGGTAAACCCTCAAGGGAAAGAAAACCAAACAAAACATCCTATGTATAAGATGTATAAGATAAAACCCCAGAACAAGTATTCTCCTCCTTGTTGATCTCTCTCTCTCTCCTATGAGATACACAAGTAAGTGAGTCTGTGTTAGAATGAGGTATACAACTCCTCTATTTATATACTTTTTGTCAACTGACTTTTACCTTAATAAAGTCAGCCCCACTAAACTGAATGGGCCAAATTCACTTAGGAATAATCAAAACAATATTATATTATATTCATTGGGGTACTATTGACCTGAATTACAATGGAGGATTTACCTCATGAATCTATGATGAAAAATTACAATAGTAGCATCCCGACAGAGAAATAATAACATCTCCCCTGGGGTACATTAGTAAAATACATTTAGAATATCCTTTGAAGTTACAATATTTCAACACTCCCCCTTAATGAGAAGGGTATTCTATTGAAAACATAATCATCAACTATAGGAGTAACAAGAGAGAGTATATTTAGATGTATTGAGGTAATACATATATATGTTATAGGAAGTTTTCAACAATCATCAGTAACTGGAACAATTACTCTTCATTGTCTTCATCTTCTGCAGGACATGATCACTTGATCCCTTTGCAACAAAACTTCTATCTTCCAATCCTTCGTAGAATCACTTCGACCTTCTCGATCCTTTGCAGCAGTACTTCGATCTTCTCCACCCTTTGCAGCAACACTTCGATCTTCTCGATCCTTTGCAAAAAAACCTTGATATTCTCAAACCTTTGGAGCGACACTTTGATCGTCTCAATCCTTTGCAACAACACTTCGATATTCTTGATCCTTTGTAGCTGCACTACTTGCAATATAGCATTATCTCTTTGTGGGATGATCAATCCCTATCACTTTAGGACATAGGTCCAATGATGATGCAATCCACCATCATCCTACTCCCCCTTAACGAGGAGGGTCTGTAGTATTGACCAGTTGAATCATCTACAACTGAATGTAGATCTCTACCACACATAGATGTAGGCCTTGTCATCTGGAAGGACTCATTATAGACCATACTCAACCTGTTAGAGCTAGGGACAATCCAAGTGAGTGTTATACTACAAGATATACATGTACATGTAGGCATAATCTCCATGTAAGAGTATCATATGCAATTGCAGATCTCGACCGCACCTAGATGCAATATCTCATCATAGGAAATTCTCAGCGTAAAATCTAGGACCACTCCATGCAAGTGTTATATTATGACATTCGTAAGGACTCATCATAGAGAATCATTAGCACTAAATCTAGGACCACTCCCAAGTGAGTGTTATTCTATGGCATCTACATATAAATGTAGGTACACTCTCCATGCGAGATTAATTTCTAAAAAGTAGATCTTGAACGCACCTAAATGCAAGCCCCTGTCATCCATAAGGACTCATTATAGAGCATCCTTAGCTTGAAATATAGGACCACTCCCAAGATAGTGTTATTCTATGGTATCCACAAATGAATGTGGGTACTCTCCATGCAAGAGTACATCTGCAAGGCCATACTTAGCTAGTAAGGACCACTCTCAGGAGCAAAGTGTTATTTCATGTTAGACATCCTCAAGAGAGGATACTAATGTCTACAAGTGAATTCCATACCTTTTCAGTATCTTCAAGTGTACTTGACCTCTTTCATACTAGAGCTTCAATGTCATCCCATCATCAATGGTAGTCTTATCATCACTCCTCCTTTCCCAGGAGGATGCTTATCATCAGCCTAATCCCCCTTTGATTGAGGAGGGTTCATATTTTTGACCTATTCTTCCTTTCCAAGGGGAGTCCATATCTTCTACTTGTCCCTCCTTTTCGAAGAGATTCCATATCTTCATCATTCCTTCTTACAAGGAAATTTTGTAGTATCATCATTGTTCCTCCTTGCGAGGAATTTTTTTTTGAACTACACCAATCTTGTCATGGAAATATTCAAACATTACTCAAGATAGAGGCTTGGTAAGCACATCAACAACTTTCTCAGTGATACTCACATACTAGAGCTTTATAGCTCCCTTTTGTACCATATCCCTTATATAAAAGTATCATATTTCTATGTGATTTGATTTATCATGGAACAAAGGATTCTTTGTCATCTTTATGCAACTCTGGTTGTCACAAAGAATCACTATGGTATCCAAATCCATGTCAAATAGACCTGACATTCGTTTCCAAATCCATATTTCTTCACAACTAGTAGAGCAAGCTACTATGTACTCTACTTTAGCTGTGCTGAGAGAAACACTAGACTGTTTCTTAATAAACCATGAGATCATTGCAGATCCCAGACAATAACATCCACATGAGGTGATATTTCTGTCTACGGCACTTACTCCCTAGTATGAATCCATATATACATACAATATGTAGTCATGATCTCTACCATAGTAAAGTCCCAAGTCTATCGTACCTTGTAGGTAACTCATCACCCGCTTTGTAGATATCAAGTGAGCCAATCTAGGTTTAACTAGATACTGACTTAAGGTGTTCACAACAAACCATATATCTAGCCTTGTATTCGTCAGATACATCAATGCCCCAATAATCAGTATGTATTGATTCATATCCACTAACTCTGGTGATTCATCAGATAACAAATTTAGGTTGGTATCCATGGGTGTGTCCATGGATTTACAATCCAACATATCAAATCTATTTAAGATTTCCACTGCATACTTTCCTTGGTTTAGAAAGTTTCCTTCTAGTATCAACCACACTTCTAGCCCAAGGAAATAATGCATCAATCCAAGATATTTCATCTCAAATTATTTAACTATCTTCTTCTTGCAATCTGTAATCTATTTCCCATTTCTAGTCAAAAATTGATCATTTACATATAGTAATAGTATGATAGGTTCATCATACATAACCTTCATTTAAAGGTTAGGATCCACTTTACTCTTGGTAAATCCCAACCTTGTCAAGAAGCTATCTATTCTACCATGCTAAGCTCTAGGAGATTTCTTTAGTCCATACATATCCTTTTTCAACTTACATACATGAGTCACTCTGTCTTCGACTTCAAATCCTTGTGGATATTCAATGTAAACCTCTTCCTCAATCATACCATTCAGTAAGGTTGTCTTTACATCCATATGGTGTAGACCCCACTTCATCATGGAAGCAAGTGCCATGATGGTTCTGATGGAAGTGTACCTTGCTATTGGAGAAAATGCCTCTTCATAATCAATCCTCTCTTTTTGAGAGAATCCTTTATCCACAAATATTTCCTTGTACTTTTCAATACTTCCATCAAGAACATGTTTTATCTTGAAGATACATTTTGAAGATACCACACTCTTGTTTTGTGGTTTGGGTACTATGCCCTAAACATTATTCTTCATTATTAAATGTTATTCTTCCATCATTTCATCTGCCCACTCTTTCTTCTATGAATCTTCCTCATAGCTAGTGGGTTCTTGATCTACAAGGTCACACATTAAAGCTACATAACTAGAGTATGTATTTGATCTTTTTCTTGTTCTTGTGGAGCCTTCTGGAGCTCCATGTCTCTGTGCTTCTTGTTTGATTTATCTTACCCAAGTAGGTTTTCTCTTTCGAGAGATATCCATAGTAGGGGGTTCCCGAGGTTCTATCATATCATGATCTTCAGATGCTACTATTTCAGGAAAGGGTTCAACTTCCACCTTTATGGGAGGTACATCCTCTTCATGTACTTATTCAAGCTGATACCTTCTAAGTTTCTTAAGAGTTGTCTATTATTCAAATGTTACATCTCTACTGTCACGTCCCCGACCCTCAGACCGGCGAAGAGGACGCGACGAACACCACAATAGTCGGGCAAATAGCCCCATGAACATATACAATCCATCAATGCTGAAAATTAAAAGCTTAACATGATGCATAACAGGGATGCTAAGACATAAAAGCAGATGCATAATCCAACATAGAGGGATTCATAATTCCTATGACATCAATATACAGTGGAAGCAACACATATACATTTCCAGCATTTAACATGTTCATTATAATTCATAAAACAATAGATTCAATTGTAGAGATAACACGGTCAAGATTACTTATCTTTTTGATGAAGAGTTTACCCCGCAACCAGCTATGTCATTGTAACGTTCCACCCAACCATAGGCCAGCGTGCTCATCAATCTCTCAGCAACACTGCCACCCCCGAGCTGGGCATGATTCCTCCAAGGATAAGGGTCAATGCAGGCTTACACATAGCCGAGGGACACAATCAGAAAACCAACACCACTGGGTTTACCAGGCCATCAACAAATCAGCCAAGCCAGCACAGTCCAAAGGACAACCACTACATACCAGCAGCAAAAAAACCCTTCACAGCCCTGTGAAGAAGCAAAGATGACCAGGGATAATCCCAAGCAAACGATGAGCACAAATCAAGCCCACAAGGCAACACAAAGTTGTTCTTGGCCCTACTGTGGCCAAAATAACTCGGCTGCAACCTCAAAACCAGGGTACTCCAATAGCAAAAAACACACAATGAATGATAGCAGCAATCCACAGTCCCAAAAGAGGGAAACTCAACCAACAGATTGGAAATCAACAGTGGCACAAAATGAAATTGAGCACCACAACCAAAAAAATGTGGGGAAGACAACATCCCCAAAACATAAATAGTGAGCACGACTCACAACATGGGAAAACGACCCCAAACAGTCTGTGCGTGAGGAAACTTGCACCAGACCACAAAACATAGAGGAAAACATATACACAGCCATAAATCAGTAAGGAAACTTACACGCCATCCCTGAGTGTAGAAATGGCTCTTGCACCCGAAAAGCCTGAGTGACAGCCATGATTTCACCCATTCCCTGTGTGAGGAAAACCAACGCAGAACTCCCGTGCATGAGAAGAAGACAGAATGTCTCTCTGCATGAGGATCCCAACCTGCACGTGAGGAGAAACAGCTTCGCCTATGTGCGCAAATCAACCATCATGAGGAAATAGAATAAAGAATCCCCTATGTGCATGAATGAACAGAACGACGGTGCACAGGAGGAAGCCGAACTCATCTCTGCATGAGACATCCATAGACCAAATCTTGCATGAGGATTAACAGGCAATCAGAAGAAACCAACAGACCATGGGAGACTGGAGTCATGGGAGAGTGGAGTGAAGGCAGTCGTAGGTGGAGTGGGCGCATGGGAAAGGGACTGACAGTCCTGCCACCCCACTCCCAAAAGCAATAACTGCCTCAATCACCAGCCATAACTGCCCCCAACAACAAAACCAAGTCATTGAAGAGGTTGGTGAAACAAGAAAGGTGGCAAAACAAACAAGGTGGCAACACATGGGTTTTTCCCCCATAAACCAAGGTTTGACATCCCCCACCCCTTATCCTTTGGAACCATGCCCTTTTCATTCAACGTTGCACTGCCGTAGTTGGTTGTGGTTTTAGTTTTAATTGATGTGCGTATTTACATGATGCCGAATTATAATGTGCCAAATCGCACGATAAACCATCGGCAACTATCCCCATTGCCGAAACACACACACAACCAAATCGATGGTGGGGCTTTTTCCTTGAGCTCCTCACCACGATTAATTACAATATATACATCATGCAAATGGGGTAAAAACCGGGGACATTACATCTACTAATATCGACATTATGGAATATTGAAATGTATATCCTAAAGGATTTAGAGACTTCAAAGTATCCAACAAATATTCCCTTATTTTTATAAGGATCCAACTTGGTTATCTTCTCTTTCAGAATATGTACATACACTAGACAACCAAATATCTTGAGATGGCTCACTTCAGGTTTATTTTCTATATACATTTATTCAAGAGTCTTGAATCCAAGAGCACCATGAGATAATCTATTTTGCACATACACGACTTTTCTTACTGCTTCATCCTAGAGGTGCATGGGGAGGTCTTGGTCCTAAATCATTATTTTCACTGCTTTCATAATGGTTCTATTCTTTCTTTCCGCAACACCATTATATTGAGGATTGCAGGGAGTGGTTAGCTCCCTCTTGATTCATGCCTCCTTGTAGAATGCTTCAAATTATTTTGAATTATATTCTCCACCATTATCTTATCTCAGTGTCTTGATTCTTCTTTCTGAATGGTTCTCTATCAAGGATTTGAATTCCTTGAATTCCCCAAACACTTCAATCTTGTTATTCAGGAAGTATATCCATGTATTTCTTGAATAGTCATCAATAAATGTGACATAATATTCATATCCACTTAACTATATGGAGGGTATAGGACCACATACATCATAATGAATTAATTCCAATGTACCTTTAGTCTTTGTTTCACTTTTCAGAAAGGGATTTTTGATGTTCTTTCCTCTTGCACATCCTTTTCAAGTTCCCTCATGATCGATATTTAGATCTGGTAACATTGTTACCATGTTTATCACATAGGGCAGTGATTTGTAGTTTATGTGAGAGAGCCCGCTATGCCATAGTTCACTTGATCTAGTAGTCTCATGGACAAGGGTTTTTTATGGATGTCGTTTGAGTTTATACATTCCTTCTTCTTCATCAATGAGCACAACATATTCAAGTTTATTTCCTTTTAGCCACATAAGTACTTGTCCATCTATGAAAACAAATATATATCCTTTCTTATCTAGTGCTAAGATGGAAAGTAAGTTCTTTTTCAAACCTAGTACATACAATACTTCCTTCATTTTCATGGAAGTCCCAAAGTCAAGCTTGTAGCTTGATTCACCAATACCTTTGATGGGATATTGATAGTCATCTCCTAATGATACCTTCGGAGGAGAGTTATTTTCTTCAATTCTCGACATAGTTTTCTTCTTCCCTATCATGTGCTTTGAAGCACCACTATCAATAAGCCATGTATCTTCTCTAGGTGTTACAGACCCAGAGAGTGAAAAGAATAGTACATATTCTTCTACATCCTCCTCTTTTGTCAGCCTCTTTTGAGGTCTTTATTCTTATTCCTCATCTTTAGCTAGATGAGTATGATGTATTTTGTTGTTGTTATTCTTTGATGATGGACACTCTATGGCAAGCTGTCCTATCTTATGACAGTTATAACATTAATACTTTGAGTAATATGTCTTCTGATTATTTACTCTTTTATTTTGAAACTTCTTCTTTGAAGTTTTATGATTACCCTTATTGAAGTTTTATTTTTTTCTTCCTTTAGTATGGATGGCTAGAGCTTGATCATGTTTTGTGGGTAGAGATTCTCTATTAGCTACTCTATCTTCTTCTTGAATGCAATATTCCCATACAATGTCAAACTTCATACTTTCTTTTCTGGAACACAGAGTATGTATGAATGAATCCCAAGGTCTAGTGATACCATTAAGAGAAGCCATAACTAGTTCATCCTCATCAAGGGTGTGTGCAATAGCACTTAGTTGTTCCCTAAATTGGGAGATCCCTATGAAGTAATATTGAAATGATTCTCCTTTACTCATCTTGGCGCCCTTCAGTTGAGCTCTCAAATCCATATTTCTATTGTTGTTCCATCCCTCATACATTTGGAAAGTTCATCATACATTTTATTTTGTTTCTTCTTATCTAATCTTGAGGGATCAAGTGATTTTTAATAGAATAAAAAATGATGCTCATTTCCTTGATTAGGTCTTGTTCATGCTTATCCTTAGCTTCAACTTTTGTTGGTTCTGCAAATTCATCCTTGATGTACTTATAAATACCATTCTCCTTTAGAATGAGACCAATCCTATACTTTCATGCTAGGAAGTTTTCTATGCCTTCCAATTTTTCCTCAAGCTTAGTGCTTGGGGCCATCCTATCCAAGGGGCCACCAAAAATTTATATATTTCTCAAAATGAAAATATGACCTTACCAGGAGATTCTCTTGACTGTGGTGAGTTGGTTGGTCCACTTGATTTTTGGAGATCCCAAAAATTCACCCTTCAAATTTTACTTGCGAGGTTACAATTTCTACCAAATTTATTGCTCTGGTTTTTTGCAGTTTTCTGGTTCTAGACCAAACTAGGGTTTGGATTTCCTAGATATTCATCCACCCAAAAACTTTGATCTTGGGCTCAATATATGTGCTCTAGGGAGGAACAACTTTCTATGTAAGAAGATCTTCAAAATTACAACTTTTGTAAAAACCCTAATTTCTTTCGGAGGGAGAGGAGAGAGATTTTCTCCTTGTGAAAGTTTCTATATCTAGGATAGCTATGCTACCATGTTAAGATTTTATATGCTAAGCTATATATCATTAGTGTTTAATCTAAATTCACAACAGTAGCATATGCATAATCACTGAAAGAAACACAATCACAAGATAGACAATATTTATCTTTGGAAACCCTCAAGGGGAAGAAAACCCAACAAAACTTCATCTGCATAAGATGTATAGATAAAACCCCAAAACATGTATTCTCCTCCTTATTCACCTAGGAAGAATCAAAACAATATTATATTATATGCATTGGGGTACTATTGAACCAAATTACAATGGAGGATTTACCTCATGACTCTATGAAAAACAATTATAATAGTAACATCCTAACGGAGGAATAATAACATCTCCCTTGGGGTACATCAATAAAATAAATTTTGAATATCATTTGAAGTTACAATATTTCAATAGTATTCTTGGACACACAACTAGAATTCGTCGATGAGAATCAAGCATCACCGTTTTCTCCTACACTTCCAAGAAGACTGATAAGGGAGATTCTTGAAAGATTCAAAACTATTTCGAAAGAAATTAATCAAAAAGGTTAGTAAACTTTAAGAATTTTTTAAAAGTTGCTAATCACTAATAAATGATAAAGATGTTGTCACATAATTGAAATCTCTAGTAGAATAACATCAAGAAGAAGTGCGACCAGACATAAAAGTAAACCAGTTGGGAAAAATATTAATGACTTGTTGCGAGTTAAGAATGATTTTCCAAATAGGAGATTGCGATATGGATTACATTATATTATATTTGGGATATGATGTCAACATTATAACAAGAAAAACATGGGAAAGAATGGGGAAACTGCGACTATAATGGTCTCCCATTCATCTCAGATTAGCAAATTAGTTGAAATTCCTACCTATTGGTCGAATGACTCAAGTGTCTGTCGAGGTAGAAGGCCTATGAATGTATGTTGATTTAGAAGTAATTGACATTGTCGATGACACAAACTCGTATCCTGCACTTTTATGGATAGACTAGGAAATAAATAATCATACCATCATTTTAAGAAAATAATCTTATCATTTGAAGATTCTGAGCTAAGGGTGGTCGCACCAATTGATCTGCTAGAAGTTCAGAGATATGTCGAGCCAGTAAATAGTGAAGGACAAGGTGACTATCTTGACCATATTTATAACATCACATTTGCAAGATACGATTATGCAAATCTAATAGCTGACATAAATCTTAGTTGGTGAAGTATTAGCTCATGTACATCAGATTCTGGAGAAGCATTGGAAAACTTGAAGAATCAGATGCACAGAGTATCCATGAGAAAGTGTGCAAGAATTACATGGTTTTTTATATGGGTAGAAACTAAGGAAAGTGAGTTACCCACCTATGAATGTTTACCTAACCTTGCATATTTTCTGATATATTTTGAAGAAAAAGTCATAGAACATCAACGCTTGTCTGCCCTGGAATTTATGCTGAAAACTACACCCGCTAGATGGTGGGTCTCACATAAAGAATCTATCTCGGAATGGCCACAATATCAAAGATTGATGGAGATAAGGTTTGAAGAAGAGATCAGTTATACTGGTTAAAAGTATACAGTGTTGACCAATCTTGTCGATCATATTGATTATTTTCGTGCGGCATGGGAAGAATGTCTATGACAGGAATGGGTTCATCAGTTCATACACACGTTAGACATGATACCAAGGAGCTGGTATACATCAATTGAACTAAGACAAGGAATAATTGAATGGGATGAATTAGCTACTAGATTCATACACACATTTGAATTTTTTGATGATCATCTATTTATTAATGTCGCATTGCAAGTAATCAAGCTAAAATTATTTGAAGAAATCCATGTCGCAGTGACAACTTCAATCAATGCGGCGCAACAATCCTGCACTAGATGGAGTGCTACAATGTCATGGGAGAACCAGATGACGATGACCCACTCGACATAAACATACCTGAGTCTTAGGTATGCACACAGTGGAGGGATTTGGTATTTCTAGCCACCAATTTATGAATCCATTAAAAGTAAAAAAAATTATTGGCACCACAGAGAATCCAAAATTTTCGAATATTGGAGATTTCTGGGATGATGTGACTCTTAGGAAAATCACAGATTTATTGCATGAGTTTCAGGATCTGTTCCATATGAAATTATCAGAGTTTAAATGGATTGGTAGAGACCTTGGAGAAATGAAGATAGCTTTAAATCCTGACACAAAACCTATCAAGCAACAACCATACCGATTGAATCCATGGTATAAAGAAAAAGTCAAGGGAGAGATAGATCGAATGTTGGATGCAAGTATCATAGAAATTGTAGAAGAATAAGAATGGATCAGTCTGATAGTAGGGCAAGATAAAAATAATACTTGTGAAGTGTGTATTTGTGTCGACCTATGAAAATTGAACGATTCTTGTTTACATGACCTGTTTCTAACTTGATTTACATATGAGGTACTAGAGAGTGTCAGGGGTCAATAAATTTACTCACTCACTGATGGGTTCTCTCGCTACCACCAAATTGGAATCACAAAGGAAGACCGATATAAGACAACCTTTGCGATGGAATGGGGTTGTTTATAGTACATGGTAATGCCCTTTGGGCTCAAGAATTCTCCTACCAATTTTTTCTAGAATAATAGTGGTTTCCTTCAAATATTTTACTCATAAATTTCTTGAGGTCTATTTCGACGATTGGACACTATTTGGGCTCATTAAGGATCATATTGAGAGCCTCGGGATGATGCTGGAACACTATCACCAGTATCAAATTTCATTGAACTTAAATAATTGTATCTTTTGTGCCCTGTTTGGAATTCTATTGGTCCATGTAGTTTCTCATAATGGAATCTTGGTCGACCCTGCTAAAATTGTGATTATCGTCAACCTACCACCATCTAACATAGTGAAGTGATTGAGAGCAAAACTAGGACGTACATGATCCTACAGAAAATTTATCAAAGGATATGCAGAGGTGACTACTCCGTTGGAGAAGTTATTGAAGAAAGATGTTAAGTTCTAATGGATGAAAATTTTTCCAAGAGAGTATTGACACTTTAAAGAACTAGATCGTTACATCGCCAATACTTATATTTTTAGAATGGAAAATGAATTTAATGTACACGTCGATGTGTTTTATTGTCTCCCTCAGCATGGTACTAGAACAACCTGGTGAAGGGTTGATTGATCATCCTATTTCCTTCGCCAGTAGAAAACTATAAACAACATAGAAGAACTATACAACGAAATAAAGAGAAGGACTAGATTTGGTGTATTCCCTGTAGAAATTCAAACACTACTTGCTAGGTAGACATTTTAAGATATACACAGACCATTCAACAGTGAAATACTGGGTTGATAAGCTAGTGTACGGGGGGAATATTTGTCGGTGGATTCTCCTTTTTTAGGAATTTTACTTTGAATTCATTGTTGAACCCGATTGACTAAATTAAGGACTAGACCATATGTCAAGGATTGAAAGTGTATACGAACCTGGTAACCTCAATGATAGTCTCCCTGATGTGAAAATATTTGTGATAACAATGTTTGATGACCAGTATAGAGACATCATACATTTTTTTAGTATGGGTTATGCACCAGTTGAATTTACTATTGCACAAAAGAAACAGTTAGTTGTGCGAGATGTAGACTTCTAGTTGATCGCTAGACAATTGTATAAAATGGGCCATGGTGAGATTCTTCGTCGCTACGTCTTGGAACATGAGAAACCGATGAAACTAAATGAAGCACATGTTGCATTGCAAGAGGAAAATTAGCTGAAAAATATATAGGGCGAAATATATTACAAGCAGGATTGTGGTGGCCCACCATGCACGCAGATGATTGAGAATATTGTCAATATATGATGTATGTCAAAGAACTGGAAATTCGTTGTGACGAGATGAAATGCCATCAGTACCACAAATAACTCTAGAGGAATTCGATAAATGGGTCGTTGATTTTGTGGGCCCTATTAATTCAACAGGGAAGCACACAGGTGCATGGTATAAAATTCCTGCGACTGACTACCTGACTAGATGGGTTGAAGCAATGCCAATAAAATATTGTATTGTTGCGATCACTGATAAATTTTATTTGAAAATGTTGTGACTAGATTTGGCTACCCGAAAAATTTGATAAGCGACCAAGGAACACCCTTTGTCAACCATTTGATTGAGGAACTAATGGAAGAATTCCAGATCCTGCTTAGGAAGACAACGCCATCTCACCCTCAAGCAGATGATGATGGAAAAGAATTTAACAAAATCCTAGAGAATGCGTTGACAAAGATTTTCAATGTCTTGAGATATTACTGGGATCTGAAAATTGTGTAGTACTGTGGACATATCGCACGACCTGTAAGAATTTAGCAGGCCGAACTCCATTTCGTCTTGTATATGGACAAGAAGTTTTGATTCCCATGGAATACATTGTTCCCATCCTAAGGATTGTTGTGATCATGGAGATGACAGATGTTGGTGTTGTAGAGGAAGGACTGTCGCAGTTGATATAGGTGGAAAAAGATTGTTTTGTTGCAGGATATCATCAAAATGTTGAGAAAGAATGACATAAATTATGGCATGATCACCACATCAAGAACAAGCAATTTTTGGAAGGAGGACTTGTTATTTTGCATGATAGAAAATTATTCAAGCATTGGGGTAAGCAAAAAACATACTGGTTGGGAACATATATTGTCATGCATATCACTGTCGGAGGCGTAGTCCAATTGCAAAAGTTTGATGGAACACCTGTCAAAGGACTGGTAAATGAAATCCAGCTAAAGAATTATTTGGATAGTTGGGACTTTACCGAATAAAAAATAAAAGGGAACAAAAAGAAAAGAGAAACTAAAGAAAAACAAAAACAAAAACCCTCTGAAATTTTTTACTTTAACCACAGGAAATCAATTGTCGCAAAAGAAAAGATCATTGCAGACTACTAGTATGTCGTAGAGAAAGGAAAAATGTTGCAGACTCTTTGTCTATCGCAAGACGAAAAAATGAAGGAGAAGGAACCTTGTATGTCACATGGGAATAATTTTGTTGAAGGATGGATACTGGTCGCAGGAATAGTGATGTTGTTGTATGATGAATTTGTGTTGTAGAAATGACAGTTGGCCATCATTGATTTGAAAATTTTGAGATACTTTGGTGCCGTACTTTCTGGGTCACTTCAGTCATTATTGCACCATAACTACCACTGACGTGACAGGTGAGTTGTAGTTTCCTTGTAATAATTCGAATGTTCATCCCATGGGATGGAGATGACATCTACCTTTCCATTGATTGTCCGCACATGTGAAGGACATATTGATTTGAACAGATATATGTTATAAATCTTATGTTATCAATCTTTGTGCCAAAGTTTCATTTCATTCTTCTACATTCGAGAAGAGAAATTGATGTCTGCAACTACTTTTTTCGTAGAGAATGGTTATTTTGATTTCTAGTACAAGCATAGTTGCAGAATCTGCTATTGAGACTGCATCACCCACACTCACTATGGAAGACACTGCTGGATATGTTCCACCACGGGTAGGGGATTCACAAGAAACTGAACAAATTTTAGTCATCCTTGAAGTAAGTTTATGAGCTAACCCACCTGGTTTGTCAACGAAGAAAGGTTCTGGTACCCGTAGGAAGAAATTTGTCTTAGCACTAATGATGGAAGACGAAGAAACAACGGGTGAAATTTGGCTACCAGATGATATTCCACCTAAAATGCCAGATGCAATGATGGGTAGACCCACCAGAATGCAAAGTATCCATTGGTAAAATCTGTCGGCCTGGACCAGAGCTCAGATAATAGTGAACAACGATGAGATCCTGTAACATCGCCATCAATTGTACAAGAAGCACAAGATAAATTTTGCAATGAGTACATGAGAGAAGAAGATGAGATGGAAGATTTCATCGTCGATGAAGAAGCAACTGATGAAAACATTCTTCTTGTGGGGTGGAAGAAGTCAAAGAAAAGAATGTCCAGGAAAGCACTTGGTATTTCATCTTCAGCTTTCCAAGAAGTTTAGGATATAATTCGTGATTTCAATGAGCTTTTATCTCTCTTCGGTTATACCTCTCTAAAGCAGTAACTTTTCAAACTAAGAAAGAAGGATGATAGAAATAGAAGCTGCAAATGAAATATAAGAAGTAGAGGCACTGTGTGCCAAGGAAGTCGAACGAGTTTCTTCGACTTGGGAAACATTGATCAGGGATGCAGAGTTAGAGAAAGTCACAGAGAATCTGCACACTACTGAGACAAAGGTAACTTAGGTGAAAAATGAAATGAAGAAACTGCCCTTAGTAGAGAAAATGGCTAAGGCTAGCATAATGAAGAAAATTCAACAACAAGTCGCAGCGTTGTGAACTCAATAGCAGTAGAGGAATGACAAAATCACAGAGTTTCAAGATGAAGAAAAAAGAGTTACAAGAATTATTTAGCTTGTACATCCAAAGGAGAGACAAGAAGAAGATTCCAAAATACTTGCAACGTTGAAAGACATTAGTTCTGACCTTGTGGAAAACGTGCAAAAGGAAGAAGAGGATGTGCCATGAGAGACAGAGGAGATAGTGAAAATATTTCAATATTTTCAAAGCAAGGTTGTCACAACTGCATAATTTTTGGAGTGGCGTAGTGTGGCTTGGGATGAGTCACAAGTGAGTGTTAGGGACATGTTGGTCGTAGGAGAAGATAGGAAGAATTTAGATAGAATTGTGCTCGAGATGTGAAGTGTTCAGTCACGTGACAGAGGAAGCTACGACAGAGGAAGAGATAAGACACAAGAAGTTGCGAGAGAAGGAATGCTATGATAGAAGCAATCTCGAAAGAAGAATTTCATGATAGAAGGGAAATTTGTGACGAGGTCATCCATGTCAGAAGGAACCATGATAGAAGGTGTGCAACGACTAAAAAGGATAGCTCGAGAGATCATGGGTAATAAGTCAACTAAGAGCCACACGTGCTTTAGGGAATAAATCATCTTTGTATTTTGGGCCGATAGTGCCTACTGACAGTTGTAAAGGGAATGTGTAAGAATAGGAATGACATCCTGTCGGAAAACATAATGAAGTTGAATGATAACGACATGTAATAGTCTATAAAAGGAAGAATCCAAGCTGTGTGTGGGTTGGCACCTTTTACTTCCTGGTTAGTTGGTTGATTGTTTACTTCCTAGTTGGTCTGTGTTTGTTAGAAGAGTCAAAGAGTCGAAGATTCATAGAGTTGTAGAGAAGAGTGAGTCGATCTAGGCTATGTGTGGATCGACAATGGAGTTGGAGAGAAGAATGAGTTGATCTAGGTTGTGTGGAGAGTGACAATAGAGTGAAGGGGAGGAAAATTTCACAGATATGAGACCAAAGAGCATGAGAGGAGAGAGAAGTCTTTATAGATTGTAGAAGAATATCTAAAACATAGTCTACAAGCTGAGTGTGCAGACCAAAGGTGCATATATTTCTCATGCCAGATGAAGAGCGCATTTGTGGTTTTTCCCATATGGGTTTTGATGTTAAATATTGTGTCAATGTGTATTAGATGAATGTGTTTGTGTCGCATGAATGTATGTTGTGAATAAGTGTTTATGTATTTTCTTATAAATAGTTCTTATATGCATATCACATTGTTTCTAGTTGGAATAGATAATAAGGCATTATATTGACTGTTGTAATCTTTGTTGACGGATAAGTAGAGTAATATATTGAATGTGAATAATAAGTATAAGTAAGACACCCATCGACTTCGGTTGAGCGAGTTGGTAAGGGGCTATGAAAGGAGAAATCCCCGCCCAACTGTAGAAACCAGGTTCTAGCAGTTACCCATAAGAGATATCTCGGGTGAGACTGCATCTATGTCACAGGTGTTGCCGATTGAGCCTTGCTCTATCGGACCGATATCTTGGGCTTTGTTGTCATACAAATAATGTTTGAACTTGGGTCGAAGGGAGAAAATACAACATATCCAGATCCACCAAGTTCTTCTCCAAACGACTATTGTGAGACTTGTAAAGACTTTGGCCATTCATTGTGACTCTACCCAATTCTACAAAAATATTCCGTAGTGGAAAGTACTGTATACTATGAATTCTATGAATCCAATATAGATAGTACCGAAAAATACATGTCTTTGGATGCACTAACATAAATATTGGACCACTTAATATATAATTGAGTAGCAGACCAATGTCCAGAAAGAGGAGGTGGCAAAGGACACATAAGAGGTCTTGGATCTTGAAGAGAAGGAGGTCATTTAGGCTCGATTCAATGTCACAATTTCTATGTGATTGGAAATCTCACCCAAGATTGTACTTGACCTAAGATACCATGATGTACCTATTTCCATACAAACACCCACATTGTTGAAGAATTACTAGAGATTATTGCCAAATGGGGAGATCGCACAAGATGACCAGCTAATCTCATCAATTTTGAACCATGAGAAGATCGGAGCCTGGCAAGTTTTGTTGTTACCTGATGTTGTAACATTATACATTCTCACTAAAAAAAATCATAATATTTTGAATTTTTTTTCTTCGTAAAATAGGTTTTTTCTAAACTTACCTCAAAACAATTCTTGGTTAAAGTAATTATTCCCATTCTAAATTTTTTATGAGCCTAAGTTACTAGATGAACTATATTGTATTCATATATTCATAAATGTTAAGCCAATTTTCAAGAGTCAAGATGATTCTTTTTTAAATTATTTGGAACACTAAAGCTCTATTATTAAATCTTTGTTTATTAAAAACCTTGGCCTAATTATCCCTATTATTAAATATTTTTTTATTAAAAACCTTGGCCTAATTATCTTATCGTAGGAGGGTCTTTATAGTTTTTCAATGATATAGTATAAACTACTTATTTTTTCACTGAAACATTCAGTGGTGTCAGAGGATACCAAATTGATTTTGATAATGATTTCATCAACTCCAAAATGCTCAAAAACACTACCAAGTGTCGAGAGGGAAAGTTTCAACTTGTAGGTTCTTTCAACTCTTTGGTAAAATGTTTGAGGCTTATTCACTCCTAACTTCGATGTTGCTTTAAAAATCTACCAAACCCTCGACACTTATCAAAACCAACCATAAAATTGAGAGGTCTTACGTTTGGATGAATCCACAAGTCAAGATTTACAAACCTATCGACCATAAACTCAAGGTGCTTGTGTATATCCAGAGGAAGAAAATTTGGGTGTTTTTCTTAGTGTTTTTGTGTTTAGTGTGTGCCAAGTGCAATTGAGAGGAGGAACTATTATTCAAATATTTATTGCAAGATCACATTCCACGGTGTGAGATCAAAGCTGTTGGGCATACAAGCAGGATCAAAGAATGTGAAAAGCAGGGTGAAGTTTACATATTCATATTGAAAAAGAAACAATGTGGCTAGATTGAATGTGAATGACATTGATCTTGGCATTAAGGGCCATAATTTCGAGGCGGATTCTCTTAATTCTCAAGAACAGGAAAATGATTGATCTATTTTTTACAACAGTGATTTGGACATTTGGTAGCATTGGTGGAAACAAGAAGGTTACTTGCAGAATAATGATAAAACATATTCCTGCTTTTATGAGCATGATAATTCCTTAAAGTATCTAGCTACTTCTTGCCAACTTAATATTTTTCATTCTATTATTAGAAAATGGTTCCACAAAACAAGGCATCAAATCAACAATTGATGAGCATAAAGAGAGTAGTCAACAAAATGAGGGAAGGGGGGATTGTGTAGCCTATAGAATGAGTTGGGCTATGATCCTTGAGGGATGCTGGATTTCCTGAATACTTAGAGATTTTCCAGAGGATTCTTCCTCCTTTTGTCAATCAGTAAAGTTTTTGTTGCATTGGAACCATTATGTGAATCAAACCTCTTTTTGTCTCAGTTATGGAGTGTTTTTTTGAGTTTCCTTATGGTTTGCATTAATGAGTTTTGGATGGTATTTGTCTTTGATGTAAATATATTACCGTCTTTCTCTCAATTTTGATACAATGGTGTTAAAGCATCAATGATGTGATCATGGATTTGTTTTTCTTCATATGTGACACTGAAAATAGATAAAATCTTAAATAGTTTTGAGAGAACTACCTATAGCAAGAAATGTAATTTCTTTCCTGGTTACCTCATTTGAAAACTATTTAGGATATTGGGAAAATTTCATGTCATTTCATAACTTTGAACAGATTTAGTTTCATCTACCTTGCATGTCTTCATCTTATTTCTAGGTTTTAGTTAACAATATGTAGTTGAGATCTCTTCTTAGTTTTCTGCCATTTCACTCTCTTTAATATCTGAATGTCTGAGAGAATGGAATCATGTTTCCCAATGGAAAGGCTCTCAGTCTAAAGGTATTACTTCATTGTTTACCCAATTTACTACTACTCTAGTCCTTCAACCATTTCAGTCGATCTATTCTTTTACATTCAAGCCTCTACTTGTTTATTCCCCCCCATTACCCAAATATGGCCTATCTATTTGCTAAGTGTTTTAAATTGTTGTTTTCTCATAATCAGTGAATATATTTTTGTAAGTTACCAAGGGTTACCCCTTTGGTCACCAGGGCAATATTGATACCTAAAGAAGGATTTTAGATGCATTCACATAGTTTCGTTGCTTCCCGAAACATCTTAAGGAACACCATATTTTTGGTGCTTTTGTTGATGATGCGAAGCTGTGAAGTTTTCTTCCATAGGGTATAACGACAAGAGTCTTTTTCTTGGTGGTGAAAAAGGAGCAGAACAATAGGTTGCTTACTGATTCGATAATATTTTTCAATTCAAAATTTCACTTGGAGACTCCACTATGATTTCAATGGCGAATTCATTTTCATCAATAGCTATTACGAAGTATGTTGCATTTGATTTCTCTACTATTCCTAGCCAATTCCCTAATGCCATTCCTACGAGAGAAGAATGGGAGAATTGTATCCCAAAGTTTTGATGAAACCTTGAAGATAACCTTGCTAAGCATTTGAAAGATTTTCATTCATGCATGCATCAACTAGGAATATGCGTTGAATATTTTCTGTTGAAACTGTTTATGCTGTCTTTGGAAAGAGATGCTTATATTCTTTTGAAAGATTTTTGTGATCTTCAATGGACTAGCTATAAAAGTAAAAAGGACCAAGTCAATTTCTGAAATGAAGAATTTGACGAACAAGATTGCTCTTGTAGAAATGAAGAAGAAAAGGAATTTACTGATGATGGGTGTGAACAAGATGACTATTATGATGATATTCAGGAAGATTTTCAAGAAGAAACTTTTTTTCTTCCTGCACCTAATGATGAAGATTCTACTTAGCATATTGCTACTCTTTTTCTGGAATGTATACATGAGTTTGAAGATGAAGGACTTATTTTTACTTTGAAAGTCATATATCAAAATCTAAGAAACTAGACACGTCCATTTTAGGGCCACGTGTCGAACACAGACACATTAACAGATCATGTCCGACATGACTATTAATCGTGTCCTGTGTTCAGACATGTGTGTCTGGGCACTGTCCAATCGTTTCCCAAAAACAAGACATGAAATTGCCGACGGGGCCCATAAAAACCCTTTTTTCTCACTTTTTTGTTTCATTTCCAATTTGTGGGAGAGCTCTAAGAGGGTTTTTTGTAGGTGAAGAGGATTTGAAGGCTTTGGAAGGGTGCTAAATGATTTGGAAGGTATTTTTTTGCAAGTGAAGGTGGATTTGGTTGGGTGGATTGAAAGCTCAACCATCAAGCAAGAAGAACAATGTCTCATTCAGCTAGGGGAGGAACTAGAGGTCAAAGGAAAGGGAGAAATGCCCCACCTATTGTCTCCCTTCCTATTCCTCCAAACACAAGCTCTTCTACTCCTCTAGTGAGTGCTCCATATACAGCTAGTGGAGCTCATGCTCCATTGAAACATGTTTTAGCAAGAAAACAAGCCCAAGAGAAGAAATACTCTTTGTGGAGGTATGTGACTAGGAAAGAAGGGCCTGGGGAAAAGATAGGTGGGGGAGGCAATGTGTCTTGGACTTGCAATTTTTGCAAGAATGACTTGAAGAGCACATACTACCAAGTTAAGAGCCATTTGTTGGGCCTTCCTAATTATGGGATTTATTCATGTAAAGTTGTGAGTGTTATCCAAAGGAAAGAAATGGGAAAGGAGGATCAAGAAGGCTTAGGGAATGTAGCAGCAACAAGTAAGAAAAAAGATGAGGATCCTCTTCCATTCTTAAGGAAACCCTCTACAATTCGGCCTACATTTCCACCTAGCAAAGCTGATACACATCTAGCAAAAAATAGGACAAGTGGTCCAATGGACAATATTTTACAACAAGAGGCACGAGAAGAGGTAGATCTCACCATTGCATTCTTTTTCTACCTCAACTTCATCTCATTCAATGTTGCATGATCACCATTTTTTTTTGAGATGTGTTGAAGTCTCAGTGAACGAGCTCCATCTAGTTATGTGCCTCCTGGTTCAGAGAAGTTTAGAACCACATTGTTGGTTAAGGCAAAGGAGGTAGACAAAATTCTTGACCCAATTAGAGCAACATGGCCCTCATCTAGAGTGAGTATTGTTTCTGATGGATGGACGGATCCAACACGCCATCAACTCATCAATTTCATGGTATCTTCCCAAAATGGACCAGTGTTTTTGAAAGCGGTGGATGCTCTTGGGAAATACAAGGATGCACACTTTATGGGTGAGTTATTCATCAAAACCATTGAAGAAGTAGGTGTTTATTCTTTTGTACAAATCATCACGAACAATGCACCTATTTGCAAGGCCACTCACATGATTGTGGAAACTAAATATCCACAGGTATTTTCATTTATGACACCTTTCATTGTTAATGATTTGAGTTGTTAACTTATTAGTGTGGTAGAGTCATTTATACTTGTCTTTTTTTCTCTTACAGGTTTTTTGGACACCTTGCATTGTCCATTCCTTAAACTCAGCACTCAAATCCATTTATTCAGATGTGACATGGATTGGCAACATTATTGAGGATGCATGCCATATCCGTAACTTTGTACAAAACCATACAAATTCCCTCACCATCTACAAAGAGTACACACATCTTTCATTGCTGAAGATTGTAGATACTCGGTTTGCTTCCTCATTCATCATGCTCAAGAGGTTGAGGGAGGTCAAAACTGCTCTTGGGTCCATGGTGATTTTAGAGTATTGGTCTTTCTAGAGAAAGATGGATCAAAGTGCTTCAAAAAAGGTAAAGGACACAATATTGGATGATGTTTGGTGGGAGAGGGTGGATCTTACCATTAAGATCATGGAGCCACTCATTTCTTTGTTGCGCTTTGCAGACACAGACCAACCCATCCTAGAGGATGTTTATGAGGGGTGGGATTCCATAATTGAGTCCATGAGGACCATTGTTATGGATAATGAGTGTCCCGAGTATGAGACATCAGCAGAGAACTTATGGTCCATCATTCAAGATATTCTTATCTCCAGGTGGGATAAGAATTGTACACCTTTGCATTGCTTGGCCAACTCCATGAACCCTAAGTTCTATAGTCAGGAATGGGTCATTGGTGGGACCTCACATAGAGTTTATCCTCACATGGATGGAGAGATTTCATAGGGGAGAAAGATAGCATTTAGGTAGCTATTTCAGGATAGACACTTACTTGATGAGGTGGAGGTGGGCTTTGTAGAGTTTTCCTGTGCTATTGGGATATTTGGAGGCTATGATGTGGTTGGAGATAGGGGAGTTAAGAATCCCTATAATTGGTGGGAAACTCATGTGGAAACGTGCCCTATTCTACAGAAGCTAGCCTTGAGTATCATCTCTCAAGTTACATCATCCTCTAGTTGTGAGAGGAATTGGAGCACATATGGCAACTTGTACAGCTTGAAGAAGAGTATGATTGAGTAGTCCAGAGTAGAGATGATGGTGTATGTGCACACCAACCTTCGTCTTATTTACAGGAAGAGGGAGGAGTGGGTGAAGGGAAAGACAAAGATGTGGGATGTCTTTCCTGATGATATGGGTTTGGACAGCAATATTGAGTTGGGATTATCCAACTTTGATCTTAATGATCCAATGCTAGAGCCGGTGACATTTGATGATAGTGATCCTTTGGAGGGGTCATCCTCCACACCAGCACATATTGATCCTATCATGGTTGAGGAGGAGGAGAGCAGTGATGAGTTTTTTTATTGAAGGATGGAGGAGGATGAGGACTATTGATAGATGAGACTCTTCATTCTTCTATTTTGATCTACACCTTTTTGTATTTACTATTACCAATGGCATTCCGACATCTATGTACTACAATATATGATTATACTGTATACATTTTGATTTTCATGACTTAATGAGAAATATGGTTTTGACTCATGAGTATTGACATCTTGATCTATGACTATGATATCT